>JAHTLZ010000129.1:52125806-52137760 GCA_023846285.1 Phrynocephalus versicolor
ACACACACACACACACACACACACACACACACACACACACACACACAGAGAGAGAGAGAGAGAGAGAGAGAGAGAGAGAGAGAGAGTTCTAGGAGGAGGAGCTATCTCTTCTATCATGCCTACAGGTGTTCAATTAAAGGGAAAAGGCATTCATTCATAACAAGAGGACTTGCAGAGGTCTGTCCATCCATTTGTCACAACACAGCTGTTTAGCACCTCAATTATATGAATAGTTTTCAGTGCTACCCCCCCCCAAAAAAAAACACTGGTAAAGAAATTAAAGTGAATAATTGTCAAAAAGAAAAAAATCATTTTGTGTACTGGGCCATAAAGTACTGTTGGCAGGTACAGTAGTACGTCTACTTACGAGTTTCATCCATTCTGAATACATGCTCATAAGTCAAACAACTCATAAGTAGAGCAGCCCTATCTAAAAAATAAATAAGTAAATAAGTAAAATATAAAAAATCAAAAAAATGCAAGCAGAGCAGACTGCATCTAAAATTTGTAAGGCAGCAGTTAAAACGCCAATGGTTTTCTGCTCTTAAATTGAATTGCTTGTAAGTAGAGCCGCTCATAAGTATTGGAAGAACTGTATTGGAAGAACCAGTGCACAGTTCACATTATGCAATGATTCCATGCTTTATCAAATATCATTTTGCACTGAAATGAGGAAGTAAAATTTCAGATTACTTTTCTTAGTTTTCAGAAACAAAAATGAAGGCTTCCAACAGGAAGATGTGGCAGGAGGTAAGAAAATTTTCTTTGATAATTTATACAGTAGATCACGTAAGGAATGAGTGCAGCTGGTACAATAGTTTTAAATGTGTGAATTCATTCAACTGCTGAAACCTGGGCATTCAGGAGGCCACCTAAATTATGAGCTTGTGTTTCCAGAAGAAATGTAACCCCATCCAGCACAGCTGCATCCCTGTTCCTTGATCTGCCTTTTGACTGCCCAGGAACATCTCTGTCTGCTCTGGGTAAATTTCACTTTATTTACCCTCATGGAGTCCATCACTGACACCAGACATTGATGAAACAGTTTCTTCCTATTTAGAGGGAAAGGAAAGACAGAGATGGATATCATCCATATGGTGGTGTCCCCAAAGCTCAAAACTCCAGACAATTTCTAGTGACTTCATGTACATTAAATGACATAGGAGACAAAATAGAACCATGATGGACCTTGCAGGTCAGTGGCCAGGCTGTCAAACAGGGGTTTGTTCACTCAAGGAAGGATCAGAGCCACCATAAAGCAGTGCCTCCAAGTCCCGTCCCAGAAAGACGGGCTAGAAAGATACCATGATTGATGGTATCAAAAGCCACTGGGAGGTATAGCAGAACCAATAGGGCCATGGCCTTCCTGTCCAGTTCTGGTATAGGTCATCCACCAAGGTGACCATCCCATAGCCAGTTCTGAAGCTTGACTGAAATGGGTCTAAATAATCCTTCTCTTCAAGGAATCCCTGAAACTGTATGGAAAAGCAGCTGCAAGCTTCTTATCAATTATAATGAATGTACGCAGTGCACCATTACAGAAAATAGTGTGCATCCCTCCCTCTTCCCTATGGTCAGGAAGACAGACTTAATTCCTTGTAATTTGACCATTTCCTTATTTCTTTTCCCTCCTTTGCCAATAAAAGGTCATGGACTTGGGAACTGGAGGTCAGTAAGAGAACAAAAAGTTATAAAAGTTAAGTTTATAACCTTTAAAAACCGTTGTTAAGGTTTCCCTATCCAACTCTATCAAGTTGCTTTAAAAGTAGCAGCTTCATATCAGCAGTAAAACATCTCCTTAGCAGTTTTGAAATAGTGATTCACCATGTGAATGTAAAAGTAGCATGACACGTTTAATAAGCAATACACCACTGTACACCCAGATACAGGGAATTATTCTCTCTCCCTCGCCACAGCTTCTCAGCCAGTACAAGATGACCTTCATAACTAACTCCATCTCTCCACCCTCCCCTTAACTTCTTGAAAATCAGTACCAAGCTATATACAGCAATGCCCTTTTCCAATTATTCAGTTGTTCTGCTAATTTCCTTACGAGTCCAATACCTTACTGAAAAATATGGTGGCTAAACAATTAGAGCTATGACAAATCTAAGAGGAAACATTTTAACTACTCATAGTAGGGAAGGATACAGCCCAAGGTGATGGCTCTCCTAATGCCTGTTAGGTGTTAAGTCTCATGCAAAGAATGTTAAAATAGGTGGGACTTTCATCTAATCCAGCAAATATATTTTACATTGTTAAACAAGAGAATAGATTCAGAACCATGTCCTGTAATACCTATTTCAGTTAAGTATTAAAAGATCATAGGTACACATTCTTATATAAGTATGAATATATTGATCAGTCACAGGGACTCCGGTTTTTAATAAATGGTGGACCACATAAGAAATATGTCAATCAATTACCAAGATGTAACGGAGGAAGTTGGTAATCTTGACAAGCCCAAACCCAATTTGTTCACCAGCATTTGCTATTTTCCCTAACCGAGCAAAGAACTGATAATAGCAGAAGTGACATTAATGCTAAAGACATCAGCTGTAACATAACAAATGATCAAGCAAAAGAGAGAGCATACATACACTTGCTGATCTCAGTTACACTGATTTTTAAAATGGGCTAAAGCAGAATTATGCAGATGTCTTAGTCTTATGTTGGTTGTCAAAGCCGCATTTGGTATTCAAAAGAGAGTTCCCAACTCAAATAACTTCTGTTCTGAGTAATTCAGATTTATAGTATAAGAACCTGCAAATTATGTTGATTACTAAAGTATTAAAAAAGAAATCTAACAATAACTACTGTACTCAGAATATTTTAAAATGGTAATTTAGAGGAAAATGTGCACAAGTGTTGGCCAAATGAAGTATGCTGTATTTATTAGAATTGTCTTTCTAATGAGATACTGCATGTAATGAAGAACCGTGTCTCTTTGATCTCAAAAGGTTTGAAACTAGAGAAGAGTTGAATGAAAGGCAGACAAGATCCCAAAGGAATCAGATTCTGAGCTTCTTTTTACTATTTTTCTCAAGTTCCCTTTGACTGGAAAAAAAGAGTGTGCATTGCAGAAGGAGAAACATAAACGGAAGCATTTCTACTCAATTCCTTTCATGTGTTTCCACTGTGACCATGTGATCAGTTCTGACCTTTACAAATTTTTCATCTTTGCCACACTATAGTGTCTTATTCAGACTATCAGATTCATTTAGTGAAACTATCCTATTCTTTCACAGTTGACTCCTTTCGCAGACAAGCAGTTCATTTTCATGCAGACCCACTTTCAACTTCAAAAGATTTCTTTGTATCTCAGCTTCTTATGTTTCTTGTTTAAAACACTTTCATATATGGAACTAGAAAAAAATGTGACTGCTAGGAACTGCTAGACCAATAATAAAATCCCCTAATAACCACAGCAAGGCGGCAGGCATCCAGAAGACCTTGCAGTTCCTCAGTAGCACACATAGCTTGTCTGTGCACAGTCAAGGTCACGGCTGCTACTTTGAAATCTGAACCCATCACTACCAAGCTGGTTGCCGTGGCTTGCCTTTCATGAGGAATATTCCCTCTGTAATACTCTTCTGTGAGTTCAGTTATATCCAGGAAACCATGCAGGAGCTCTCTCAAAATTAGTGGCTAGTTTAGAACAAAGTGAAAGAGAATTTCCTACAAAAGTGACACATCACCAGAAATCAAAAAGGTGTCTTACCGATGGCAATTACATATTGTGACAAAAGTGAAACAACTTTCTATTACACAAAGTGAGAGAAAACGTTTGCTCCCTTATTTAAACTTCAGTGTGGAGGTGGTGGCTGGGATTATTACTGCTAATTAACACCAACAGTGTGCGAAATGAAGTATAGCACAGAGACACCATCTCTGCCCAGCAGGCATATAATAGACGTGAAGTGCAAAGGTGAAGAGAAAAACAGGACTTCATAACACGATAGACAATTCCCCCCCTTATTGACCAATATACAGTATCTTACTTTTTTATGTACCTTGGAAAAGGAACGCAACAGCTGACTAGAACCGCAGAAAACAGACGCTAGCATCCAAAGCTTACACAAATGTCTCTTCAAAGAGAGGAGGAAGCAGTGGAATTATAGTCCACAAGTTATACACCTCCACTTTTTGATGTTCATAGCAACAATGTCTAACATTTAAGTTTTACTGATTTTTAACCTGACATTCCAAGTTCTGAACAACTCTATGCTTAACCATTAGAGTCCCACAACTGTACAGCTCGCCAACTAAATTGCTTCCATTGTGGACCAGACTTCTGCAGCCAGATTTTTTACAAGACTGAGCTGACTGTCTAACCAGTGAGGCCAGCCCCGAGCTCCCAGCCCTTCTTCTACTCCGGCAGCAACGGCGGCTTCGGTGAGGCCGAGAACCAGCTCCAGGTGCTCTGAGCTGGCCTCGCCAAAGCCGCCACTGCCGGAGGAGAGGAAGAAGGCAGGAGCAGTTTGGAGGCAGCAGCCGCGATGCTGGGTCATGGCTGCCACCCAATTCCGGTGCCTTGCGCCATGCCAGGACCCTGCCTGTCACAGAACCTGACTCTGAGGAGTTAAATGGTGAAGAGCTGCTGGAGGAGCCTTGCAGCTCAAATCAGCAAGCAGCTGGGTCTGATGACTTAGCTGAAGACATATCATCTCCTCCTAGAAGGGCCATGAGCAGGATTCTGCAAAGACGTGCTACCAGAAGAGCTAGGGAAAGGGTCTTTTATGCTAGATGGGGAATCAGGTCAGGAAGCCCTGAGTACTAGCAGAAGCCTTTCCAGAAGTAAGGGTGTGTTCCCTGTTTTGGGATAAAGCTGGTAAGCTCACCTTGAGCTCTCTCTGGGAGCAATGCGTCATTTGAACTTGCAACCACGTTCCTGTCTGTGACATTGGCTCTGTTTCCTGACTTCGGACTGGCTTCCTGGACAACCGCTTGATCTGTTCCCTTGGGTTTGGCATCTGGTTTCTGTGAGATATTCTGGTTTTGACTTGGACTGTTAATTGCTGGAAGTTGGATTCTGTTATTTATCTGGCACTTGATTGTTAGCAAAGGACTTGAACTTGCCTGGCTTTCCACTAAAGATCTTGGCAAAGAACTGAACCCTGTTTGTGTGTGTGCTCTGTGTGCGGGGCTTGACACGCCAGGGGGTCCGAGCTTTAAGTCAAAGCCTGGGACTAAAGTCAAACAGGCCCCTTCTTGCTGCAAGTCAAATATGCTGCAAGTCAAAAAGCATGTAAGTCAAGGTTCCACTGTACTTTTATGCCAGCAGAACACAAATACTACTTTATAGAAGCTAAGAGGGAGGATTTACCTGTTACTGTTTTTAATTCTAGGTGCCAACTAAATCAAGTCCAGAATCCTATTCCTTGCACTTCTCACCATTAAATTCCTCACCATAAATCTCAGTGGCAACTTGACACAAGTTAAGAAGTCAAGTTTACAGTCAGATGCTGCATGCCAATCCTGAGAGTTGGTGAACAACAACAGATAGAAGCCCTGAGATCTTAACCAGCAACAACCTAACAGTAAAACTTAACACCACTTTACCAAACACCAGCATAATTATTCAACTGGATTTTGGTCATTGATTCATCACTATGCAAAGTGGTCAAATATTCCTGTCAAATATTTTTTAACATTTTAAATAACTAAGGCTCACTTCCCTCTCCCCTCTCCAAATATTCTGTATAATTAAAATGTTTAATTATACAACATTAATATGTCAAAAAAAACCTGTTTGCTGAAGAACAGCCCCTCCTGCCCCCTCAAGCTTTCTTTGTCAGCTTCATTATTTGTGGTGGGGAGTACGTTTTTAACTGCTGCTCCACTTAGACAATTATGAGTCACTGAGAGTGAAAAAAACCTCCTGCCAATCTTCTGAATATCATTTGGAGATATTTTAGTAAAATCAGCCTACCCTCTACCCACCCATTCTATCTAACTGCATCCTATCACACTCATCCCAACTTGGAAAAATATCACATTCTTTGTAATATGGATTTCAAGAAGCTAAAGTCTGATTTCAGCAGTAGTGTTTCAAGCCAAATCACTGAAATCCTGTTCACTAAGTCTGAAAAAGCTGATCTGCATTTAATTTTTCAATCAGAATTCTGGATAAAACCAGATTTTAGGTATCGAACATTCTCCATTTATATAAATTTTGCCTAAATCCAATGTACCACTTATGGAGAGAAACTCCCACCAAATTTTCCAGCTACACAAGCAGTAACACACACATGTACTAACAGACCAGACTCTGCTACTGGACAAGGTGGTCCACATCCGTTGTCTGCATTCCCCTGTCCCTAAGGAACTATAGTAAGACAATGCAGCACAAACATGCTCCATTGAGCTTCTTCCTTGAGCATAGTCTAAAACTAGACTTCCCCTGAACTTCTCAAGCAAAGAAGTCCAGTTGCCATGACTCTACTTCCAGATATAGTGAGACTTCTGTTCTTGTCTACAGAACTCTTTTACTACCTCAAAAGTACCTTTCTATCAGTACTGCCAACTTCTGAGGCATATCTCATAAGGGTATGACTTAGATCTTTTTTCTGGCATCTCCAAGGTGCTGAAACTCCCTCCTGAGAAAGGCCAACCTGGTTTCCTTATTTTCTTTCTAACAGCCAGCAAAGAGCTTTTCACTCAGCCACACCTTTGACAAACAACCCTGCTTATGGCAAAATGGAGCTTTTAACTGTGTGATTGCTTCATTAGCCTTAAATTGTGGGTTTTTTAATTTCCCAGCAAGTATTTCATGTTTACATGAATCCTACATTTTTACTGAGCTTTTTAAATTGTATCTTTAAATGCAAGCTGTATAGACCGCCATTTAGGGCAGAATGGCTGGATTCACTACTTCATCTATTTGGACATAAAATAGAGAAAAATAATGAATAAATATGATATAGTAATTAGAGATGGGGATGAATCAGAAAAATGTTTACTTGTTTTGCTTTGTAATCGGTCAAGGACAACAAATCACAAAAACAAATTTACTATTCTTTCTGATTAATTGAATCAATTTGCAAATCCATTGTTTCTTTATATAAAATTGTCCCCAAGCCACCTAAAGACACCAAAGAGGCAGGGAATCTTCCCATCACTCTCCTCTACAAGCACATTTGGTGAAGTTTGGGTTCCAGATGTCAAAGTTATGCACCCCCAGAAAGCTCCCCCTCCTAGGAGAGAGGGCCACAGGCATCTAGAGGCACCACACCTGCAAGGAAGCCTCCTATGACTCTCTTTAATCCTTCCAGGTTTGGTCAAGACTGGTTTTCAGACATTTGAGTTACAAACCCACAAAATGGGTCTCTCTAGGAAAATGCCATTTAGCAACTGGTTTGGTGAAACTCAGATCTTCCACAAACTTGGACGGATTGTAGAGGAGAGTCAGCTTCTCTGCTAGTCTGGCGTCTCTAGGTACCTGAAGGAAACTTTCTTGGGGAAGCACTTTGAAGGTACAGTGGACCCTCGTATAACAAACGGTTTGTATAACGTAAAATCTGTACAACATAAAAAATTCCTGAGATAGGGGAAATTTGCTAAACAGAATCTTCTATGGGGTGAATCTGTACAACATAAAAGTGGTTGCGATTAGGGATTACTCCATTTTCAATACATTCCTATGGGAAATTTGTATAAAGGAAAAATTGTTCAACATAATTTCACTTGGAACAAATTAATTCCTTTATACAAGGTACCACTGTATATACTGTAACTCAGAAACCAGAAATCCAATCTTCCCCACACTGGAGGGATTGTAGGTAAGATTCAGGTGAAACCTCCCTGCAGATATGGTGTTATTTAGGTGCCCTGGGGACTATTTTATATCCCAACGAAATGACAAATCAAAAATCACTAAACATTTTTCAGTTTGTATTCATTGGGGGGGCATCAATTAATGTGAACTGAAAAATTAGCAGGTTTTGAAAACAAAATCTCAATTTGTTTTTAAACTCATTCCCATCTCTATAATTCCAGGTCACCGATCCTATACACATTTACCTGACAGTAGCCTCTACTGAAACTGGGATTGGCTTTTGAATAAATGGTGTAAGACTCTAGAACAGGCATGTCCAAACTTCGGCCCTCTAGATGTTTTGGACCACAACTTCCATAGTCCTTTGTCATTGGCAATCTAAGCTTAGAATTCTGGGAGTTGTAGTCCAAAACATCAGGAGGGCTGAAGTTTGGACATGCCTGCTCTAGAACTAGGTTCACATTTGCAGAGAATGACTTCTTAGGAATATCAAGAATCCTAATATATTGTGGACAAACTAAGGACTGATGCACATAAACTCTTGTATATGATCCTGGACTGCAAAAGAAGCAACATATCAGGATCTGCATGCTAGATGGTTCAAATAAGATTTTTTTTTCCTGGTGCATTTAATAGCCCCAATAAGGGGAATGAGCAAAGCAGAAGTGAATAGACTGTTTGTACCAGCACAGAGCTTGTTTACATCAAGCAAAATTCTGCATAACCTTGGATTATCTTTCTGTAAGCACACAGGCTTAATAAAGATTCTTGTGTCAGTGCTCATGCAACTTTTGCATTTCTAATAAACAAAAAGATCTTACAAATAAATGAAGCAAATATCAGAAAACTTCCCTCCTGTATCCCTCTTTAGTGATCCAATAAAGATACGGCGCCCTGAACTTTATTGCTATGATGGATCATATGATTTTCTTTCTTTCTTCTGGTTTTCTTTCCCTCATATTGATACAAATAAAAGAAACTCGTCAAAGAAAGGTTTATAAACAGAGTTATGCCCTTAACAATTCCACCTCCATCTTTTGCTATTCAATTCCGTGCAGTTCAGAATGTCAGAAAACATATGAAGTGTTTGTTCAGTCTGAAATGTAGCTCAGAGACAAACAGGGAAATAAACTTCAGTCTAACATGCTCTTCCTCCTCCTTTTTATTTTCAATTTGGAATCACCACCTACTCCAGTTCTTAAAGATAAAGAAAGTGCCCCTCTCCCCAAGTGAGGCTTCAGAATAATGTCCAAATGTAAAAGTCTGTCTGAGCATATCTGCTCATTCATTTAAATCAGAGATTACAGGAGGGATGTTCCCAAGATCAGGGAAGGTCAGTTGCCATGGTAACTGTAGGGAGTGCATTTTCAGATATGTTAAAAGTGACTCTGTGTCTACAATGACAGCAGAATCTCCGCAGAATTTCTTAATTCTGAAGATGTAATTTCAGGGAGCAGACGACAATATTTATGAACTAGCTACAATATATTAAAATAAGGGCTCAACTCTATATATGTAACTAACACAAGACTACTGTACTGCATTAGAAAAAAAATAATTCCAGAGTTAATACAAGTGCAATTTGCTACAACTGGTTGCATACTGTATATACCGGGCATTCTGTTGTGCCTTCTGTTTATTTCACTTTTATCTTTATCACTTTGGGGACCTAGGATGAATCTCTACTATTATTTCAAGAACAGTTAAATACAGCACAACTATTTTGCTATGGCAACCTTAAGCTACATGTATGACTTAGCATTTTGAAAAAACTCCTATGACTTCCTTTCACCTTTTCCTATTTTATTTGAAAACAGGAAATTTTGCTCCAGATGATTAAATATAAATTACATACCGATTTTACAAAAAGAGCATTTATGAAGCAGTGGCGCTATGTTGTTCAAAATGGTCAACAGCACAGATCAGCTTAATCATGCCCTGAGCCAACAGTCTATCTGTTAGATTTTCAAGTGGACCATTCGCTTTGCCCAGCACCTTGACAGAACAGGAAGAAACAGTAAAAGGTAGATTGCTATCCTGGTGAACTGGGCAGAATTTAAGTTTACAGACAGGAGAGTGCTTTTGGGGTGAGCTTGATGTACCAGACCACCAAATGTTATAGATAGTACCAGCACAGTGTGGCCTGCCTGATTAGAGCAACGATATTCAGCCTGCTCAAAACTCATCTACACTTCCCTTTCAAGGAGTCAGGTCACACAGATCATAAGACCAACAGATGTGACAACTCTTTGGTTGAGACAATGTTGCATCTTAGCATAACATCCAGGATAACTGTAACACGTAGCACTTTCAGTTACCTTCAGAAATTTCAACTGGTCTGGAATATGTTGCTAGGCCAATGACCAAGTATCAGCTGAAATAATATAACTTGAAAATGCAGTATCTCCAACAGATCAACAGATTTAAAGGTGTTTGTAGGTCCAATTCAAAGTTTCCTCTTTGACCGAAAAAGTTCCAAACAGCCTTGCAACAGGGAATCAGTTTGTCAAATGTATATTCTGGCTTTTCACCAATTATTATCAAGGTGGCAAACAGCAGTAAAATATGAAGCAAAGCATAAAACAACAATTTAAATCATAAAAACACAGCAGTTAAAATTCATCCATAAAAGCAACTATCTGTTAAAGCAATAGCAGTACATTTATAATGACCATAATTAATCAACTGATGAAACCAAAGGTCTGTCTGAATAAAAGTCATATGAGGCATGCCTAGACAGTACTCCTTGGATAGGATATATACAAGCTTGTCTTATGTTACTGTCAGCAGATGCGACACACCCTGGTTTTAAGGTTTTAAGATAATTTGCTTTTTAATGTATACAGCTTTGTTGCTCACTACCAGTATTCTGTATTATGATCAGAACAGAAATTGCCTGGAATTGTTGGGAGTTGGGGAATTGCATTCCACCCACAACCAGCTGTAGTCAAAAGCATAACTACAGCGTTTTAAACTAGCTGACATTTCTGACACTCTTCCGAAGACACTACCACATGTTATAGTAGCCCATATGAAATACAGTAAATGAGGATGTGCATCATTTTAACTATATTTGATACTTCCAAGAACAACTGCAGATCATACACTACATTTAAATATGCATCACCATTCCTGGTCACTAGTGAAATATATGAACCTCATAGAACAGTGGTTAAACTGCAGTACTGCAGATATAACTATGCTCACGACCTGGGGTTCAATTCCAGGTTGCAGGCTTGAGTTTCACTCAGCCTTCCATCCTTCTGAGGTCAATAAAATGAATACACAGCTTGCGGAGGGCGGGGGAGAGATGTAGCCTGCAAAATTACATGTAATCCATGCAGAGAGTACTTTAATTTCTATGGGACAGTATATACAGTAAGCAGCATTCTTTGTTTTGCTTTTTATGACCAGTATCAGATATGGATTCTAGAATCCCTAGATTCTGCAGGAAAGGAAATACAGTGTAAAATGTTGTCCAAATACAGTGTATATGATAATGAACCTCAGAACTCTGAATAACGTCATCAAATATCATGAGAACAACATCATCATGAGAGTCCTGAGGGCAAAAGAACACGTCTTGATCAGCAGCCGCCTGCCATCTGAAACTGCTTCTATAGAAAGGAGCAAAACCACCACCATTATATGATGCCTCCAAGTCCCCAAAGTGGCCATTATGCCACAGTTCTGCTGCAAAACATGTGCATTACTATTACACCTAAAAAGTGTGCACAGTAGGTGCCAGATACTTTGGGGGAGGAGAAGATATCAAAAATCTGAAATATCTAATGGGAAGGTACATTTGATATTGATACATATTCTGAAGTGTAAACAGGGATGAGGAAGTAGAAAGAAAAGGGCATTTCTTTTAATGCAGCATATTTAGTATATGCCTTCAAAATTCAAAGAGGACTGTCACAGCAGAAGAAGTATGAATGCCTTGTAGTACAGGACACAGAAAGGAGGAAGGAAGTTGAGAAAAGACAGCAGTCTAAGAAGGACAGGCAAATTCAGGAGTTGTTGGACAATGGAAGAGAGATAGCAGTTAGAACAATTCTAGGATGAAGGGAAGAAATAAATGGTAAAAATAGAATTTCTCAGTGTTGAAATGTATGTATGTATGTATGTATGTATGTATGTATGTATGTATGTATGTATGTATGTATGTATGTAT
>JAHTLZ010000129.1:52141670-52171315 GCA_023846285.1 Phrynocephalus versicolor
TATCTATCTATCTATCTATCTATCTATCTATCTATCTATCTATCTATCTTTATATTCGTAGATTGCCCAACTTTCCAGGAGGAACTGCAGGGCAGTTTACAACATAAGAAATCAACACAAAATCTGAATATCAAGCATAATAAAACAAAATCAATCAAACAGAAACGTATAAACGGACAATAAAATTATAAATATAAGAATATGTGATGTGCCATCCAGTCAGGAGTGACTTCTTGTGACCTTAATAGGGCTATTTCAAGAAACTACTTTCTTACCTCTCGGTGGGTTTTCTTGGCCAAGTAAGGAGCTGAACCTAGGTCTAATAAATCCTAGTTCATCACTCTAGTATCCACTATACCAAACTATATACAGTACCCCATCTCTGTATAGACACAGAATTTTAGCTACTTAATTCTGTGACTAGTTTAAATTTCCACAGAGTGGGTGTATTTGGAGAAAGGGTATTTTCTTTCAGAAAGCTGGCCCAAAAAGGATCAGTTTGTGCCATTCTTTATCACTCTCTCAGCAGGAGTTGGGGTAAGAACAAAGAAATGGATATCATACCATTTTCTCCATATAAAGCAACAGAGCTAATTATTTTGTTTTGACTGAGAAACAGATGGTGACATTACTTCTGACAAAGGTGGATGAGGTGAATTCTAGGATTCCAGGAGATATAAATGTTTGGATCTGACCCCTGCTTCACTATGAACAGCCATTTCCCACCTGTTCTGGCTATTCCCAAAGGCATATTCTGGCCTTGTAGGGTGCAGTCCTAACTAGTCAAGCCGGCAAAGGTCGGCCACTGAGCCAGCCAAGTCGGTGTATAGTCCAAAATCCTTGATCTACAATTTGGGACATTATTCAAGACTACTCTGGTCGATGTGTCATGACCTGGGGTTCAATCCCAGGTAGCAGGCTAATGGTTGACTCAGGTTTCCATCCTTCCAAGATTGCTGGGGGGAGGGTGACATGTAGCCTGCATCAGTAAATTGTAAACTACCCAGAAAGTGCTTTAAGCTCTATGGGGTAGTATAAAAGGAGGACACTATGCTTTGCTTCAACAGCAAATGTAAGATCATCCAAGGGGCTCCCACCCATTCCAAACTACCTAGCATAGTGCTGAGTTTAAACTGCACTGCCTGAAGACAAAAGGCCCTCTCAAAAAGCCTTTCTTGTCTGTAACCACTACCAATTTGCCTTGTTTAGTGGCAAGTAGACACCACAAGTTCACGTCTGCATGAAACTGGTAATCTTAATCCATTTCAACTTGATTTCCGGCCACGCTTTAAATTTTAAAAACTGTAGGGATGCCCTGGCTGAAGAACAGTATTAAAGCAAGCAGGGGAATATGGCCCTATATTTCTTTTGGATCACTCTAAAGATCTGATATTATTGCCTCGCATTAGATTAGCTCTTCCACTTGTGGTTTGGAAGCAATATTTCAGATGGTATGCTCTACAGAATGATGTAAGAAAGCAAACATAAATTCTTGTGTGCATTATCCTGTGGAGTTGCTCAGAATTCAGTTTTTGTCTTTCCTGCTTATGAAACATCTATTCTACATGTAACCACTAAAGAAGTTCACCCAAGGATATGAACTATTTCTGTTGACAATCAGTTTTTCTGCTTTTTCATCAGAGCTGAACGTGATAGCACTCCTGAATACACATTGAGGATCCGTAGCAAACTAGATTAGGATGAATATTTAAACTCAATCCATACAAAAGTAGAGTTGAGGACTGTGGTGAATTGTGACTGAAGCATGCATAGATCCTAGATTCCCTGGTAGTGGTTGTGTCCTGACATATTTGTTATCAGCTTCAGATACAGGGCTAAACTATTCTTAATCTTGGAAGACACAGACCTAGATATCATAATCCATGCTTGGGGGACTTCCAGATTATATTAATGCAATGTGTTCTATGTGGGACTTTCATTTAAAAGACAGTGATAATTTTAATTAGCATGCAACATACTGACAACTGATGGATGGGAGTTGGAACAATATTACACCTATTTTAAGCATCTGCATTGCTTGTCAGTTTGTTTTGAGCTCAATTCAAGATAGACCCATAAAGCTATAAATAATCTGTGCTCTGATTATCCCACAGCCCATCTTCTACACGTAAACCCCATCAGCATTTATGATCTAGGATTTAAGATCCTCCATAGAGAGCATGTAAAACTCTATCAAAAGCACCACCTTTGTGGTAGTAGTTTCAAGTGTTTGAAGCAAATGTTCATTTAGCTCCCTCTTTCTAGAGGTAAACAAACACATTTCTTTTCTTTTTTTCTTTCTTTTTTGTGGTGGTGCCTACAAAAGAGCTGCCATTATAAGTTTTGTATTGTGGTTCTGTTCTATTTAATCACAAAATATTTGAAACACTGCTTTCACTGCATTGTTTTAGTTTTTTATACTATAAATTCCGCTGGAATTACTGTGAATGAAGTGAAAGATGTAAATATTATATAGCATTGTATAATTACTACATTAGTTCTCACTGCCTTCCTTAAAACATAGCACAGATAAGCTTTTACTTTACAGCCAAAAAAAAAAAAACCCAAAACCTGAGAGAGAGATTGCATGTCAATTCCTTGTTTAGTCAGTGGCCTAACCTCCTCTAAAATAGCATAATTCAGACAAAAATATAATGGCATTACCACTTTGACCTCACAATCTATGATACAGAATGTTATCCTCACAATGTTAGCAGACATTTTAAGTACATACACATGTAATTCCACTTCACAGTGTGATCAAAACATGATAGTATGGAAGAGTGTCAGTGGGACTATGAGATTTCTCCAAAAAAAACCCCCAAAAGTTATACATTTCAAGAAAGATTTCTTCATATCAGAATGTGAGTCTGTATTTCTGTATCATTAACCAATATTTCATGCATGCACTCCGAAAGTGAAAAAGGAATTCTTTATTAACTGTAATAGGAATATGTTGATGACATCATTCACATTCTGAAGGTGGCACTTTACAAAAGGATACTACTGTATATTAGGCATGGGCATTTTGTTCCGGAAGTGGTCCAGTTCCTAAATGAAATGCAAGAGCCCAGCTGGTGTTCAGAACCAGACCAACTCTCTGGAACGAATTCAGCCAATACCTTACCTTGCTCTGGGCTTGCATGGGGCTAAACTCCAACAAGGAAGAAGCCTCCAACATCATCTTTCCTTCTCCCTGGTGCGGGCCAATCAGACAGGGAGGCAGGATGGTGCATTTCCCTGCATTGGTCCTGATTGAGGTTGGAGGCTTCTTCCTTGTTGTAGTTTAGCTCCGCACGAGCCCAGAACAAGGTAAGGTATTGGCTGAATTCGTTCCAGAGAGTTGGTCTGATTCCGAACACCAGCTGGGCTCCCTCATTTCATTTCGGAACTGGACCACTTCTGAAACAAAACAACCATGCTTATCATATACTCTTCTCTCCCAGCTAAGTATACTTTGCATACCCCCCATCCAAGTCCACAAGAAACTTGAATATTCAAGATGCCACATGACTACAGAGCTCCTGACACAATAAACATGGCTACAACATTACTTTCTAATCATTTGTTCTTCAGCTAGCCCCATAACGGTGTTGCTTCCTTTGATTTAAAACAATATTTAATATTTAGGAACATTTAGTTTAGGACATAAACTAAGTAGGTATGCTATGTAGATACAGTTGTCAGAATAAACAATCCAGGATAACCTTTTAAACCATAGATGACAGGCTATTGGCAGGTGGGGGGGCAGTAATGGCAGGACTTTCCTAAGAATATATTCATGTACAGGGGAAAATGACATGTTCAAATTGTTTTCTTCACTATTCCACATTTTTTACTTTATTCAAAAGGTATGATCAAAAATCAAACTAATATTTTAACATTGGTTCACCCTTCCTTATTCCATGGTTTTCACTCATTCAGTAAATAGGCTAATCTGTCTTTTTCTTCCCTTTACAACATTTCATATTTCTGTCATCAGCATTATCTGTTATATCAAGTTAGTAATAGCCAATAGTACACACTTCTGATTTTCTATACTTCAGTTGGGGAACCGTAGTATGCAATAAAAGTCTTTAACCGCCCCTGTGGTTGTTGCACAGTCTGCAGCTGTGCTAAATAGGTGGTTTTAAGCAAATGCAACCATAACCTTTCTATTGCTTTAAAGAAAAAAAATCAGGATGCATCAAGTATAAAAGCCACTTGTTCAGTTCCTGCAACAAAGTCACTGTGATAAATAAAACTGTGTTTGCTTGACCTCTCACAGACAGAGAATTGCTCTCCCTGCCAAGAGAACAAATAAAAATTTAGCAAGGTTGCCTCAGCAGATGAAGATCACTGCAACAGTTCATAGTCTGGTAACTCTCTCTGCCTTATAGTCATAGATCTTTCTAATATGGAACCTATTTTTACTTTTCCTCAAACAGGCTACATAAGGTGTAAGATACAGATTTTCAGATCATACCCATGACGAGACCTCACAAGAACAACAAAAACTGGCAGAAATTCAGAACTAGCCTGTCTTGCCAAAAGCAGCATGGCTGTAATTCAATTACGTCTATTCACATACTACATTCCCCTACCTAAGATACGGAGTACCAAGACAACATATTATTATTGCGCAAATATCAGCAAACTGGGTCTTTCCCCCCCTCCCATACAATCTGGTGTCTAAATGCCAAAATACAAACATACTTCCAATAAACTGAACAAAGTGAACTTCATAGCAGTATCTTAACTATCAAATATCTTAAAATACATCTGCAAAATGTTTTTAACAAAATGCAGCAAAGCACATGAGAAGGTATGAAGACAACCATTCAAGAATGTAACAATGGCATGTAGGTTTTTTAGAGGTTCACCGAAAGGCATACAGAATTCCCCACAGAACCCATGCACTGACCTTTACAGTAACAGCAACAGAGTACTCATAATTCATAATCAGGGATCATACTGCCAAACAAATTTACTTCAATTTGCAAACACTTAGCAATTACGGGCTTATTGCTTTGCTCTGCCAATTGCTCACTGGTTGTCCTTCCAGCAATATTACAAAACTACTTTTTAAAAACCTGAGCTTGTTATAAACTTTTTTTTTTTAACGACAGAAGCAACAGTACCAGCATTTCTAATCAACCTCAGCTCTTTCACCATGCAGGGAAAGCCATAACTGACAGCAGCTGGCTCCAAGCGGCACTCCTGTTTTAAGGCAGCAGCACTGGACTGGTAAATTTAAATCTCCCAACTCAGAATGGAGTCTAAAAACGAAGTTCTCTACAGCCCTGCTCAGTTAAGAAAAAAGTCCTGGATGATGAAGACTGGGACTTCTTTGCTCCCCAATTAAACCACAGATTAGTTCCAGTCATTGGTGGCAGCATGCCAGGACAGGAATAAAAAGGGACCTCCCTGCAGCTCAGCTCAGCTCACTAAAAAGAGATTCCATCCTGGTAAATTATGTGGGATTTGAACACCATGTGCATATACGAGAAAGAAAGGAATGTGTATGTGTGACTTTCTTTGAATGGTGTGTGTCAGAGAATGCAAGCATATGTGAGAGTGAGTCAGAGCAGAATTTGGCTGTGGGTAAGAACAGTGTGGAGCATGCAGGAATGGATGATGTGCGTGTAGGAGTGGTGTGTTGGGGGAAAGAAAATAGTGCATACATGTATGGGAGAGAAAGGTGTGTCTTCTGAAAATATACTGTATGCCTATGAGAGAGAGAGAGAGAGAGAGAGAGAGAGAATGTTATCTGTGGGAAGGCCTGTCAGAATAGGAACAGGACTTCCGCCGTGCTGGAGTTAGTGGAGGACAGAAAGGAGGAGACATACAATACCTGCTTTTTAAGAAGCAAAGGATGTGCTTCAACACAGATGTGCTCATCTACATAGGAGAACACATTTGTACAAACGGCTTTAATCAAGTGTGTATAGAAGAGCATGGTAAGCAAAGCAATGAACACAGTGACCTTCACAGCAGTATGTGATTCTAGTCCCCAATAATTTGCATACAGTATTGGGTTCCAGACTCACAGCAATGGGATCAGGCAATAAACCATTTAAAAAGGGATTGTTTGTTTTTTACAAGATGGAGAGTTGCCTTATTCTTGTACCATTTGCAAAGACCTTCCCTTCCACTGAAGGAATCATGAGGGGCAGGGTGGTGGTGGTGGTGGTGGTGCGGAAAGATTAACAGCAGAGTTAGAAAGTGGCCTTTGATACAGTAGTGCCAGCAAGTTGCTATATTAAATCAATATTAATGCTGCACAATGTCTTTATAAAAAGAAATTCCCAGATGTCCTCCTGTCCAGATAATGTTGCTGGGGCTTTTAAAAACATTTCTCTAAAAGGAATGATTCCAAGGAAGAGTTTGCACTGAATGTTCAGTGAACCAGATAATGTTTTGATAGATTCCTAACAGGCTCATTTTAAGTTTTTATATTGCTCAGAGACCTTTAAAAGTTTCAGTGAATGCTTTTACCAAGGTTGTGTTTGTATATTCATGACCGTTGTGTTGAACATTCAGTCTTTTGCCTTCCCCTTCTTTAAAGACGTGCTTACATCACAAACTAGTTAAAAGGAAAGAATTACTTTAATTTCTCAAGACATCTTGTGTACATCATACACATTCAAATGTGTCATAAAATCTAGAGTGAGAACAGATAATTCTGTCAATAAATCTCAGTGAATGAATTCCCTTACGTTAAGGGGGTGGTGGTGGGTGGGGGAGTGTTCGGGGATTTTTTATGTGTGTGTGTTGAAGGGTTTTTTTAATGTGTGTGAGAGTGTTTGGAGATTTGTGTGTGTGTGTGTGTGTGTGTGTGTGTGTGTGTGTGTGTGTGTGTGCCTTGAATCTGGTCTCTGGGTGTCTGAATTTTGTTGTATGTGTATACTGTGTATATACACACAATGACAATAAATTATTATTATTATTATTATTATTATTATTATTATTATTATTATTATTATTATTATTATTATTATTATTATTATTATTATTATTATTATTAATAGAATCAAATTAGTTTGAACAGGAAATGGGCACCAGGACTGGAAAAGAACAAAAAAAGAAAAAAGCACTAAAATGCTATTAAAAATCCATTCTTCATACACCTTTGAATGTTTATGATATAGACTTTTTAAAACTTGATCAGGTTTACAGTATATCCCATTATTTTCTCAAAAATGGGGCTCAGTGTAGTTTAACAGAAAGAATGAGCAAACAGCAGTAAACAACAATTTAGACACTGAACATTCATCAAAATACAATTAAATTTTAAAATGCAAAAATACCAATGAAGAAAACTGCACTCACTCAATAATACACCCTTTGATCAGCAAATGGTCACTTGCTAAATCTGAACAAAAATTATTTCCTTGCCAAGAGAATCTACTCTTGTAAAGAGAGGTCCACAACCAGAAACAGTCACCAAGAAGGCACTTTCTCACATCCCCGCTGGAACATGACTCTGATGTTTGCATCTCCAAAAGACAAGGAACAAATTACATACAGGACATTGTTTCCTTCAAATGTATACTTTTTAAACAAATAACAGCTGTCATTATTATATAAATCTATAACATTTATTGCTCAAACTCTAAAAACACCAAAACACAATCTATTCCCTTATATTAATTCCAATCTTGTTCCCCAGTGTAAAAGGTTTCCATCTAACAAGTGTATAATCAGCTTCTTGTAGGCACACGTCAAATTGGGCTACCAAGTCATTAGTATTGCTGAAGGCTGAAGCACAGAAGCAGGAACTGCATGGCTCATGAACTACTGATAGCTGGTTTATTATTTACAGTAACAGCAATGCCGTTGTTCATATTTTTTGAATATTTTAACCACAACAACCATTGTATCATATTTCTTTGCCCCAAATACAATTTTGTGAAACCACAAGTAACTTTTCAGTCACCCAGAAAAGGCACCAGACTTTGTATTGTTTTCTAACAGTAAAAAAAGTAGGGCAAAGGACTGTGCAATCTACCTTCAAGTCCACTTCAACATTCTCTTTATTCTTGAAAAGGCCATCTGACTCTCAGCTAGACCTCCTATATCAAGCCTGGTGAGAATACTGCACCTGCTACTCTCCAACCTGGAAAATGAATGTCATTAACACTCTAAGCTTGACTATACAATCATGACCACTGTGTGAAGCAACTGCTTTCAACAGTTAGTTCATTTGGTGTAGAAGTGGTACAGGCTGCTTCCCTTTTTATTTCTGAACATACAGTGAGAGGGCAGATTTGAAATAAGGAGATTTCAGGATATAGAGGCTCTTTGTATCCAATACTTTCTCTCATGACTTCTGCTGACTCTGGGGTGGGTTTGTCAGGTGGGTTTTAACAGTACATCCAATTAAATCAGTATACGGAGTGCTGGCAAGTACATGGAACTAAAACATGGGATAAATTTTATTCTACCCATGGTTCTTTGATTGTTTTCACAGATGTAGTAGTGCTTAAAGTATTAAAGTTATGAACTGAGATGTTGTCTATGGGTTTACTACATTTTTGTTTCTATCAAATTTCACTTCATGCTTCTACCTATTGATAATTGTATTTGTTTTGTAGAGCATTAGACACTTTAAGCTTCCTTTTGAAAATACAAGCAGAGTACAGTGGTTTAGATATCCAGCTGTACAGCCAGAGGTGGGGAATTCAAATCTCTACTGTGCCTCCTTATTAGGAGCAGCATTCAGTGGTCCCTTCTAGCTCTGCAGTTCAATGGTGATGTTGATTATGACTATTATTATTATGAAAGTAATGGTAAAGAAATTTACTTACAAAAATTTTTAGCTGCCCCACTATCAAGTGGTCTCTGGGCAGCATACAACAATATATTAAAACTATAAAACAACATAAATATTAAAACCATAAAATACAAAACAATTTAAAAGATTCAATATACAATACAAATAATAATAAATCTATTATATTTGTATAGAAATGTACTATACTGCAACACTGATGAGGATTTTACAGTCATTAACTGTCAACAGGAATAGTTATATGCTTCACTATAAGGCAAAATTTGCTACTATAATATATATGCTAGTTAAGGCATCACAATACCCTATTCTGAATCTAAGATTTACCTTTTGTGGAGGAGACTCCGTAATATCTTGTTATTAACAATTCAAATTATACGTGCAGAATTCTTCAGAACAAAAGACTTAACTGTATTTGTATCCCAGACCTCTTCTGAGGACACAGGGGGATTTTTAGTCTCACAGAAACCCTGCCATGTGGGTTAGAATATAAGACAGATGTATCTAAACAATGGAGTAAGATTTATAACTCAGCACAGAGCTTGAGTTGCTTCAGATCCAGCATGGTAGCAGCCAAGCAATGGCTCTCAAAATAAGGTAGCACAAAAGAAATAATCGGCTGCTTTATCAGTTATTTCTGCCAGCTTGGAAATATGTCTCCTAAACACTAAAGACAACAAAAACAAAAAGTTGGTACCAAATTTAGGCAAGACAAATCAATTACCAAGCCTCTATACCAAATCCAAATCATCAATTCAACTGCCCATCAAGGCTACCTAAGCAATCCATTAACTCAAGTTGCTCCAGAAATAACAGGTGAATGGGAAAGCAGTTGATACATAGATGATTTGCATAACACCATCTACAGGGTATACTGCACAGAACATGAAGGAATAATTAGATAAGATAAATAAAAGAAATTATAAATGCTTCTCTTTGAACTCCTCCTACACACACACACACAGAGAGAGAGAGAGGGGGAGGGAGGGAAGGAGGGGGAGAGAGAGAGAGAGAGAGAGAGAGAGAGAGCAAAACGAAAACCCTGAATGATAGTCATTAAGAAAAACCTGGCATAATGCTTTGATTTGCAGTACTAGACATTGGACAGAAGTAAAACATTTTCCCCAAAGAAACTTATAATTGAGCATTCATATCCATGTATAACCTGTCATTTATTCCCTACATTAGAAACTGCTCAAGTCTGATAGAATTAAACACTCACGTCAGGCAGATTTTGTTAAAAGCAATAATTACATTATTACTAGAATATACAATTAACTAATGAAAAACCCAGAATGACACTGCACAGCAATACTTTATCCACTTTCAAAAATATTAGTGGACTGAAAACATGTAGAATAATAGAAACAGTAATAAAAACACTCTCACTGAAACTATCATAGTACCCAATTTAAAACTTCAGCCACAGGCAAGATACATAAATGATTAGCATTATGGTGTTTATTTTAATTACACTCTGCAATTAGAATCCAACAGGCTGTCAAGTCATTTAGGATAGTGAGAAAACCAATAATTTTAAAGCATTGGGCTCCACTTAGAAATTGCCCCTTGTTTTCTATAGTCATGTTATGTCTGTCAACATCCACCCAATGTAACAACTCTCCAATCAAACTATTTCCCATTCTAATATCTAAAAACGATACCCCCTCTCTTTCTCTTTCTCTTTCTCTTTCTCTCTCTCCCCTCCCTCCCTCTTGGTGGTGCAGGTGGCCAGGAGTCCACACCCCCCTTACACTTCTTTGGGAGAGGGTCCAGCCAAGGTGACTTGAAACACACACAGCTGATATGGTTCTACACCCTGCCATCTGTACTGCCTCAGGCAAACAATACAGTTCGGAGTGCCAACAGGAGGGGCTGGTGATTCTCCTCTGAGTACTTTATATCTAGAACAGTAGTTCTCAAACTTGGGGTCCCCAGATGTTTGGACTAAAATTCCCAGAAGCCTTTACCACTAACTGTGCTAGCCAGGATTTCTGTGACCTATAATCCAAGACCATATTGGAAGCCAAGTTAGAAACCTAAGAAGGTCACAAGATACATGCATGAAAAACAAAAGTCTTGTGAAGAGGATGAAAGTTTGGTATTCGCTGTACACTGTGAGAGCAATTTATGGCAATAATAGGCACCTTCACTTAGTACCTCTTTTTAAATATCTTAGACTAAAAGAATAGCTGCATTTACTAAACCCTTCTCCTAAACTCAAGGTATAGCTATGGGCTTCTGTTCTTCCCTGCAGAGGCAGCAATAGGACCTAGTAAAGTTGGAGAGAAATGCAGCCAGATTAGATGTGGATTATAGTCGCTCAGGTCTCCAGGAAACAATGGATTTTTTTTAATCCAGAAGTTTATGATGTTCATTTTAACCAAAGGTACGGAAAACAAAATCATGAGCCTTTCAGTTCCCTGAAACATTTGTCTCCATGGGTTTAATTGTCCTCAGTGCCTAGCACAACAATAATGGAAATCACCCTGGAACAAAATCTCAACAAGAAACAGAATTCAGGAAGCAAGTTAATTCATAAAAGGAACATAAAAATACTCACTGTTACAGAGGGTTAATCTGACAAAGACTAACGCAGTATTTAGTGAAGCCCTCTTCAAAATTCATTCAACCTTTCATCCATTCTTCAATTGATTCATTCATTTTAAAATAGTTTACCCTGCCTTTCTCCTTAAAAGGAGAGCATTAAAAGACAATATTGAACTAACAACAGTAAGTACAAAAATAGTAAAAAAAGATTTTTAAAAACTTATTTCAAAACCAAATGAAGCACAGAAGTGAGGAAGTAAGGTACATTCACAGATGCGCATATATTCAGGTGACACACTGTTCTGGGTTTTAAAAAATTATATATACAAGATAATGTACTGAATTATTCTATGAAATAGGTTGATGAAGGTGTTTGGATGAGCAGTGAAATGTTTTAATCTCTCAAAAAAAGAAGTCGAATTTCCAAACGGTATAAAATAATTTATATGTTACTTCATAAATGTCATTCAAGCAGTTTAGTGAATGTTCCAAGAGTAGTTTATCATATGAAATTGGTAATATGCTTCTCCTGATCAGAGAAGACATTCATGCTAATTAATCAGCACATCCCCACCTGGCAAGAGAGGTAATCTCTTCCCTTCTTCACTCCCAGTTTCAACATAGTGTATAAAAACGCCTTGTGTTACCCACATCATCATAGCCAGTCTACTAGGGGAGGAAGAACTGGTCACCCATACATTACCAAGCCTTGAACACCCATGCACAGTTGTACTTAGGACAGATCCACTGTATTGGAGGGCAACTGTACATTTCATTTTGGTACACTGTACTATGCTGGATCTACATCAATCAGGTATAGAATATATTCATTAAGGCACCACTGGCTTTCTGTCTTCATAGAATTCAAAGGGGGGTGGGGGTGGGTGGGAAGCTCACGGATATTCAGCATAGCCCAAAAGTGACAATTAGCACATACATACAAACTGAACATACAATACAGTTATACAAAAACTAACAACCATTCTATGGTCTAGTCAAATGCAAATGTAGAAAAGCATTTAATAAATGCTGCTGTTGATCATTACTCTGCCCTTCATTTTGCTTTTGATTTCCATTCCTGCAAAAGCCAGACCTTCTTAGGTTTCTAACTTGGTTTCCATTCCTGCATCAGCACTTTTGAGACACTGCTAGATTCAGCCTTGGCTTCAGAGGACTAAACAGCTAGAAGGCTCAAAGGTCTTCCATGAAGTATATTTTGACTAGCTGTACTCAATATATCAGCTGCTGCAACCCTTTTCTGGACAGATAGGATGTGGCTAGAGTTCTACGTGGGTCACATCACCTGAATAAGTATAACTATATTGTGCATGGATATGCCTTTAGAGACTGGTCACAAACTGCTTTTAGGCCAGAATACCACAGCAAGAGTATCAACTGTGTCTAGGTTAACAGAACCTATGAGTCCACTTTAAGAACACCTACATTGGCTCCCAGACACCACTCAAAGCAATGAAGCTGATTTACAAACCCTTGGATAGACCAGAACCCACATATCTCAATGGTCCTTCCTTCCCACATCAGCCTACTGCTGGTCTCAATTCTTGCAACAGTCGCCCTTCTCTTGAGCTTCACTGCAGTGACTGAAACATTCTTTCCAAAGTGGGTCAGCTGACACAGTTTCTTTTTTTAGCACCTGGTTAAAAAAAAATCATTTTCTCATCCATTTAGACCTGTAATTGTAATTTTGCTTTTATCTCATTATGCTATTACAGCATTTGGTAAAATTATTGTCATCTGTTTTATTTAACTGTTATTTTAAACTTTATTTTGATTTAATTGCTGTTCTTAGCTTTGCTTTGTAATCCACTCTTGGAATCTTTGTATATAAAAAAAGGAGGAGATGAAGTATCATGACTTGCAAATAAAAAATTAATCATATTTGGGCAATAGTTACATGAGAGCTGACTTGAACACTTAGAAGGTATTTTCAATCTACACCCAATTTTTAGCCCTGTAAGCAGACTTCCTCCTCTACTGAACAAGACTTCCTCCTGGTTAATTGTGAAGGGCTCTTCCCCAGACCAGATGAAATATCTGCTGATTTCCTGGCACAGTGTACATTTGGTGATTTGTCTTATTTTAGGCAGCTTGTAGTCACAAGGGAGAAAGGACAACCAGTCTGAGTTCATTCTTTCATACAGAATACACATACACGTTTTGACATCAACCACAAATCCAGATGAATTACAAAGCTGACAAGCTTCATATTCCTACTACTCATCCTCTAGACTCATTTAGACCAGTATTCCCATCCTCACCTCTATATATAGACAGACAGATATAGATATAGTTATATAGAATGGTGTTAAACAATAGCTGGTGAGAATAATGGATTATTGAGTAAATGACAACACACTGCTTGTGGGCTAATAAGGTCCAATGGAGTGAGAGCTTTCTGGAAAGCACCCCCTATGTATCTCATGTGAAGTGTCATATTCTGAAGACAGAAAAAAAACTTAGAATCAGGGGAGTAACTCCAGTACTGAGGCAAAATGTAGCACAGGCAGCTAGGAACTATAATGCAAGGTCTGACAGAATATCAGTCAGACTGTGGAATACCCACTAACATAACCTTGATTCAACTCTACGGTCCAACTGCAGATGCTGAAGAGGAAATTGAAAACTTTTACACAAGCATTCAGGTGGAAATTTATCATCCACCAAAACAAGACAAGCTTCTGATCTTAGGTGAATGGAATGCAAAAGTACAAAACAGAGTAGAACCAAATGGAGCAGATAATTGCAGCAGATAATTGGAGATGATGGTGGGGCAAGGGGACCTCATACCTGGGGATCCCTGGAAGAGGGGATTTTGAGGAGATGTGGACAGTTTTCCCCCTGCCAAGTCTCAGTTACTGAGGTCTGTGCTGCCTGGCTGTGCTGATTTCCCTCTGACCAGCCACTGTTAAGATCATACAGATCTTCTCCAGCTGAAGAACATGATCAGCTAGTGTGGTGTGCTTCCCTCTCACCCCTCACCCCCACTGCCATCCTCATTGCTGGGCTTGCTGTTTCAGTTTGTGGGTCACCTTGTCATCATGTTATTCTACTGGTTGCAGCTGGTGGGGAGTGTGACTGTGAGTCATTCACATTGTTGGCTACTGTGGGATCATCTGCCATTGTGGGGGTGCAACCTCAATCCCAAGGCTGCTTCTCAGAATGACCTAGACCACCACCTTTCAGCAGTGGTACCATATGATATGCCCAATGACATCTTCCAAGGTGGACAGAGTGCTTGACCACTGTCGTGCCACCTCCTCCTCCTCCCTTGACCCTTGCAGGCTGGCTAATAAAAGCATCCAGGACAATGACCATGGATTGGACCACAGCAATAATTAATGGGTCTCTCCTTGAGGGCCAGGAACCCCGGCCCTCAAGGAGACACCCATTAGGGCCATCCATAAGAAGATAAATGTGGTGGATGACAACATTTACAACTACCAACTGATGCCCTTGATCCATTCCAGTCTGGGTTCACGCCGCAGCATGGCACGGCAACAGCACTGATCACCCCACAGGATGACCTTAATGAGGGAGGCCAATAGGGGCAAGATGTCCTTGCTGGTCCTCCTTGATCTCTCAGCAGCCTTTGATACTGTCGACCATGGTATCCTGCTGGGGAGGCTCTCCAAGTTGGGAGCTGGGGGCCCTGCCTTGGCATGGTTACCTTCCTTCTTGGAGGCCGGCCCCAGAGAGTGGAATGTGCTGGGATGCAGTCCACCCCGTGGAACCTCAAGTGTGGGGTTTCACAGAGGTCAATCATCTCACCAATGTTATTTAACATCTATATGAGGCCACTGGAAGGGGCCATCAGGAGTCTTGGAGTTTCGTGTCATCAGTATGCTGATGATACCCAGCTTTACCTCTCCTTTCCATCTTCTTCAGTGGATGCTGTTCCATCCCTTGAGGCTGCCTGGATGCCATTCTGGGGAGGATGAGGGCAAACAGACTGAGGCTGAACCCGGACAAGATGGAAGTGCTGCGGGTGGGGGCTCCCACTGTCAGTGGGTTGGGAAGCTCCCTCATTTGGGGAAGTGGCTCTCCCCGCTCAGAATGAGGAGTGCAGCCTGGGTATACTCTTGGATCCAGCACTATCTATGGAATCCCAGGTAGCGTTGGTGGTCGGTTCTACCCATTACCATCTGCAGCAGATTTCTCAATTGTGCCCCTATCTGGACATGGGGGGGGTGTCTCACCACGCTGGTCCATGCATTGGCAGACTTGAGGCTGGACTATTGTAACACTCTCTATGTGGGGCTGCAATGAGGCTGATGCAGAGACTCCAGCTGATCCAGAACATGGTGGCCAGATTGCTGACAGAAGCTAGGAAATACGATCATATATCCCCAGCACTGGCCTCCCTACAATGGCTTCCAGTTTGGTTCCGCATCAATTTCCAGGTTTTAACTATGACAAAGCCCTGAACAGTTAAGGACCTCGCTACTTGTCAGAGTGCCTTCTGCAATTGAAAACTGCCCATACTACTCAATACTCAATCTTCCCAGGCTAGGAGTTTGAGGCAACTAACACTCTGAGTGGCCCAAAAGGAAAAAATAGGGCATTCTCAGTTTTTGCCCCTCGCCTGTGGAATAACCTTCCATGAGACATCTGCCTGGCACCCTCCTTGGCTGCCTTTAAAAAACTATTAAAAACCTGGTTATTTAAGCAGGCATTCCCTCAAATACAGGTATAATATAATTTCAGTGTTCCCCATTAAAACATGATTTTAACTTATTTGTCCACCTATAACAACACGTATCCATTTTTATGTCACTTTATGTTAATTTTATTTTTTTATTTTTATATTACTGTATTTAATGTTTATTCTGTGTGAATTATTTAGTTTATTTGCAGTGCTTAACTTGTTGTAAACCGCCCAGAGTGACCTCGCTGTCAGATGGGTGGTATAGAAATCCAGTAAATAAATAAATAAATATTGAAAATTTTGGTCTAAGGTAGAAAGTGAAGCAGAAGGACAGCTCATATAATTCTTTAAAGTCATCAATCTGTTTAACACAAACATATGTTTCAAGCAACCAAGCAGTCAACTGTACAGATGAACATCACCGGATGGCCAATATAAAAATTGAGTATACAATTGGAAGAAGGAGATGGAAAAAAATTTCCCTCTGCCAAAACAAGACCAGAAATAGAATGTGGTACTGATCATGAACTGTTCATATTCAACAGAAAAAAGCTGGAAAATAATACAAAAAGAATTTACAATTTAAACAGTCCTAATTAATGTTAAGTCCACATAAAAAGCATTTTTGGATTAAGAAACTAAACTGATCATGCACCAGAAGAACTGTGGATTCGACCCAGAAATATTAGGAAACAATGCAAAAAGACAATTCTTCTGGTAAAAACGGAAAAGAAAAACTTATGATGGATGATGGCACACGGAACACTTAAAATAATTAAGGAAGGTGAGAAGCAAAATAAAAAGTGACAAAAGTAGGTTCAAAATCCTGAATGCAGCATTTCAGTGACCGTGCGGTAGAGACAAAGGCAACTATTAAAATGGCAAGTGTAAAGAAATAGAAGAGGACAACAAAAGAGGAAAAACAAGATAACACTTTGAGAAGTTCCAAGAAATCAAAGGGAAATTTAAACCTAGATTAGAAATGCTTAAAGACAAATAGGGAAGTACGCTATCTAAACAGGATAAAATTACAGAGAGGTGGAAGCAGTATACTAAATACCTCTATAGAAGAGATAAAGGGATTATAGATTCCTTTGAAGAGAAATTCTATGATGAATACCGTTCTAGAAAGCGAAGTGATACCTGCTTTGAAAGCACTGGGAAGAAATAAATCACCAGGAGTAGATGCCAAGCGAATTCTTTCAAAGCCACAAGTACTGAATATACCAACAAATATGGAAAACAAAAACAAAGGCTCACAGACTGGAAATTTTCAATAAATATTCCAGTCTCCAAGAAAGAACATAGCAAGGAGTGCAGTAACTATAGGGCCATTGTTCTTATTTTCCATGCAGGTAAAATGATACTCAAGGAAATACAACAAAGGCTTTCATCTTATAAGGAGTGAGAAATGCCTGATATTCAAGCAGATTCCAAAGGGACCTAAGGCAGCTCACATGACAAAAAGAAAATATTAAAGCTACCAGTGAATATAAATATACTAAAAAAAGGATCAAACAAACACTATACACAAAACATAAGCAGCATCAAAACACATTCAAAGCAGTAAACAATCCATTTACAACTTTTAACATTGAAAATGAAGAAACTGTTAAATATGTTGGTTCTGTAATCAGTTCTACTTCAGCTGATATCAGAGATGCTTCTTTCCCCATTCTGTAGCCAAAGGGTGCCAATCTGCTGGTATTTCCCTCCCCCCCCCCATTGTCTTATATCAAAGCATCAGACTGCTGGGTAGCTGAAGGTTTAGGTGTCTGGCTGCAGAGCCAGGGGCCAGGAGTAGAGATGGGCACGACTTAGCGGAATTTTCGTTTCCATTTCCGTTTTCCGTTTCCGTTACGTAACGAAATGAAAAACGAAAAACGGCACAAAACTGGAACGGAAACGGAAATGAAACGACTAATTTCGAGCCAATTTTCATTTTTCGTTACTGGAAAAGCACTTAATGGAGCTAAATGGGAAGAAACGAAAAAATTTCGTTTTCGTTTTCGTTTTCATTTGTCGTTTTCGTTACGCAACGAAATGAAAACAAAAATTTTGAAAATTAGCTCACGAAAATGGAAACGAGCCGAAACGGACCCCTAGACGAAAATGAAAACGAAAACGAACAATTTTTCTGAGTCGTGCCCATCTCTAGCCAGGAGTCTGATTCCCCTACTGTGCCTTCTTGACAGAGGTTGGACTCAATGATCCATAGGTTCCCTTCAAGCTCCCGTATATATTTGAGTATAAGTCGCCCCGAGTATAAGTCGAGCCCCCTAATTTAACCCCCCCCAAACTGGGGAAACTTATTGACTCCTTTAAGTCTAGGGTGGGAAATGTAGCATGGCCTGGCAGCTCCTCCTTGTGAGCTTGGGGAGTGGTGTGTAATGTTTAAAATGCCTTTTAGCCACCGAGGCAAGCGCTTGCTTCAGTGGCTAAAAGTCATTTTAAACATCGTGTGCCGCTCCCCTGTGATGCAGACAGGGAGGTCAGGAGAAGTGGCGTGCAATGTTTTAAATGACTCTTAGCCACTTGCCTCAGTGGCTAAAAGTATTGCCCTGAATATAAGTCGAAGGCCCCTTTTTTCAGCCCAAAATTAGGGCTGAAAAACTAGACTTATATTCGAGTATATACAGTAACTCCTCTTTTGCTGGGAATAAAAAGCACATAAGAGATACGGCAACTCTCGTATCAAAAGAGTTGGAAGCTAAATTTGATTCACTCGCTAAGCAAAATATGTTGATTGGAGCCCAATAAACACTAGTATTTAGCCTGAAGAAGACAAGAGTTTTCAAATGAAACACCTTCACTGGAGATGCTTATTCTGGCTAAATACTAGTATATTTAGTGGCTGGCCTTTCTGGTTATTGTCCATATTCTAGGAAAAAACTGAGTGGTCTTTCATTCTACAAATCCAAGTGTGACCCTTTCATTTAATCTATACGCCACTTGTGCATTAGAATTAAACATGTCACATTGATCACAATGTGCTACTATCCTATATGCATTTTATTGTTGTTTCTGGTTGTGGAGGCATTCCCTTCTCTGGTACTGCAAACAAATTTAAAGAAAGGGATGCAAGAGACTGTCATCCGTGTTATTCCTCTCTGGCAAATCAAAGCCCTGTTGTTCATTAATAATTACAGACCCAAAGTGGATGTACTTGTTTACTCAAAACCTGAGATGCACCTGCTAAATGACCCAACAGGAAAAAGCCTATGTCCATACACAGCATTACACATCCATTCACTAGAGTGCCAAAAACAAGCTCCTCTCTCTCTCATTTCCCTCCACCAGGAATTTAAGAGAGCACAGAGGAGAGAGATGTTTCTCTTTACACTGAGTTTACAAGCTGCCATGAAGCAGCATGTGAGAGACCCAGAAGTCCCCTCCAATTCCCTTGGAGGACACAGAGGACATGGGACAGAAGTGGGGACTTCTTTTACTATGTGCTTGAGATAGGTTAACAAAGAATTCCAGTTTCACCTCCATTTCCAAAGACTTTTGAAAGAACAGGAAAAGGGCGTAAGAGAAACAGGATTAAACTGCTGCTTGTAAACTTGTTCACCTTCCATATAGCTAGGTTGTGGGAGTTCTTTTCCCTTTTCTTCTTCAGTTACTGTTCCCTCACTATTCATAACTCCCACTCTTCCATCTGGTATGAAACTCAGCCCTTCTACTAAATTCCTTTCTACTTTCTCTCTGAACTTGCACCTGAGGATGGGTTGATCACCCCTATCCTTGCAGTAGAGACCTTTTTGGATTATTGGACACTATATGTTCTAGATAAGATAAGAGATAAGATAAGATAAATATTTATTGATCCCACATCCAGGGCCGGTGGTAGGTTTTTTTGCGGCCTAGGCGAGGGGTGGGCGGCGACGGCAGAGGGCAGGGTGGCGGGGGGACAGCGGCAGGCGAATGGCGGTGGCCAGCGGCGGGCGAGAGGCAGGGGGCAGCAGGCTGGCCAGCATCCCCTCTCCATTTTGGCGCCCTAGGCAACTGCCTAGTTCACCTTAATGAACACGCCGGCCCTGCCCACATCTGGGGAAATTTACTTGTTACACAGCTCCCAATATAAAAAAAACAAGTAAAGATGGCTAGGTGCACAAAAAAGTGTAAGGTGTGTGTGAGAGAGAAAAATAGCTAATAGAGATTAAATAAAATAAGAAACCCAATATACAAATATTACACTAAAAATTTGTATATAAAAATAAATATAAAGAGAAGCTACAGTATACCCCATATGAATATGTTAAACTGTAGAGTTAAAGAGTCTCACAGCAGTGGGAATAAAGGATCTGCGATAGCGCTCCTTCCCACACCGGGGATGTCTGAGTCCGCCACTGAAGGAGCTATGCAGAGCCTCCACTGTCTGGTGCAGTGGGTGAGAAGTATTGTTCATAATGGTTATATCTGTTGCTCTTCTTTCTTCCATAACCTCTTTGAAGGGAAGGAGCTAGAAGAGATGATGATGCTGGGGACACAAGGCCTCATGTTGCCCCTGCAGCACCAAGCGAAGTTACAGTTCACAGGATCCAAGTCCATTCCACTAAGGATTCTGTTTCAACTAAAAGACCACTGGAACTGTCAGTCCTACTGCTGCCAGCAAGGAAACATACAATAAAACAAACCCTTCAGCCAACAGGATTAATTATTTGCTCTCCGAACGCAGAAAAACGTGAAGGTGGGGACTGGTTCTATTTTACCTCAAGGGGGGAGGGGGTTACTGGAAACCTGAGATAATATCTGGCTAATGAGCCAAACCAAATATTCAGGGTTCTTGAGGGAAGGTTTAACTGCACTGATAAAGGCGTAGTTAATTTCCTGCTAAGCAGTGATAACCAAATAACCTCTACAGCGTTCAATTACACAAGTGTTGTCAATATTCATGAACTCTAAAAATGCCTCTACTGAACAAGGAGACCATAAGAAATATGCCACCTCAGGAAAACTGTACACTGCCATCTCCTGAAATGTACTTCCTGCCTCTCCCATTCACCATGCAGAAATCCCAGGTAGGAAAATACCTTTTCAGAGGAAAATCTGAAATACTTCATCAGTAGTGATAGACTTTGAGGAGAGAGGGGGGATGAAAAACTAAAAATTTAGCTTGATGACCTTGGGCCAAAAATAAATTATGATCACTCAAGCTAAGCTAACTCACAGGGTTGTTGTAAGTATTTGAATAAGAATGGGAGAAGGCAATAGACACCTCACTGAGTTCCCAAGGCAGGATAGCAAATACCTAGTAAAACAGCTTGCCAACTCCCACTAGTGATAGATGCGTATTCTCTTGTCTACACCAAAAACCACCAGCAATTTTACACACACTACACCTAGATGTCTGTGAAGATTCTCAGTCATCCAGGTGAGTTTATCTGGAAGTTGAGTCATGGCAACTGGACTTCTTTTGACTGAAACATTTTGCTGCTCATCCTTTAACCCTATCCGTGCATGCATGCGTGGCTCGGGTGGGTTGAAAGGGAGGCACTCCTCCCTTTCCACCCACCAGAGCCGTGTGTGCATGCATGGATCCCTGGGATGGGTGCATACACGTGGGGCTCGGGTCGGTTAGGAGGGAGGCGCACCTCCCTTTCAACCCACCTGAGCTGCGTGTGCATGCACGGATAAGGTTAAAAGCATCCAAGCTCAGCGAGATTCCTAGAGAAGAAGGAAATAGGGGATAGGTGAAATTGGTCCTCCTGCTCTTGCTCCTCCTTCCGCTGCTCTCCCCACCCATTCACCCCATCGGGGAATTCGTAAGGTGGCATTTATGGATTTCCGCTCGGTGGTTGAATTATTTGTAAGTAGAGCTGCTCGGTTGTCAGGGTACCACTGTAGTTGCCATGACTCAACTTCCAGACTACACCTAGATGTTTGCCAGGTATTCTACACAAGATCTTGAACCTGTTTTATTATTCAGTTTTATTTTTCATAGTCTAGTCTAATCAAGTCGATGAAACTTCCAATACATTCCTATCAGTCCTTCTCCTTCCAGTAACAATAAAGAATCCCATGGCATGTAAAGTCAAGAAGAGTTGGGAACCTATTTTCAATGCTTAGCCAGTGAACATCTGTGCTTAGATAAGAAAAACAGTGCAATTTATGGACAACAAAGAAGACGACTCTTTAATGAAAACTGAGTATCCTCACCAGCCATTAAAGTCTGTCTGGCTGTCAGTGGAACAAAAATGTGGATTATCGAAGAACTTGCTACAACTTTTTGTTGTTGATTTCCTGCAAGCAATATTAATTAACATACTGTTCTACAGAAAAAAATAAATAAGCAACTATCCTCGTTTTTAGAGAGCCATGTGAATGGCACTATTAAATATATTTATTGCATATTCAGCTACTTCATCCCTGGTGGCTTTGCCAGTTCAGCACTTCCCAAATTCCAGCTGATAGGTGAAGTTCTGAATACATAGGTCTACAGAGTTATGTACAACATTTAGAATTGGGCAGCTGGTGTGAAATAATTAGCAAATTAAAAATAATTAGCAACTGTGAATCAATACCTTGAGTGAGCAATCTAAAATATGTGAGAAACTGCTAAGAAAAAGAACAATATTCCTATACATGGATATAGGTAATTCACTTCATGGAATTACGTCTAGAAATAGTTGCTAATCCTATCTGCAGTGAAGCACATACTAGAGCCATCATGACCCAAAATGTCTGTATGAGGCAGGGAAGGGGAGAGAGAAAATCCTTAAATCAGAGTGGATAAAAATCAGTGATTTGATAAAATTCAATGTATTTTTTAAAATCAAATCGATTAAAATCATGATTTAAATTTTTATTTTGATAAATTTACTTTGAGGTAGAATTATCCAATTTTTAAAAAATTTAATCATGTTTTAAATTGTGATAAAAATCCATTTTATTTAAATCAAACATGTGTGTGTGTGTTGTGTCGTTACAGTCGTGACCGACTCTTCGTGACCCCATGTCCATGGAGTTTTCTTTGCAGGAATAGTGGTTTGCCAGTTCCTACTCCAGGCACCTACAGCACCTGGTATTCCCTGGTGGTCTCCCATCCAAATACTAACCAGGGCCAGACTGGGTGAGGATCAATGGGTCCCTGCTCTGCCCACCATTTGGTGGGCACAGCTGGGATGCAGTGACCTTTGCCCAGCCCGTGCTGCTTGGAAGGGAAGCAGTGGTGGCAATCTGCCACTGCTACTTGGCTTCCAACCCTCCTGGGCTGGGAGAAGATCCATGGGTCCATGCTCTGTCCAAGCAGAGCACGGAACCATGGGTCTTCGCCCAGCCCAGGAGGGTTGGAAGCCAAGCGGTGGCAGCGATGTGTCGCCACTGCTTGCATTGCAACCCTCCTGGGCTGGGAGAAAATCCATTTTAAAATGTCCCGCCATGAGCACTCTGGCTCCAGCCAGAATATCCATTTTGAAATGTCCCACAACGAGTGTTCCGGTTGGGGCCAGAGTGCTCATGGCAGGACATTTTAAAATGGATCTGTTCCCAGCCCCGGGTGGGAGAAGATTCATGGGTTCATGCTCTGCTCAACACTTTGTTGGGCAATGCAGGGACAGACTGATCTTCGGCCAACCCGGGCGCCTTGCAAGGCACCTGCCTGGTCGAAGATCCATCATTCCCTGCTCTGCCCAACACTTTGTTGAGCAGAGCATGGACTCCTCCTCTTCACTCGAGTCTCTGCACAGAGACATAGACAAAAAGGAGGTGGCCGTACCCTCCATTGTTGTCCCTTGATTGACAGGGGTTTAGACAGCCTTCCCATAGGAATGCATTGAAAACCTATTCATCCAAACCCTCCAGAACAGATTAATTGGTTTTCAATGCATTTCTATGGGACACTGTGAATATTTCATAAGACGAATTAACTCCTAGAACGAATTAAATCTGTCTTATAAGGCACTACTGTATATGCATCTGAATTGCACACTATACAACTCCTGAAGAATTTTTCATGAGCGATAATACTGTTATAAGGATCCACAGAGATAGACACTCTCAGAATATTCACAGGTATTTTCTCAAAATGTGTGCTGTTATATGAACGATAGCTTTCTGCAATTGGTGTATCATGATCTCATTTGCAACTCAAGTACAAAGATGGTTTTCTGTCTTTTTATATTGCAACTCAAGCACCAATTACAACTAGAACTAGAACAATTTTAGTTTTCTTTTCCCATAATGGCTCAATCTGATTCTGTAAACCTTTGACCATTTTTTCAGATTCCTTATGTTCAATTATGGCATCCCCAGGTATTGCCACATTTCCTATCCAGACTTGTTTCCTTTCAACAGTCATCAAATAAGGTGTGTGTTGTGAACCAAATGTTTATCAATTTAAATCCACAAGCCCCATTATAATATCACTACCCTTTGGGCTTTACATAATAGAAATTAAGTAGTTTCCAAGTAGTTTCTTAGCCTTTCCTGAAAAGCCCTTTAAAAACAACTGTAAAGTTGGTATCCAGCATGGTTTGCTCTTCATAACCTACTAAGCAGTTCACAAAACTGCTGCCAAATGATATTTAGCTGATCCAACAAATATGTGATGGGCTTGCAATTTTACAATCCTATTACCATACAAAATACACAACTCAACCTTTTCATAATCACACAAGCCATGTTATACTGAAGTGTCAATTACAAACTAAGTTGTAACGAAAATGTTAATCATATTCTGTTAAAACATCAACAAGAAACAAAAACAAAAAACAAAAACAAAAAAAATACTGTAGCACTGGAAACACTAACTGATATACAGTCTTTTAATATAGTCTTTCCTTGAAACAGTTTACGAAACTTTCTTCTTGTATCTTTGAGGAGCCATCACCGAAATAAGTTTCTACTGGGGGAAACACCTGGCTAGGTTAAGCTCAGTGATAACCTACTATCACATTAATGCAGGAAAGGAAAAGAATTTTTTAAATTTAAATTTAATTTTAATAAAATAAGACTGAATTAAGGCCCAACAGATAGCAGTAGCATGAGTGCTTAAAGAAGAGGCCCTTTACATTTAAAAAATAATGAAGTAATGAAGAAATTGATATGCATATGACACCCAGCTCTACCTCTCATCACCTCCAGATTCTCAGGGAGCTACTATCTCAACTTCACATGAGTGTTTATCCGCAGTAATGAACTGGATGAGGATGAACAAAATAAAACTAACTCCAGATAAGACAGCGATGCTTCTGATCAGTCCAAAGGGAGAACAAGGCATAGGGATGCAACCTGTTCTGGATGGGGTCCTACCTCCAATTTTAAAAAAAGAGGCCTGCAGCTTGGGGGTGCTCTTGGACTCATCTTTGAACCTAGATGCCCAGGTCACAGCTGCAACCAGGAGTTAAACCAGTACGCCAGTTACGCCCATTTCTTGAGAAACCTGCTCTGGCCACTTGTGACATCCCAGTTAGACTACTGTAATATGCTCTATGTGAGGCTACTGATTTAAAGTCTCAGAAAACTTCAACGGGTCCAAAATGCAGCAGCCAAATTGCTGACTGGGGCAGGGTACCAAAATCACATTATGCCCCTTTTAAAGCAACTCCACTGGTTACCAATCAGCTATCAGGCACAATTCAAAGTGATGGCCTTAACCTACAAAGCACTGTACGACCTGGGTCCTAGCTACCTGAAAGATCGAATCTCACAGTATGAACCTGCTCAGGTGTTAAGGTCTTCAGGAGAGGTCTTTCTCTCCATCCCACCACCCTCACAGGTATGTCTTGTTGGGAACACATGAAAAGGCCTTATCAGCAGCTGCACCTGGACTGTGGAACTCCCTCCCACCAGAGGTGAGGACTGCCCCATCTCTGATGTTTTTCTCTTCAGGCAAGCTTTCCCTGAATGATGGACTACCTATTATGTGACATTTATATGAATCTACCATACATGATCACATAGACATTGTGTTTATATATTTTGTGATTGCATTGACACTATGTTTTGAATTGTTAGTTTCCCTCACTCATAACTTTTCATGGACGTTTTCACTCTCTATTTACCTGCTTCATTCTCTTGTAGCTTTAATGTAATGTTGTTGTCTTTTAATGCTGTAAGATGTCCCTCAATTCCCTGCTCTCAATTACTTGAATATGTCTTAAGTGTATTGGACTGTATATTGTCCCTCATTATTGTAAGCCGCACTGGATCCTTTTCCAAGGAGAAAGGCGGGGTATGGCATCAGAAAACTCCATTTGCAGATTAAAGTACACAGTTTCCAAATGCATGGACCTATATTGCAAGTGGATTTACAGAATGCCACAAACTCAGCAAAAATAATCAGTAGGCATTTATCTTTTCACTCCAGCATTACGAGGGCACAAAGACAAAAGCTTTTTCCCCATTACACAAGCTTAGTTTTTTGCTCTTCCTTGGAGGTGCAAGCTCAGACAGCTGTCATTGTCAAAATGCTCACATATTGGCCAGACTTTCTCATGAGCACCACCACAAGCAAATGAAGATGAAAATAACCCAAACCCTCATCCAGTCAGTGTGAACCCAAGGCATAGATCCAAAAATGCTCCAACTTTGTTTTCTAAATATTTTGACATTTTCAGCAAAAACAAAAATAGGGAAACCATATCTTCTTTTACTGCTTCTGCCAAGAGCCAACATGCTATCACAAGGAAACACATACAAAGAAAAAAGGGCAGATGGCAGTATTTATAACTAAGCTGATTTTTTTACAAAAAAAGTCTTCTAAAAGGATGCACTAATTCTTCAACCATAAGCTGTTTTATTGCAAGAAAGCTTTTCTAGAAACGGGATGGATACTAAGCGCATAGCCCAAAACTTAGGGGAATACAGGTAACTCACCAGAAGCTCACATGTGTCACTTGAAAAGCTAATAAACTTATTGCAGCATGAGCTTTATGGACTCAAATACACTGCAAGTGCTTTACAACTTGTTAGATTGCAACGTTGGCTGTTGTAAATGCCATCTTCATTTAGTTCTTATTTACAGCATTGAATTTGTTAATCACACTCACACATGTAAGTATTATTGGAATAACCACTAATGCAGCCACACCAGAGCAATTAATAAACCAAAGATTAAAGCATAGTGACAAGAAAATAAAACTGACCACTGCAGAGCCAGGCAATGAATGCTATCAGCATGGTCTTTAAATGCAGCTTTTAAAAATGAAGGTAGTCATCCTAGGACCTCTAGTGACAAGCTGGAGTTGCCTACACTGCTGGCAATTTAAAACTGTCAAGTAAGACTTCCTTTTGAAACTTGAACATATATGGCGATTAGCAGAACCATAATAAAATGGCACTGCTCCTGACCAAGCCTAAGAGAAATTAAATGGAATTGCCTACAAAAGCACTCATGCTCTTGCATTCTTACTTCTTCCAGTAAGGAGACATTCCTGCTGGATTACGCCCTGTTTGCTCATTCCTTTTTTTCCCCCCATGCTGCAGATTTGTAATTAGGCACTCCTCTTTTCACTTGTGGTGAGCAAAAACTGCCTCCAGGAAACCGAGCAAGCTCTTTAAAGTTATATAGGAAACACAGAGACAGCCCTTGGCAAAGGCACCAACATTCACCATGGTTAATACACGGCTAAGCTATGAAGTCAGTGAATAGGGGCATTAATCTCCCTTTCAGAGGTAGCAAGCAGCTGCATGGAAGCAATGCATTAATACCCATTCTTGTCCCTTCCTCTTACCCAAAAGCATGGCAGGAAAGGATGAGGGTGGCAGGAGATAAGAGGAAGCATGCTTATATCAACGGGAATGAGGTTAGGAAGTTGGAAGGGATGGCAGTGAACTACAAGCTTGAGTCAAATTATGTTTGAAAATACCACAAAAATCAAAACAGCTAATTATTAGATTCTGATTACAACACTACGTTTAGAATAAACCACTCTGAAATTCAGTTCTGGATATGTCAAGTGGCCTTTCAGATAGACAAATAATTATAATCAATCTGGATAGCATCTATGATGAAGAAAATAGATACAGAGAAGTACAGCTTGAAGCAATTGCACAAGGCCATCAGCCTTCATATATTTAAGTAGACATATTTCATAAAATGGAGATTCTTTTAAGGGTTTAAGGTGTCGTTCTAGGTGCCAAATTGTTTTATGGAGGAACCAAAAGATATGGAGGATGGGGAGTTCCATAAATGTATTTCCCTCTATTGTACTGTACTAGTATTTCAGCCAGCTTACATGGCCTTGCACAACAGTAAACTCCCGTCCCATTCATGAATGTGATTTCACAGTTCAGGTTCTTGTACAGCCTATAAAGCATTTTTTTTTAAATGGCAAGTGCAGCACTAAAAACATTTCTCTCATTCCTGATAATTCGGTAGTATTGTGATTTCAACAATCTGCCAGTCACTGCTTCAGTTAAAAAGAAACCAACAGGTTGAGTGGGAGCTGGCTGACAAAGTGCCTACACCATTTGCATTTTAAAAAGGTCCTTTTCTTCTCTTTTCAAGTATTCCTGCCAGTTCAACAGGGGGCAAAAGTTTAAATCTTGCACACAAGAATATTAGAGGAAAAACAAATTTACAATGGCAGGGTATTATCTCATCACATTCCAAGGAGGACCTTTGCACTCTTTTCATCATATAGTGTGGCTTCAAGAAAAAGCAAAGTTATTTTCCATTGAATTTGTTCAATAATTTCAACATTCATGGTAAATATAATTTAATAGGTTATTGGGGTGGGGAGAATCTCCTTTCATTGTTTTTGTTCATCAGTATTAGTCCAACAGCAGAAGGCTCTCTTACAGAAACAACATAAGCAAAGGCTAAGAAATTCCTGGGGTTCGCCATAATTTTTATTCCATCTCTTCCTCTGAAAAAAAAAATACTGTGAATGATAAACACCAAATACCAACCATCACAGCAAAAAGTGTGTCTTAGGCAGTTTTCTAATTACCCCATATTTATCTTGCAGCACTAAGCGCAGACTGTGAAAGAGGGCACCTTTCTAAAGCTGTCTGAGAGTGCAAAACCACCAACCAGTCCAACCAATGCCAAGAAACTCATTGTTTCTCTCTCATTTCTTGCCATCAATCTGCAGTCAAGAAGAACAAAGCCAGAAGATAAAAAGCCCAACAGTCTTGTGTGGTGTGGGGGTTTTCTTTGGTTTTGTGTGTGTGTGTGTGTTTTTAAAGGAGGAAGCAGGCATTCTGAAAAAGCATCTGATTTCAGGGCTGTTACTATAGATTGGTGTCACTGCTTCTCTTTTCCAGACTGTATGGTAGACCTGGGCGAAACCCAAAGATTTTGTTTCTAAACATTTGTCTGAAGGTGGAGAAGCAGGCAAAGCAACATTCCATACCCGAGAAAGGTTTTAGGTTGTAAAAACATATAAGGAAACCAATTTTCTTCCAGGTGGTACCAATACTCAGATGTGTTACAATTTCCAGTGGGGAAGGTCACAGGCCAGTTTGTCAGGGGCCAGTTTCATTCATATGGAAATTTTAATTTTATCTTTCTGAGCTACAGGAATATTTGGACACTTGATGCTTTCCTTCTTATTCTTTCACCTACCTACTAGGAAACCCTTGCTTTATTTTCAACCCATTGAGAGCACAATCAGGATAAGAGGTCTCTAAATATTTTTAAGTGAATTTTTACCAATATCTCCAACCAATGCCACCACTTCACACACACACACACACACACACACACAC
>JAHTLZ010000129.1:52171325-52191874 GCA_023846285.1 Phrynocephalus versicolor
CACACACACACACACACACACACACACACGCAGAGTGGGAGATGTGGGGATGTGCCTGGCGTAAGTACACATTGGAAAGAGGAGAAGAATACACATCATGCAACAGTTCCAGAGCAGGTACAACCCAGGTCTCCAAGTAATAACGTCAACCAGAACCGTATAGGAAGAGCTTAACGCAGAAAACGCAGCCCGGATTCAGTGCCTGTGCAGAGGAGGAGGCGGGGGGATGGGGAAACGACCCTCAGCTGGAATCCTAAATAAAAAGAAATCAAGTGGGAATGGCGGCAGCAGGTAAGAGACGGACGAGCCAAGCCGTTCCATACCTGACCATACTCCACACACAGCCCCTATACGCGATCTGGTCCCCAAAGCTTTCTCTTTGAGGGAGAACCGAGTTCCTGCCGCTGAAGGAGAGAAAGGTTCTCAGGAGGACAAGGGGAGAGAGAGAGAGGCAGCCGTTCTGCCCCGGGGGACCGACGGGGGTCGATTCCACGCCAAGCGCCTGTGCATTCAGACCGACGCGCCCTGAAGGAAAGCTGGGATCTGGTGGGCAACACCTGAGGGTTGTCTCTCCCCCCCCCCCCGCTTTTAATCTTTGTTTCATCCAAAGGTGAAGAGAAGCTACACTCAACAGGCGGCGAGCGTTCGGCAAGCCCGCGAGACGCCAGGAAACTACTCACCACACGCGCCCGGGGCGCCGCCACCCGCATGCTGCCTTCCTCCGACCTGCCAACGAGCCGCTGGCGCCGGGCTCGGCCACCGTCTTTTCTCTTTTTCTCCTCGTGTGCACGCACGCACGCAGACCGGCAGCTCCCCAAATCCCTCCGTCCCCCTTTTCCCCCCCACACACGCTACCTCGCTCGCTCGCTCGCTCGCTTCGCGGGACCACGCACGAGGGGCGGGCGCGCGGGCGCGGGCGTGTGGCGCCCTCTCGCCTGAAGAGACGCCGGCACAGCCAAGCCCGCCTCAGCAGGCTCGCGCCGCGCGCGCCCAGCGCCAGGCAGCCAGGCAGCCAACCAGCCCGCCCGCCCGCCCGCAGAGCCCGGGAGTGCCTTGCGCTCGCCTAGAGAGAGAGAGAGAAAGACCTCCTTCTCGCGCGCGCGTCGCTCAGGCCCCACCGCCCCCCTCAGCGCGCGTCACTTTCTGCGCTCCTCGCCGACTTCCTTGCGAGTAAAACCCAGGAAAACCGCTCCATTCTCCCCCCCCACACACACACACACACCTCCTTCGGATTCTGCACGCAGCCTCCCTTCCGACGCCTAGCACGGCTAACGCGGCTCGGCCAAAGAGTTGTGGGCTCCAGTGCTTCTTCTCAGTATGCGTCTCTCTCTCTCTCTCTCTCTCTCTCTCTCTCTCACACACACACACACACACACACACACACACACACACACACCCCCCCCCACCCCCACACACGCGGGGGGACAAACACACACACACATACCGGCCGCCCCCCCACCGCACCGTGGGGGGGGGGGACAAGATCCTCGCCTACTTCATATCACTCACCCTTAAAATTGCCCCTGTGCGCTGCACTCGCGGGCTCATCCTACTTGCGAGTAAAGCCCATTTAACGAAGCGGGTAGGGTTTCTCAGTAAAGCTGCTGTCGGCGCCCTCGTGCCGGGGAATCGAGGTCCAGGGGCTTGAGCTGGTCCGCGCGCGCACTCCGGGCGACCCTTGGCAGGCACGGCCCCTCCCCACCACCACCACCACTGCTCGGGTTCCTCCCTCGGAGCCCGCGTCGCCCTCTTCCACTCGGTGCCTTGCCCAGAACTGGCACCGTGAACACCGACATGGGCTCGTCTCCTTGCCGTATTCCACCCCCTCCCCCCTTTCCGTGTCTCTCCCTTTCCCGTGCGCCCGCGCCTCTCTCCAGTTCACACACACATTCCGCCCCGAGTGCTTCACATTTCAGCTCTCCTTATTTTATTTGTTCATTGTGCCGAGCCTTGGCTCCCGCGGGAACTCCCCTCTCGGGCCCCTTCGCCCGCCTAAGAGCTGTCGGAGGGAGGCTATTTACACGGCGGGGCGGAGGGAGGGAGCAGGAGAGAGAGAGAGAGGCAGCGCTCAGACCCCGTGGCCAGAAGCGGGTTTACACAGGTAAACCTCTCCGGCTTCCTCGCGAACGCGCGGCGACACTCTTTCCCAGCGCGCGCGCGCTCGCCCTGCCACCGAGCCTTCGCCGCGTCGCGTTCGTCAGAAAGAGGTGTGAACTGCTTTGGGGCTTCAGGGCTAAAGGTTAACTAATCGGTAAAAGGGGAACCAGTCCAACACCCGGCACCACCTCTCTCCGGGAGCGAGGGCTCCGCCACTCCTCCGCCGCCTCCTCCGCCTCCTCCCCAAGGCCAGCCGAAGGTGGGGCTGCTTTGTCACTGGCTATTGCCTGAACCCCGTGAGCTCCGCCTGCCGTCGCCCTCGCCTGCCTAGGCACCAGGTAACGAAAGCAGGTGAAGGCAGCCACTCTCTTTGTTGAGGTTTCTGGAAAGCAGGGAGGAGGGAGTTCCCCTGGAAATGTTTCCCACCGTCTCAGCGTCTTCTCGGTGCGGCGCCCTCGCACGCCTCGTGTGGTGCGGCGCAAATAAATAATTAAACCATCCGTCACTAATCAGGATTGCACTGCTGTACGTTTTAAACAAGCCCTTTTAAAAAAGAAAAACCCAAGGTTCTTTCGACTGTGTTAAACGTGCTTCTGCTTGTTGGGGCATGCCTTGCCTTGGGGCCAAGAGAGATTGGCAAGCGTACACTTGGAGATCCACATCTTAAACTGCCTTTGAAATGAAAGAGCTGGCGAGCAGGAAGAAGGAAAGTTGGACGGAGATAAGCACCAAGGCGAGGGGAATATGAGGAGCCTCGGAAACTACAAAGCCTCTGCACGCTGTCCCAACATGCTGAATGGGTCGCTTAAGCAGCCCCAGAGCCAGTGTAGCTTAGCTGGTATCATTTGTTTTGCTGGTGCCCAAGTCAAAAGCAGAGAAGAAGCACAGAGGCATACTCACAACAACATCCATGATATCAGCAACAAAGTCTCACAAATCACTGATGGATACAGTAACATTCTCCCTCATACACACAGAGAGATAACAATTCATGTTCAAGGGTCATGTGCCTGCTGTCTCAATGTTGATAAAAAGAGCATGCCACAGTACCCTCAAACGTGGCAAACCAAGCACACACAGAGAGAGACATGCAGGCCCCCAAATGTTCATCCAATAAAGCTGTAGAAGAGGTAAATTTTAGCAAGCACAGCCACTGGTCAGACAGAGGCAAACTATATGGAAGCAACCAGACTTGCCATGAACTACAAGGAGCCCTGATCAACAACACACCTGTTGAGAGACTTAGATGAGAAATGACATGCCTTTTCTTGTAGGGAAACTAAGGGGATTTTCTACTAGATTGGAAGGGGGCAAGAAATACAACTAAGACAAAAGCAAAGAAGTAAACACCTGAGATCTAAAAAGCCAAGGTGAGCACCTGGTCAGCCATGGTGTTGGTGATACTATTGTGATATTATGGATTTGGAATATGAACTTCCCATGGACATTTGGTTTGAAAAGACAAATACCACTTTGCGAACAGGATGCCTGATTGCACAAACTTTTAGTCTAATCTAGGATGGCTCTTATGTTCATACCTACACGTGGAGGTAATGGGGGGGAGGCTTTTCATGTATACCAGAGATGTCCAATTTTTTGAAAACAAAGCTATAAGAAAAAAAAAGCTCACCTCCCTCATAAACTTAACAGCAACCAATACATCACTTTCTTGGTCCATTGGGAGTTGAAGAAATTTTAAACTGGTCAGTATCTTGAAGTGGCTGCCTTAATACAGTTCACAATATTGGCAAATTGACAGCTGTGTGAAACAAATAGAGTTGCTTGGGGTCCATATGCCATTTGGATGCAAGGATTGCACCAAATGGCACACTGAACCTCCTAGAAATCCCATTTAGATGGCTTCTGCCTGCCTCAACTGAGTCGTGTAGACAAGCCCCAGTGTTATATACAAATCTTCATGCTATGCAATTATTGGCTTTTAGGGTGTGTAGAATCTTATCTTGAAAGTATTTAACACATTCCAAAAGAGAACATATTTAATCTGTGTTTCTACACTCCCCAATATCCCCAGTTTTTTCCACTGGAAAAACTAAAACATGAAACAATGACTTTCAGTGGGGGGGGGGAACTCTTCTCCTTTCTCTGGCTTACCTACATGGTTTATCCTTGCTCTTGAGTGTTTGGGGGCTAAGACAGGATGAATGTTAGTGATTTATAATTCCTATACAAGGGCAGGACTTTTCTATAATGTTTTCAACACTTGTGTGCCATAAGTCCTTTCTCTACAATTTGCATCACCCTAAGTTCCTCCTCATGTACAACATGGCACCAGAGAAAATATAGCTTCATGGAACATATCCTGTCATTTCAATTCTGATCTAACTTCCAGAGAGATTTGGTGGGGGCTGGGCGGTGGTATTCTCTGTCTCTACTCCCAACTCCTTCCCACAGGAGGCCAGCCTGGCCCCATCTTTGTTGTCTTTCCACAAGCAGTTTCCACAAGCAGTCAAAGTCCTTTCTTTTCAGGCTTTTCAAAGAATTGCTTGCTCTTCTGTCGCTTTTAATGTTTCTAGTACTGCTTTTATCTTCTAGTTTTAACATTATTTTTGTTCAATTATTTTTAAATGTTATAATTATAATAATGAGCAGCGAAACATTTCTATCTCTCAAGAAAAAGAAGTCCAGTTGCCATGATTCAACTTCCAAATAATTTTTAATAATTTTAGCTGTTAATATTGCTTCTTTTTAACACTGTAAGCTGCCTTGGGTCCTTTTATGAGAAAAACGGGAAATAAAGATTTTAAATAAATTCTGTAAATTACAGCTACAGGCCTACAATCCTAATTGTATTTAGAATTTGCATAATTCCTAAGAACTCAGCCACTTATTTCTAAGCAAACAGTTGTGCTACAACTCTTTTCTTCAAGTTTCACCCTGGATCGGATACAACCATTTCTCAAAGGAACCTTTTCTAACCTCTCAGCTATCTTGTTTTGGCCATCCTAGCACTCTGACCAGAATATCTGCAAATCACATCTTGTTGGTTTAACTCAGGGCAGGTTTTGAACACCGAACACCAGGCTAAGCAGCTGTGGTTCTGTTATGTGAATGGAAGTCTAAACATGCACTGCTCTGACTCCCATTTTAGTAGAAGAGTGCTATATAAAGGTAATACAAAGTTTCATGTAAGACCTATTGGAACATTAAGTTCTCTCATCAAAAATTAAATATCAAACATTTGTGCTGTGGGGAAAAAAGAGTTAGTAAGTCTGCCAATTTTGATAGCTCTTTTTCTTTTTCAACATCCTTCTATTGTTTGTCCAGTGTGATGTGTGTGTTGGAATAGTGAAGTACTGTTTTTCTTTGCACTGTCTCTACACATTCATTATCTTTGTCCTTCCTCAGCAGTCTGTTATTAAAGGCTAGAGACTTCTGATCTTTCCAGACCCTTCTTCTATAGAATTTGTGCCATACGCACATTTAGATATTGTCTCTGTGATGCGTATTATCCTGTTATTCTAAGGGGGAGACTGGAAGAGTATCCACATTTTTGAATCATCATCAGTTTTTATTGTGATATTCTGATATTAGTATAGAGGGTATAAAGATGCAAACAGGATGAGAGCCTTTGAAAGGCCTTATCAAATGAGGACTGGTGCTGATTAAGTTTGATGGGCAGTGGATGGGAAATCAGTAGCATGCAGGGCAACTAATTCTGGTTTTAATCCCTGCCTTCTGCATGTCCATTTCAATGACACTACAATATGACTCTTTAATACTTAACAATTGTGTTTACTGGAGAAGGGTTCTTTATATAGGTTCAGCAAGTTTCCATGTAATTACATCTTGGTGGGATGGGGAGGAGTATGACATTTACCATATTTCTAGCCCTAGGGAGGGCACAATGTTGAACCTCCCTTAAGAGATCACCCTCCACTGTGACCTTTTTTGTTGTTGTGTCGTTATAGTCATGACTGACTCTTTGCATCCCCGTGTCCATGGACTTTTCTTTGCAGGAGTAATGGAGTGGCTTGCCAGTTCCTACTCCAGGCGCCTACAGCACCTGGTATTCCCTGGTGGTCGCCCATCCAAGTACTAGTATATACTGTATCCTTTTTTTCCCCTACACAGTAACTTTTCTGGAAATCTACATGACAGAACCAGTTCCTTGCTGGCTTTTTCTTGACTTCTCCCAACCCAGGAACATAAGACTTCACATTAGTTAGTTTAGAAGGTAGTTCTTCCACACCTTTACCTACCAGAAGAGAACCTGATACTCCAAATGGAGTGCTTTGTAGTGATGGTGACAGTTTGAATCCGGGGATAAGATGCTGACAATAAGCATGCTATTTCTGAAATTACAACTGTTAATATGTCCACAAAATATTGACAAAGCCATTGCTTCCCCACCCACCCCCCAAAGTATGGCATTTCCACAGTAACAGCACAATCCAGGTTGAAGCAGTAGGAGTTAGCAGAATGTCCATTCTGAAACCCAGTCATGAGAGGTAGTTGTTCCAACTGTTGGGGATGTGCCTTTTCACATGCCAGTTGCTCAATGCAGTTGGAAACCTCACTTCTCTAAGCAATCTGTAATTAAGGGCACACTTTTATTTCATAGTGGCTGCAGTTCCATAAGAGTTCTAAAAGGAGCAGCTGATGGAAAGAAGACAGTGCCTCTTTGATTATATTACGGACATTGCAGCTGCATCTCCTTCCCTTTCATCACCCCACACCTGCCTGCAGGAGCCTCATGAGTCTCTTGGTCCAGAGTCAGTTAGCACCTATACAAATATCACCTGCTTCTTCAATCATGTCAGAAGCACTCCAATTGCGCTTCCAGAGTGGAAGGATCAGCCAAGAGGGCACTCTTGTTGCCCAGGAGATGCCCCAAAAATGTGCTCACAGTCCTCCAATTATTCAGGAAGGTGTCTTCCATTTCCCACAACACCAGCAAAGAATGCTTCCTTCCTTCTTCCTTTCTGTGAGGAAGGGGAAAGAATGAACTTGGGTCCATAGCCAAACCACTGGGAGAAGAAACCCAGGTCAATTGTGTTCAGCCATAGATATCGTGTTGGGAATGACTATGCCCCCTAACATCAGCTGTCTCACAGAAAAATGGGGGGAGGAGGGAGGAAAGATGCAAAAAAAAAAAACCACCCCATTATGCTTCCATGCCCCTCAGGAGGAGAACTAAGGGGTGCTATGGATATGGTGGCATTGGCAAGACCCGTATGCTCTTTAGCCCGAGAATCTTTACTTGAGAAGTCCTTGTACCCTGGACCTGAGTCAGGCATGCAACCTCCAGCTCCAGCTGGGGAGCAGAGCGAAGCTATAATGGTCAATTTCTACTGTAACATGTTTCTGAATATAGAATGGGAAATATATATATATTTCTCCTCCACATTTTATAATGTCAATTCAGGCACATACCAGTGGAAAAGGAACTCACCTGCTGTGTAAAGTGGTTTTGAGATGCAACTGTTTATATTTTATACAAATTATGCCTACTCTGTGTTTTTAACCAGCTGCTAATACTTTTCATGATATCTTATGGTTTTATATAGCCTTGAAGCCTTTGATAAGAGGTTTTGTTAATGGTATTTTGAAACCTAGATGCAGTGCTTCAACTGTATCATATTTTATCTGCAGATGAATGAATTTTATTTGTTTATAACTAATGGCAATTTCTGAGATTTGTTTATTGGACAAAATCCTGTTGTTTAACTTTAAACCTGGAACAACTCAGATCAGGCACCAGATGCATCTGATTTACATGAATTAACAGAGTCCTTACTGCCATGTTTTGAGCTCCCTGGGGTTCCTTGGTCCCCTGGGGAACCTTTTGGGAGTTTTCAGATCGGGAAGGAGAACCTTTAAAAATATTTTTTAAATAACTGTGGATATACCACTGGGATCACCAATTTGGCAGCCATGTTTGACTTCTAAAGACTCCTCACCCCCCTCCCCACCTTTTAAAGGCTTCACAAGTGCAAAGGGGGACCTGATCTGAGTTGTACTTGGCATATACATTTGCCAAAGGATTTCCTCAATTTTTCAGTAGATGTTTATTTGAATCCTAAACAATTAAAACTTCACAGATGGGAACTCATTAATTTATTTTGCCTCTTGTTCTGCCTGACCTTTGAGTAGGCTGCACCCTCAGTGTTCAAGAGTGACTTGTCATATTAGCATTTTCCTATATAAAATATTTGTCTAATAATGAACATGCTACTATTTGGATACTTAATACACTATGTGTATTTGAGTGAAAATTCCCTTGCACAAGCGCCCACCTCCCTATTCATACATCAAGCATCAAACATCAGTACAGGTATTTCTGCAGTGCCTTACAGAAGACAATGCTATGAAGCTAGAATAAAAATCACACCAGCATAGTAATGCTCTAACAATAGGTGAAGACTGCTGCTGCTGAAACCTTTTACTAGTGAAATGACTATTAAAGATATCAAACAGTGAAGTGGAATAATACAGTACTGTGTTTCCTCAAGGTTTATTCCTGCCTTCAGACTGTATGCATTACTATGGGATGGTATAACTTTATTTCTGGAATAAGAGGTAATGTGTTGTTATTGTTATTGTTCTAAAACCCAATTTAAATCAGTTGTCAGTCCAGTATTATTCTCTACACCCACACAGGATTACAGCTAACTGTACAGCTAATTATACCATCAGGATATAGATAAGAGACAGTTTATATACAGTACATTAAAGAATATGTCATGAGGTACATTACTCTTTATGCTGAAAGAAGCTCTAAAGCTCTATAACTCTACAATTCTAAAACTCAGAATACATAACAGGAATTTGGTAGATCATTAAAGGAGGTCTAGCTCGGGACCCTAGAGACAAAAAAGTGAGCAAAACAGTGCCTCAAAGTGCACTGCTGCAACTGAGATTGAAAAAAGGCACTCTAAGTAAGCCAAGAGGATGATAAACTGTATTCAACATGTAGGTACGAGGTAGCACTCATATATGTACAGATCATTTAGCGACAAATATAGTGGCTTTCCCTCAAAATGTTTACTTACAATATGGAAAACATACAGTGGTTCAATATCCCTTCCTTTTTCCACCAGTAGCAGCAGTATCTTCCACACAATTTGGACTCAAAACATAAGTATACAGGAAAGCAAAGCAAAACAAGCTAAGTATCCATTTCATTGACATAGGAAGGATGGAAGGATGAGTCAACCTTGAGGTGGGTACCTGGGATTGAACCCCGGGTTGTTAGCAGGGCTTGGCTGCAGTACAGCAATTTAACCAGCTCTCTTTGAGGAAAGACAACAAACATTAGATGCAAGTAAAGATTCTGCACCTTTAAAATTATGCAATATGTCATTCTGCTGCTGATATTGTTGGCCAAGCAGTCACAACTCAGTCTTCCTTACAATACAACCATGGAAATTGCAGCAGTACAGTAATTTAAGACAGTGTTTTTAATCCTCCATGACTTCATCCATCCGTCATAACTTGGCTTCTCCATCATGAACTTCTCGGGGGCTTCCACAAGTACAATGGGGGACTGGAATGGGACATGCACAATGGAAAATCACTAAATGCACAGAATTCTTTCTTAGTCATTCTATCACATTCTGTATGTAAAAATTTCTCCCTTAACTTTGTGACCTTCCACATTCTTTACATCTCTAATAGTCTACTAATTGCATGGCTATCATCCCAATTACAGACAGTAATACTTCACCTGAGTCTTATGCAGGCAATCAATAGCATCAGCAGCAATGGCTAAGGTTGTCAGCATTTCCTCCTAAGCTCCTGTGCTTACCTCATTTTCATTTTAGGCAGCAAGCAGAGCAGAATCCAGCATAGATACACAATGAAAATTAAAAGCACACCTGTTACCCTGTTCTCTGTCTTTCAGGTGTGATAGTCATAAAGGTTCTTCAAAAACAGAAAGGCTTCTTGCCTTTGTATGTTTGTAAAACATAGTCCATCATTGATCTTGTTCAATAACACTGTGATTCTGATTTTTGCCTTTGTTCTTTTGCTCACATGACCAGTCTTGTCAGGAGGACAAAAATGCCAGAAGAGTTAGGTCACTGGGCACTAGGGATTATTTACAACTCCGTCACAAGCAGGGCTGTTGTTCTTAGGGAATAAGTGTGTGCAACAGGTTTGGATTCTAGTCCTGCTGCCCCTGTTTTGACCCTAGATACTCTTGGGGACAAAGCAAATGTTATGTTTATGGGGATTGGTCTGCCACCTCCCTATAGCAATACTGTACTTTAATCTGGAGCTGCCTAGATGCCCTAAGCATATCCGATCTCGCCTGATTTTGGAAGCTAAGCAGGGTCGGCCCTGGTTAGTACTTGGATGGATGACCACCAGGGAATACCAGGTGCTGTAGGCGCCTGGAGTAGGAACTGGCAAACCACTCCAGTATTCCTGCCAAGAAAACTCCATGGACATGGAGTCATGAAGAGTCGGTCATGACTGTAACAACATAACACACACACACACTTTAATCCACTCCTCATCTTCTTACTCTTTTCACTGCAAACCACTGGCTCCCTTATAAGGGGCTCTGTTTCCATTGGGGCATTGAGACATTGTTCTGAAGAAGACACATCCTCACCCACTGTGCTTCAGCACCCATGGTTTTCTATTAATACATTTTACCCACCAAATGCTAGAAATGGTTCTTCAGAGTCAATTAAAAAGATGATCTTTACTGCCTTGTTTAGATGTTTGTGGGCTGGTGCCTGGAAAACTTGAAGCCCTGTTGAAAGACAGCACTAATGTCTATAGCCATGTAAGTTAATTGTTTGCCTGATCCTTGTGCTATGGTGGCCTTGACTCAGAAGGGCATGGTGTGCTTCTCCTTTTGGCTGCTGGCCCATCATATTGTGAATTGTATTGGAAGGATGTGAATAATGAGGCTGAGTCATGATAGCGTGGAGTTATTTATCTATCAAGTCACACTAACTGTTGATTTCTCTATATAGCTAGTGTGGGGCAGTACTAATGACTGAGCAACCTCATCGTGTGCTATCCCAAATGAAAGATGAGTGTTCAGGCCCTGGTGACTATTCTTAAGTCTGGACATTGTCCAACTTAAAGAACAGAAGAAGGATAAGTCCAAAAAACATACTGGCTGGGCACTGTAGCTATGAGATCTGAAGCTCATCTAAAGTTCCAAGATATTCGGAACGTGAAGACTCAGTCTGAGGTCTGCTGTTAGCACTGTTTATCTCAGGGGATGTAAAATCAATTGCATTTGTATGTCTCTATAGATAAAAGGCAGCCAGTCATTCAGTGTACCCTCCCCTGTCATTTATTTATTTGTGTGTGTGTGTGTGTGTGTGTGTGTGTGTGTGTGTGTGTGTAAAATAGAATAATAGAATCATAGAGTTGGAAGAGACCTCAATGGCCATCCAGTCCAACCCTCTGCCATGCAGGAACCCTCATCAAAATACTCCTGACAGAGGGCCATATATGAAGCATAGGACTCCAGTTTTGTCTGGGAGGCAGACATGTGCTCTCTGTCTTTCCACTAGTGTTGTTAGCATTTGCACTTATTTCTGTAACATTTGTGCCTGTAACTTTTTTGTTCTGCATGAATATGTTATGCTGGGATTAACCTGCTGTACCAGTCACCACCTTAAGATGGGCACACAATCATCCTACCTGTTCAACCATTTTTTCCTACCCAGTTATTGTCTTTGTGTACAAAAGGGTTGTGTGTGAAATCGCCCTTAACTAACAGCTGTTGGTATCCCTATTCTCCTTTAATTAGTCTAGTCCCTACATTTGTAAAGGCGGTTGGTCATAATAGCAAATGGAAAATGAGATTATACCATCTGGATTCTGTCTTCTCATTAAAACAGTGAGGAAACATATCAGGGAAGCTGTTTTAATGGCAATGGAAGCATTACATTTTAATGTCACACACATCATTAATAAAGTTAGAGAGGTAAAGCATCTAAAGTAATGGCCCCTTTACTCTGGGACAAGCTGGATGAGAAGACAAGACAGAAAAGAAGAATTAAAACTAAGAAAGAAGATACAGGCAGCGGTACATGTGATGGGGTCCAATATGAGGAAAAGAGGGAGTCATGCCGGTGAGAAAGAGTGCATGACTTGTGCAGAAATCTGGAGTGTGTCACTTATTCCCACCGTTCTCACACATTCCCAACTACTCATGTCACATTTACATGAGCTAGGAAGTGCCAGTACCTCTCCCTGTGGTCACAGACATGTGACCCTGTTTGTATTAAAAGATTCATTCAGCCTGTTCAAGCAGATTCAGATAAGCATCATCACTGGGTATCTCCACACTAGGATAATGCCACACTGGGCCCCTAACCCCAACCCCCTGTTTTACTTGGTCAGAATGCTTGTCTCCTGCCCTGACCAATTCCTATTTTAAAAATCAGGCTGTGAAATTTTCAGGATTCATCATAGGAACATATATTTTCTAAGCTGGGAAGCTGAGGATCATGTCTCCCTGCCACAGGACGTGGTGAGGGCATCTGGCCTGGATGCCTTCAAAAGGGGATTGGACAGATTCCTGGAGGAAAAGTCCATCACAGGTTACAAACCATGATGGAGATGTGTAATCTCCAGGCTTTAAACCAGGGTACTTCAAGGGCCAGATGCAGGGGAGTGGTATCAGGAGACAGATATCTAGTCTTGTGTACTCCCAGACGCATCTGGTGGGGCCCACTGTGAGATACAGGAAGCGGGACTGGATGGGCCTTTGGCCTGATCCAGCATGGCTCTTCTTATGTTCTTATTTTCTTATGTTCTTTTTGAAAGGAGACCCCTCTGGACTCATCTGGAATTCCTTAGTCAATGGGAAGTGAGAATCCATTGCTTCATAGATGGAAATGCGTCCAATTAAATTTGTAATAGTAATAGCTGAATTTTGTAGTCATGGCCAATGTCCTATTTTAATACAGCCATCAATCCCTGCTAAAGATCTTACTATCTAAATAAAAGGCAGCAGACTGAGATGACAGGCAAATTGGAGCACAAGAAAACAATGTTTTAATACTGATGGGCTAACAGCAGGCTGGCTCAGCATATCAGCTCCCTGGCCACAGTCAGATGTTTAAAGCAGTGCTTGTTGTTACCCTGGATGAGATAAAAGGAAGAAAGGAAATGATTTTATGTTAATTAATGCCAGAACCAACTTTAATTTGGCTTTTGGAAAGTAGCACACTTTATCATGTATATCCTATTTATTTTTGTCATAGATCCATAGCTACCAAAATTTAATCTAGATAAATGAACAGCAAGAAGGTTTTCATGCACATTCAGGATTCACCTCCTAACAATTAAAAGTAAAACTGTATGGAAATGAAATAATAAACATAGATGGCTTGGAGGAACTGGGAATAGTGTGGAGACTGTTGGTTTGGCCCCGTCTCAGGTCAGCAGTAACCAAAAGCTATTGCTCTCTGATGAGCAGGTTACACATTTATAATAAATGAGCTTATGAGTTCATCCAAATTCTTAATGAGGAAATATTCACATGCTTCACCTGGGAACAACTCTGGGCATCTAAAATGGAAGACAGATGACAGTATGATCCAGGGAGACTAATGTCCACACATTTAGAACTCCTCTTAGAATAAAGTAGAAATTCAATGCTCAGGTCTTACAGAGAAATAAATTCATATATGTATCACTTCCAGGGTGCACTGTTCTCGTATCTGTCTCTAAAATTGGACTCCTACTCACTAATGCCCTTTGCTTGTATTTGTGCAACTGAAAAATACCTTATTCAACTGCAACATCACAAATGTAGAAGATTCTCATGAAGTATGTGTGTCATGATACTTTTTAAGTAATTCTCTTTCAAGACCTGGTACAGTGTTTTCCTTTTTGGTTCAAACTTGCATGTTAGGTTCTGTCTACATTAAAAGCAGGGAGTTCCTTTGAGTGATGGGTGGAGCTTTTTAATCTCCTTTTCTTTTTAAATAAGTCATATTGTACCAAGTTTCATAAATACCCATTAGTGGAATAGTATATTGCTTTGCAGTGGACGGCAGCGAATAGGTTTAAGGACCACAGGACAGCCCAGCACAGGACAGCACACACACACACACACACACACACTGCTGTCCTCAAGACTCACTAACATTCCCACCTGGCATCTGTTCACTTTGTACTCGCATAAATGTGACATAACAGTTCTTACATTGCAATGCATCACATGCAATGCTTTTACATGCATTAAATTGTTTGTGGAGTATGTGGCCTGGTCTGTCCATCTTGCCTGTTTGTCTGGCCAGGGTCTTTCCTTGACAGCATATGGGAGCCATCTAGAACAAAACAACACTAAGTAAGCACTAGTGACATCAGTGTATGCTTTCAGGAGTACTGGAACAACCAAGAGGCTTAGAATGAACAGCTGAAGGAGGTTCAAGAACAGTGAGGCCACTAACAGATCACCAAAGAGAGAAGTAAGTCAAGATGACAGTGACTTGCATAAGATCAAATATAGCTATTTATATGTAAAGATGCAAAACTAGGAATTGTTTTTATAATTTAAGCAGAATTACAATACATCTCACCTGAGTGGTCAAGGGTTGGGCCAGGTGACCAGCTCCGTGCTTGTGCAGACGGTTCCACAGGTGCGCTCACTATGGACAGGTTCTCCTTTATTTTTTTTACCTTTAAATCAGATTGGGACTAGACAGCCCTCAAATGGAGGACACATTCCGAAGGAGACTTGTCCTTCAGCAGTCCTTCAGAATGAGGCATGTTGTGCCCTTTTTAAAAATAAGTGGTGGTGATGGCGGTGGTGGGACATTTGGCCACTGTATTCAGGAACCACAAGGTTATTGCTCACCATAACTGGGCGCCTGCTTTTTTCCTTTTCTTCAGAGTACATTCTACTGCCAGCCTTTGTACCAAAACTACAGCACCATCCTTCCGCCCTCATTAGTACTTGACTTTTTTGGAAGCGAACCCCCTCCTCCTAATTTGGTGCTGTTAGTAGTGATAATTGGAAGCAACCTGATTATTGGTTAAATCTAAAAATGGCTATTTTGGAGTGCCTGCTCGCTGGCTTGGTTGTCAAGTTAAACATCCAAATTTTGTTTTCCGCTTTGCTTCCTACATATGGAGATGAGACTGCTTGGTTTTTGTTTCTTAACTCATCTGCTGCATTCATAGAAAGAAATACTTAGAAAGAAACGTAATTAACAGTAGTGGACTGGAGGGACAGAGAGAGGAAGCATAAGGCTCCACTTGTCTTATAGGATGACACCAAAGCAGAAGCAACAGTGCTATTTCAGTCTGAACCTTCACAAGTTATGTGTGCGAGATGCAGGGTCCCTGTGAGTGAGTTTGTTAGGTAAAGAAAAAAAAAGATGTAGAGATGTTCTAAGGGAGGCAAAACAAATAAAACAAAATCAATATTTAGCAGCAATTATACAAACCATAGAGGCGATAATATTAAAGGCAGTAAGAGAAGGGTGGGCAGGTTACAAAGAGCATGGCCAGTCGTGCCATTAGGAACAGTTGATTGCCGCCAGGAAGAAGGATAAACGCTCACAGATTTTTGTGTGTGCAAGATCAGCCAGAATAATTTAGGAATGGAAGAAGGGTGCCATTTGTTTCTTTGCATGATGTTTTAGCTCATTTCTGACTATGACACAACCAGCAGCAGAGCATACACTTTGCCAAGACAATCGAACTGTTAAAGTTTGTTTGTGATGCCATATAATTTAGTGGTGGTGAACCTTCAGCACTCCAGATGTTTTGGACCACGACTCTCAGAATTCTGAGCCTAGATTGCCAGTGACAAAGGACTGTGGGAGTTGTGGTGCAAAACATCTGGAGTGCCAAAGGTTCACCATCTCTCCCTATCTCCTAAATTTGTGACAAGGCCACAAAGTATTTTGTTTGAATGACACTGGAGTAAGTAAAGAGTTTCTAAAGAAGGAGGGATTTTCCCATCAGCCCTCCAAAATAGAGTCCCAATTGTTTCTTTTTACATTTCAAAACTATTGGGAGGAATGTTGGTTAATTTATTTTTAGTTAGCAGAACATACGGCACAAAATGCAAACAGCTATAACATGTGAACACATGAAGCAGAATAGCTAAAACACCTCCAGTTTCCCCCAGCTGCTTTGTTTTCACAATAAAACTAGCCCATTGCATGTAGAAAAGTAACATAATTAGAAAAAGAAAACCTCTCTACTTACAGTTGATCTTCAGTTACAATCAGAATGTTTAAAAACAGGGTGGGATCTCTCAACCATCAGAAAGAGTGAGAAATCCATGCATGGCCCAAAGGTCTGGAAGCAGAGATGCTCTTGTATGAAACTCAGAGAAGAAGAAGAGAGGGTAGAACAAGGCAACCAGAACAAAACAGACAGGAAGAAGGAGGGCTTGCCTCAAGGGGGGGGGGGTTTGGCTGATTAGTGGCAGAAGCAGTCACTTTAGTTTGTGAAACCAACTCCCTCCTCCCACTGAAACCCAGGCTGCATGCAAGATTGTTACCATGCCAACAAAAACATTTTCTGTTCTTGTTTTTAACATTTCAAAGTGTAGATTCCCAAGACAGAAGGCTTTAAATTGTGAATAGCTTACTTCTGAACTGTAGGGCCATCTGTAGTGTGCAGATATGAATGAATGACAATATGCCATAAAAACAATCAAGGACCTTATAGTACTTTAAAGGAAAGAAAGTTATTGCAAAATACATTGACATGATAATTTTACTCTGATAGCAGAAAGTGAGGAGGAATTAAAGAACCTCTTAATGAGGGCGAAAGAGGAGAGTGAAAAAATGAGCTGAAGATCAACATCAATAAAAACTAAGATCATGGCCACTGGTCCAATCACCTCCTGGCAAACAGAAGGGGAAGAAATGGAGGCAATGACAGAGTTTATCTTCTTGGGCTCCTTGATCACTGCAGTGGTGACTGCAGCAATGAAATTTTTAAAAACCCTGCTTCTTGGGAGGAAAGTGATGACATACCTAGGCAGCATCTTAAAGAACAGATGCATCAGTTTGCCGACAAAGGTCCGAATAGTCAAAGCTATGGTTTTGTGATGTATGGAAGTGAGATCTGGCCTATAAAGAAGGCTGATTGCCTCAGAATTGATGCTTTTGAGCTGTGGTGCTGGAGGAGAGTCTTGAAAGTCCCCTGGATTGCAAGGAGATCAAACCTATCCATCCTGAAAGAAATCAACCCTGAATGTTCACTGGAAGGACAGATTTTGAAGCTGAGGCTCCAGTAATTTGGCCACCTCATGAGAAGAGAGGACTCCTTGGAAAAGTCCCTGATGTTGGGAAAGACTGAAGACAAAAGGAAAAGGGGATGGCAGAGAATGAGATGGCTGGACGGTGTCATCGAGGAAACCAACATGGATTTGACCAAACTCCGGGAGGCAGTGGAAGATAGCAGGTCCTGGCGTGCTCTGGTCCATGGGGTCATGAAGAGTTGGACATGACTAAATGACTGAACAACAACAAATAAGGGGCCACAAGACTTCTGGGCGGTTTTGCTAATGTAGCTGTCCCAGATTAATCTGTCTGTGTTTCTATGTCATATAATTTCAAAAAGCTAGTGCTGGGCTGTGAAACCCCCAATGATTAAGTATCAGTTCTAACACCATGTTTCAAACATGGTTTAGAATAATTAAATAGATGATAAGAGGAAATGCTAAAGAAAAGCTCAAAGTGGAAACGTTTCATTTTAAAAGCAGCAATAAGAAAGGAATAAAATACAGCAGTAGTGCATATGACAAATAACAGATGTCAGAAGCTTTTCTTCATTTTTCAGCAACTAGCATAAAGAAACTTGCATATTAATATGATTTAACAGATACATTATTTGAGCAACATCACACTTATTCAAATACAGTGCCTAGGGTTGTTAAACCTAAAATCCTTTAAAACTTCAGCTATAATCTTGAGCACATCTGCTTGAATGGAAGAATGTTCCATTGAAATTGCTAGGATTTACTTATACATGAATTTGTGAACTCATTAGATGCCCTAGGCAAAACAGTATCTCTCTCCACATTTTCAATAAATTAATAATAATACTCACCTGCTTCAATGGGTTGTTGCAAGGAACACAATGCTGCTTGATGTACAGTAAATGCTCTGAAACTGCAATGCAAATTCTAATCTTTATGTTATTAATGCCTTACTGTTTATGAAACAAAAAATTCTCTGTACAAAAGGAGCATCTTCTTCCAAACCATTTTTTCTCTCATAAATGAGGATTTCTGTTATTGTCAGTTATAATCTTTCACCTGCCTTTAAGGATGTTTGGTGCAGATCTCTGTGTTGTGCCATACGTTTCTGATTCAATGTTTGAATTCATTCGTGCTGATGCAAGGGAATGCTTCCATCTGCAGCTTCACTTTGCAGTACATCTTGAGGACCATATGCTGTGTTTGGCATTTCTCTCCACCTTTTCAGTGTTCTTCTGCAACTCTCAACCACCTCCTGCTGTAGAAAACTCTTTGGGAAAACTCTCTGCTTCTCGTGGGTCTAGTTAAAAAGCCTTGTGCTGCTTATGTTTAATCCTCTTGAGCCTAAAAAAGCGGCAGGATTACAAAATTTGCCCTAAATATGAGCAACCAGGCTATTTAACCAACTACACCTATTCACCTCTGATTGCTCATTCTAGAACTCCATCTAGAAAAGCAAAACACGTGATTTAAAGTACTGTGTCACAAGTGAAATCATAAGAATAAACTGAAAGTTTGAATTGAAAACTAAATGTAATTCAGTGAAGACTGATAGTAACATATAATTAATTATATATGTCTATTTAAACTAAAGGGATAATTTCAGTAGGGGGATGACCATGACTTCAGGCCAAATCATAGAGAATCACAGGAGAAGATATATTTGTGGTAAACGTGGGCATCAGATATTTAATTTTGCAACTAAGGCGCTGCAACAGCATTATTGCTCTGCTCAACTCTTGTAAACCCAAGCCTGTGTCTTCCTTGATGGAATCAATTCATTTCATATTTAGTCACATTTGTCTTCTTATGATGTGCCTAAAGCACATTGGCCTCAGTTTTATCATTTTTGACTCCAGAGATAGTTCATACTTACTTTGATCTCGGACTCACATATTCACCTTTCAGGAAGTCCCTGGTAACTCCAAAGCTCTTCTCTAGCAACATAGTTGAAATGAATTCAGCTTTCATGCCTGTACAAAGTAACTGAGAAAACAGTGTGGATGGTTCTGGTTCTGGTCTCCAATAACACATCCTTACCTTTGGTGATCTTTTCTAATTCCTTCATTGCTGCCCTTCTGAGTCTGAGTCTTCTTATTTGGGCTGATGATTGAACCAAGTTATACAACTTTTAACTATTTCAGTTTCTTCATTGTCAGCATTAATGTTCTGTAGGTCTTCAGGAATCATGAGATTGTTCTTCTAGATGTTCAACTGCAGTCCTGCTTTGGCACTTTCTTCTTTCACTTCCACTAGCAGGTTTTATTTAAAAATCATTGCTGCTTTCTTAGGGGACATAAAGTGATAAAAAGTTGCTCAGATGATTTAAGAGTCTGTGGACAGTAAATGTAGATTAAGATGGAACTGGATACTAACCTTCAGTCATATATGGCTGTAAAACGGATAATAAGACATCACAGAGACTGTATCTAAAGGAGCAAGGAGGTTTAAGCTGAAGTAATGTAAATTTAAGCTAAACATTAGTAACAGCTCTCAGAGGGAGAGAGGGAGAAAGAAGCTGAGCAGGAACAGATACTAAGAAGGGACATTTCCTTTGGATGTTAAAAGAAAGTCCTGGACTAGTAATAGTCGGAGGAGGCTTACCTATACAGAGGTCTACAAGGTTTTGAAAAAATAACCCCTGGGATGGCTTCCAACCATAGGAATCTACAATTACTAGTGGCACAGGGAGGGAGGGGGTTACTTGCTTCCTGCAAGCCTATTGTTCTCCATGAATCTCCGGAGGCAATGACAGCTAGAATTTGATTTGGTTTGAAATATTATTTCTGCGAAGGAGTTGGGAGTGGGGGCACTTGTCTGACTTGTACCAACCTGCACTGGAACTTGGTGATGGAGAACGACTTGCCAGAAGGCAGTTATTTGAAGGGCACACCGAGCATTAGACTGTGTGTTTGTGCTGTCCTGGAGAAACAGATTATACTTCAGCAGATCTGTAAATAGTTCTCAGTTGTATAGTTAAACAGCACTCAGTTCTGCCATAGCATACAAGAAGGCAGAATGTTAAGAGTGGCTTTCATCCTTCTTGTGGGAGTAAAAACAAGGAGGGAAATACATGCAACGCAAGATCAATGCAACAGCAAACTATGACAACTCCCAGGAGGGTACTGAAGCTACATTTACCTTTCTTTATCAAAGGATACCTAATTTGATATAAAGTGATGGCAACAAAAGCCAGGCATATCTTTATAATGTGAGATATAGTGTACAGTGTGTACTCTATCTATCTATCTATCTATCTATCTATCTATCTATCTATCTATCT
>JAHTLZ010000129.1:52195102-52208314 GCA_023846285.1 Phrynocephalus versicolor
TCTATCTATCTATCTATCTATCTATCTATCTATCTATCTATCTATCTATCTATCTATCTATCTATCTATCTATCTATCTATCTATCTCTGTCTGTCTGTCTGACTGACTGACTGACTGAAACTACTTATTGTTTCCCAGTATTCATCCTAGCTGGATGGCTCAGTAGTTTAGGCATCCGGCTGTGAAGTCAGAGGCTGGAAACTGGACTTCCCGCTGTGCCTTCTGCGGAAAAAAAGCCAGCTTGTGTGGCCTTGGACAAGTGGCACAGTCCCAGGGCACCCCCAGAAGAAGGGAACAGTAAACCAAGATAGCCCCAGGGAGGGTCACCATCATTTTGAATCAACGTGATGACACAGAGTCATTAATAATCACCCTCTTTAAAATAGTTATATGGATCCATCTACACCACACAGATACCTTGTTCTTCTGCCATTACTTTTGCCAACACCATGTTTACCATCATGACAATTAATTTAGACAGAATATTTTGGAAAGGGCCACGATTTTCCTGCTTCCGTTGCCTGTCTCTCTATATCATTTAAAAATTATTGCTGCTACCTCTGAGAGGATATAATGTGATTTTGTATTTCAGGCACTAAATTGGCTGAAGTAACCAATGTCTCCCGCCAGCTTTCTGATTAATTCTGTCAAATTCCCAGCTTCCTTCTGCAGCCTCTGGTAGTGTAACATATCACATGCCTCCTTTCTGAAAAATATTCATTGTTGTGGGTATAAGAGATTCTGCCTGCTTTACAGGGCTGTTGGTGATAAACTAAATAAATTGATAAAACCTGGGGAGCAAGAAATGTGTTCCATATCAGCTACAGTTATAAAGTGGTAAATGTGCAAGTGCAGGTGCTCATAATAATTTCCATAATCACCCTCCATGCCTCCACACAAAGGTTGGGACAAATGTATGGGCCTATATCAACATATAAAGAAGAGATATTTTGTAATGCTAATAGCTCTTAATTGCCTATTCAAGACCAAGCAATGCTCAAATACTTTGTCTTACAAAAGGGACTAAGCTGGATCCTTCACTGTTGTCTTTCTGCTAGCAGTCAAAATACTTCTCCCTGCCCCCATCAGAAATACTTTTGGCACCAGGTTGGCTGCTATACTTTTAAATTCTAATTTATAGTATTAATACATGTTTATTCTCTTACATGATCACCTGGATGAAAACAAAACAAAACAAAATAGAAGTGGATGCAATTGTTTGGTAAATGGCATGCCCCAGGAAGGGACCATCTACAAATACCTGCTGGTCTCAGCTCTACTGCTGACACAAAATATTTTGCTGCCTTAAGCAGATAGCAAATGCCCCCCACCATTGACTGCAAGCAGAATGATGCCCAAAATTAGCTGTGTAGAGTGACCCCTGGAGTGGGCACACCAATAAGTTTTCCCACTGCAATACAAGAGCGCCACAAAATTTTTATGGCTCCTTTAGGAATGTGGGGAGCAGTTTTAACACTATTCCAGATCACTATTCTACCTATCCCTGTATTGTCATGGCTAGCAGTGGCTTTCAGGTTTAATAAACAGGATTCTTTCCTAGTCTTGTCTGGAGACACTGGGATTTGAATCTGGGATCTTCTGCATGCATACCCTAGGCCAGTGGTGGCAAACCTTTGGCACTCCAGATGTTTTGGACCACAACTCTGAGAATTCTGAGCCTAGATTGCCAATGACAAAGGACTATGGGAGTTGTGGTCCAAAACATGTGGAGTGCCAAAGTTTCACTACCACTGCCCTAGGCTCTGCCTTTGAGTTTCTCCTGTTAAAAAAGTACCACCACCTATATTGAAATGTGCAAGTAAAAAAAAAGTTGCAGGCTCAGATTACCTACGTGCACTATGTGAGAAACTCAAGCACAAGCGGAATAGCTCTGTAAACACTTCCCCCCCCCTTAGTAAAGAACCAGTTAATTGTTAAGCCATAGTTAAAGACCTCTAATTATTAATCAGTACACACTGCATGAAATGTTCTTGCCACTAGAGTAGAAATTCCATCCTGGTTATCTTGAGAGATGCAGGATTGAGATGAATAATTAGCCCCTTCTCACTCTCTGTGAACTTTCCTGTCTATGGGCAAGCGTGCGACCAAGAAACCTCTAGAACTGTTGATCTACCACATTTCATCTGCTTCCAAACTAATTAGAACAGTAATCCATGCTTCAGAAAGACCAAGCTCAAATCATGAGTTAAGCAAACTATACTGGACAAGCCCTAAGAGGAGCATATTCTGCCTGCTGTATTTGTCAGAGAGAGAGAGAGAGAGAGAGAGAGAGAGAGAGAGAGAGAGAGAGAGAGAGAGAGAGAGACTAACCTGCCCTTAAATGAGAACAGCCAACTGAGATAAAAAGAATTATGTGTCTATCGTAAACACTTCACAAGGTGCAAGGTACAGCTCAGAGAAATACCACAATGGACACTGCATTGACAACAAAATATTAACCAATTGTGGGGGAATAGCATAGATGTGGAGAAAGCCCTGCTGTTAAAATGTGTATACGGCACAGGACTTGATCCTCCTTAAGTGGATTCTCAAGCCATTTTCCTGCATTTTTCTACATGCCTTACCAACAGTGTAAGGTGGCTACCTTAAGCACCAAGACTGACCCAAGACAATTTGATGCCTGAGGAAAAGAACAGGACAGCATTGTCTTATGCAAAGGTGCTGACTCCAATATGGCAGCTGCATATTACTTTTGATGCTGCTGAAGGGCAGGAGATTTCTACACTACAGTACTTGAGGGTAGCAAGCTAGTTAAGAGGCTGTGTGAGGCAGGCTATATGGCCACCACTCGTTCCCCCACCATCTCCTCCAAGAGGTAGTCTTCGCAGGCTATGGCTACACAGTCAACTACTGCAGGATTTGCTGCAGGTGTCAAATGGATGAATGCCCCCACACCCCATCACATGATACAAAGGCCAATTCAAATTAATGGATCTTGACATGGCATTTTCTCTCTGCCTGTGGAAGGGAGAGGAGTTCAAGCCAGAATGGGTTTTTCTCTATGGGATCTGTTGTTTCATTCTCCCAAAGGATGAGGCGGCATGACTGTGGGTGGTGTTCTGTTGATGTACTAAGCTGGGGATGGTGTTTTGGACAGTGGGACCCCCCCCCTCCAATTTTTCTCCCTAGCCATTCCAAAATATTTTTGTTAGCTGTTCAGAACGAACTATTGAGTTTACAAGTTTAGCACTAGATCACTTCTGGTGCGAGTGGGAGAGGGAGGAGAGGGAGAGAGAGACAGGGAGAGAGGGAGAGGGAGAGGGAGAGGGAAAGAGATGAAAAATAAATATGAAATAGAAGCAATTCCAGCAAACTACAGCAAACTACAGCAAACTACAGCAAACTACAGTATTTGTTCTGTGGTGTGGGGAAAGGGTCTGCATGGCCAGGGCTGGGGCTAGGTCTTTTTGCACCCTAGGCGGTGGCAGGGGGCGGGGGGCAGTGGGGATGTGGGGCGAAGGGGGGGGTGCGGGCGGGCGGCGGTGGTGGTGGCAGAGGGGGCGTGGGCGGGCGGGGGGTGGGGTGGGCGGCGGCGGCCAGCGGCGGGGGGGCAGCAGGCTAGCCAGCGGTGGTGGTGGGGTGGTGGCGCCCCTGTCCATTTTGGCGCCCTAGGCAACTGTCTAGTTCGCCTTAATGGACGTGCCGGCCCTGTGCATGGCACCAATGAATTAATTTGTGTCCATCTCTAGTTGTGAATCAAGCTTCACCGAGTGTAGTCGTAGCCTCAGTACTCTTAACCATAGTACTGGCTGCACTAGGCACATATGCTGAGGGACGGACAGAACTGTGTGCCACATGGTCTGCCCTATATTCCAGCCACTATACTATTTGCCAGCCCTCAAGTGCACTGGAACATGCCATGGCGTCACCAGAACTGGACCTGCCAGAGGAGACTGTTCAGCACTTTTGCAACAGAAATAAGACTCAGCTTCCCATCCAGCCATCTTTTGTCTATAAAGTGAGGTGGCATCTTCTTGTCCTTTACTTCGGGCAGCAGAACTTGTGTGTGTGTGTGTGTGTGTGTTTGTGTGTGTGTGTGTGTGTGTGCGCGCGCGTGCGTGTGTGTGTGTGTGTGTGTGTGTGTGTGTGTGTGTGTGTGTGTGTGTGTGTGTTTGTGTGTTTGTGTGTCTGTCTATCTGTCTATTTTTTATATATTTTACCCTAGCTTCCTTCTCAAGAGGCATGCAATGTTTAAAACAAACAATAAAACAGCTGGGAGGCAGGGTGGTGGTGGTGGTGGTGAACCAAACAAACAACAAAATGACAGCAGCCCAAACTCGTAGCATATCTTGGGCCAGCTTTGTTTTCACACTAAAATGCTCCCCTGCTTACTAGGTGTCACATGTGACAAATGTAGCATTGCAACATTCTCTTTTAATGCAAAATATTTTGCATGCAATCCTGCTTGGGAAATTTAATTTAATAAAATCATACCCACTTTTCAGTCAAGCATTTTTCTGATCATTGCTCTGTCAGAGCCATCCTATTGGCTTTTGTAACAAAGAGAAATTTGCATACTTTTTGCTCATGAATGTTTCTTCCCGCCTCCCTCTCCCTGTGCTTCAATAAATAGTTTCTAATTTCAGGCCTTGAACTATGTGTCACTGCTATAACGGTATGTCCTTTTCTGAACAATGGGTGCAACTCCTTGACACAATTAGAAGTAAAGAGCTACATTAAGCCAAATAAATTTTGTTGTGCATTACAAAGCCTCCAGCTTTCTTTTCAAAGCCAAGGACTAATTTAGGGGTGGGAGTCAGGCAGCGGAAGGGGGGAGCTGCTGGCTAATACAACTTTAGCTTATTGTCAAGTGAGTAAAAGTGACTCTGAAATTCCAGAGGCATAAGACATATAGAGAACACAAAATAAATAACATTATTTACAAAGCTTCCTTGGCAGAGTAGACATGCACTTTTGAGATTTTCTAGTGATATTTTAATTACAGAAAAAGGTAGGTAAACTGTTCCCACAGCAACCGTATCCCAGGCCTCTCGCATGCAGATGCCTATTCTTGAACGCCACAATGGCAGCAGTTTTCTCTTCCCAGGGCTAGAAAGGTCACCAGACACATAGCCTTTGGTATGGTGGCGCTCAAAGGAAGATGCCAAAGCATCAAACGGGTGCATGCCTGGAGTGGGGAGGGGGGTGGTTCTCTGCAGCCCTCTAGGAATTTCTGTAGGCCTTCCCCACAACAGCCTTCATACCTTTCAAACAGGGCGAGAGGAAATATTTCTATCCTCAAAGTATCTCACTTTTTATAGTGTTGGAACCATGGGTCCCTCTAGCCTAGCACTGACTGGCTGCCACTCTCCATGATTTCAGGCAAGGGTTCTTTTCAAGCCTTGATGGCTTCTCATCCATTCCCTAACCAGGCTTCATCCTGCATAGCTTTTGAGACCAGATGGGACCAAAAAGGTTTTGTGGCCTCTATTAATATATGTTATTAGGTATTTGATGGCATCAGCAGCAACCTTAAGCAACAATTCAACCTTTTGATGAATTTCTCTAAAGCCCCAAATGAGTTTTGAGCTCACGGATCTATTTAATCCAAGGTGAGGATTGGCTGCATCATCTCCCTAGTTGAAGGACCCAAATCAGACCCACATGGAGGGCTATAGAGTTACTATGAGCCCAGCGGATCCAAAGCCAACTCATTCTGACCCATGGAATACCCCCTTATGGATACTTCTGGCTGTCAGATGTCAGCCCACATGGGCACTGTGGGAGTGTCTGCCCTGGCATGGTACCCACCACCACGAGAGATCCCATCCACTGGCAGAGGGACACCACTGATACCCTTCAACATAAACATGTTGTTTTTTAATTTTTGTTTTACATACTGATGTATACAGAGCATGGACGAAATCCTGCTCTATGGTACTGGATTTCTGGTGAGCTTTTACTACACCAAAACTGTGAGGATATGTAAGACTTGAGAAATTCCGTTTTTTATTGGTAAGAAAGCCTGACAGTTACCTGTTGCCTTTTGTTTTTAAAATGTTTGAATAATAGTATGTATATATATAATATGGTGTATAAATTCAGAAGTTGGTGGCTGCTTATTGTATTTTTAGCAACAGCACCCTCACATTTCATATACAGTAAATCAGATATTGTCATGTTTTACTTTATTTGTTTAAAGGATTGCATTGTTTTGACAACTGAGGATGCCTAGTTGATGATTGAGGAGATATATAGATAGTTAGGGCTAGGGAGGAGTTTATCCAGTTTATTATTATTTCTTTGTGTGAGACACACAAATTGCCAGTGTTACAATGTTATGTGCCATCGAGTTAATTCCAATATATTGTAACCTTAGTAGGGTTTACAGAATTTGCGACATATTTAAGGTTTTACCAGTGCTATCCTGTAATGAGTTTCCATGGCTGAGGAAAGATTTGAGCCTCCTTGGCTCCTAGGATGTGCTGAGTCCTAGACCAACACTCTGTCCACCACACCATTTCACCTCTCCTTAGAATAATATTGAGTACATCCAAATAAGGAGCATATCATTAAAAACAAAGACCTGTGAAAGTGATTCAGTTTTCAAAAGAATGTGCTTGCTCTGAATCCTGACCATGTATAACTTTGTGATCTTTAATTAATCTTTAATTTAAAGGCCCCTGCACCCAAATCTACAGGATCCAAGACTCAGTTCTATAATTCTACTTCACTAATTTCTTGCCCAAAATCCATGCACAAGATGGTTTCAGAAAAAAATAGGGAAAGCATGGTTCTTGAACTTACATGTGTCCTCTCATTCCCTCAGAAGTCCCTTGAAAAACAAATTGCTGTGAAAATGCCAGCAGGGTTCTCAGAAGATCAGGGGTGGCACAATTAGCCATTTAAATGCTATTTTTCACCAGAACTTTTCAAGACTCAACATAGCTTCTTTTGTCTTTTAAATGAAAAGCAGCCATTTCTTGTTCCTAAAAAGGGGGAGGGGTATTTCAGACTTTTTAAAAGGCCAAAGACAGATGAAATAGCTTATTTGTCCAACCGCATGTCCCAAATAAATTCCAAGTTTTCATGACAAAATATTTTGACAGTCACTCACCAGCGTCTAAGGGAAGGACAAAATGCTGCCCTACTTCATCAACCAGGTTGCCTATCCCTAGACTAAACACATGAATAACATGACAAATATCATTCACTTACTATAACCAAACCCAAAGGCCAAACAATGCACTAGCTATTAAATTCAGTTTCCTGAACTCAACTCGTTTTCACAATCCTTTTGATACCAAATGTGGTGTTTACCTGTGGAAATGAATAACACATGAGAGGTGTCTGTACTGATTGGTGGGTTTGTGGGCCAATGAGAGAGTCTGGGTAGTGGCCTGAGAGTATTTAAAGCTCTGCTCAGCTCTGTTTGAGTCAGATAGGGAATCTGACAGAGTCTGGGAGAGTCAGATAGGAACTGGCACTGTCTAAGAAGAGAAAGACAGATAGGGCTAGGTAGGGGATTTACACTTACTGAAGAAAAGTCCAGATAGAGTCTGAGAGAAGAGAGAGGATTTTTAGAGTGTCTGTGAGGAAAAATGAGTGTTTAGAGCATGTAAGCTTAGGAACTGGGTATGCATATATTCTATCTTAGCTCAGACACTGGCCTCTGACCAAACTAAGACATAGATGATCTTGGAGGTGCATAGGTACACAACTGCATGAGAAGGCAACTTTCATAAGGAGCTAACTTTTCAGTTTGTTGGGCTTCAAGCCAGAAGTGTCTTGGACTGGTTCCAGAATCCAACAGTGGTCTAGTGGAGCAACTTTTAAATTCATGTAAATGCCTTGCCCCTATATGCATCAGTGCATTAAATACTGTATAATTCTGTACCAGCTGCAATTTCCAAGCTGTTCAAGGTCATCATTCTCATTTTATTTATTTATTTATTTACAACATTTGTATTCTGCCCCATTAGATATAGTTTGCTGAGCAAGCCCATAATAAAGAGCATATTACAATGTTGAACATATTCTATTTGTGTGCTGTGGAAGTCACCAAGGTTGCCCTACGTTTATCTTAAACAAAAAAACCAGATCAGCCCTAACTGACTCCTAAGATGGACACTGCTGATTCATGGGCACTGAATTTCAAGGACAAACCTGAGAGCTCACCCAAGCAGCAGATCTGGAAATCTGAGCCTTCTGGAAGAGTGTTGCCAAGCCCAGAACAGGCTGTACATTTGTACTTGGATCAGAGGAAATCCCAACCGTGACCCAGCGTGTCTAGTTTAAAGAGTCATTTGCCCCATCCAATCTATAATTTAACTATAGTTTAACTACTACTTCTCCTTTCTCTTCTCATTCTTAGTTGGAAATGAGAGGTAGAGTTGGCTATAATCCTCATATTGATGACACTGTACCTAACACCTCCTGGTTACCATACACATTTTCAACAGAAGAGGAGACAGGCAGACTGGTTTTAAAGTTTGGAGGAAGGTTCAGGCCTATTTGCCAAAGAATAGCACAGTATTCAGAGCAATAAATGGCACTGTGGGTGCCTAGAAAACTCAATGGACATAGGGTCACAAAGTGTCAGTCATGACTATATGACACAACAACCACTTGTACTTGAAAATGCTACTTAAAAAACTACTACTGGTCATGCTGGCTGGTGGGTCCCATGCAAATTGGGGTATTCTGAACATTGTAGTCCAAAAAGTAACACTTTCAAACTTTCCTCTATCTCTTCCCCAAACACCTTTTAAAATATGGGGACTGGTTGTTGTTCAGTACTCTTCATGACCCCATGGACCAGAGCACGCCAGGCCTTCCTGTCTTACACTGCCTCCCGGAATTTGATCAGACCCATATTGGTTGCATCGTTGACACAGTCCAACCATCTCATTATCTGTTGTTCCCTTTTCTGTTTGCCTTCAATCTTTCCCAACATCAGGGTCTTTTCTAAGGAGTCCTCTCTCTTCATGAGGTGGCCAAAGTACTGGAGCCTAAGATTCAAAATCTGTCCTTCCAGTGAACATTCAGGGTTGATTTCTTTCAGGATGAATAGGTTTGATCTCCTTGCAGTCCAGGGGACACTCAATAGTCTCCTCCACCACCACAGTTCAAAAGCATCAATTCTGCGGTGATCAGCCTTCTTTATAGTCCATACATCAGTACTGGAAAAACCATAGCTTTGACTACTTGGACCTTTATTGGCAAAGTGATGTGTCTACTCTTTGAGATGCTGCCTAGGTTTGTCATTGCTTTCCTCCCAAGAAGCAGGCATCTTTTAATTTTATTGCAGCAGTCACCTTCTGCAGTGATCAAGGAGCCCAAGAAAAGAAACTCCGTCACTGCCTCCATTTCTTCCCCTTCTATTTGCCAGGATGTCACAGCGCCAGTGTCCATGATCTTAGTTTTTTTTATGTTGAACTTCAGAATTAAATAACTCTCATTAAGAGGTTATTTAATTCCTCCTCACTTTCTCCTAACAGAATAGTATCATTTGCGTATCTGATATTGTTGATACTTCTTCTGGGAATCTTAATTCCGGCTTATCATTCGTCCAGTCCTGCCTTTCGCATGATGTACTCTGCATATAAGTTAGATAGGCAAGGTGACAGTATGCAGCCTTGTCATGCTCCTTTCCCAATTTTCCATATCCAGTGCTTGACTGTTGCTGCTTGTCCCACATATAGATTTCTTAGGAGACAGATAAGGTGGTCAGGCACTCCCATTCCTTTAAGAACTTGCCATAGTTTGTTGTGGTTTACACAGTCAAGGGCCTTAGCACAGTCAATGAAGAAAAAGTAGATTTTTTTCTGGAACTCTCTAGCTTTCTCCATAACCCTGTGCATGTTGGCAATTTGATCTCTAGTTCCTCTCTCCCTTCGAAATCCAGTTTGCACTTCTGGGAGTTCTCTGTCCACATACAGTAACCCCCGGCCGATTGTGGGGGTTAGGAACCCACCCCACCCATGATGCATGAAAATCCGCGATATGCCGAAGTGGGTGGGGGGGGCTGGGGGCGGGTGGGAGGGCGATTGCGCGCCCGTCTGAGAAGTCTTGGCATGGCGCACACAGGTGGTGTTGCGGGATCTGCCCTCCCACCGCCGGGCACCCGCGCTGCCCGAGACTTCTTGGAGGGCCCGGGGGGCGGGGAGCGAACCGATCGCTCCCCACCTCCGCCCCCGAGCGGCTCCAAGGCTTTTCAGAGGAGCCCCGAGAGGCAGCAGGGAGCGACCCGATCGTTCTCCGCTGCCCCTCCGCGCAGCTCTGAGGCCTTTTGGAGGGGCCGGGGGTGGCTCCGAGGCTTTTCGGAGGGGCCCGGGGGGGTGGCGGGGAGCGACCCGATCGTTCCCCGCCACCACCACCCCGCGCGGTTCCGAGGTGCAGGTACTTTGGTCCCGCAATATAGCGGGACCGCAGTACCTGAACCGCAAAATGGTGGTGGGGTGACTGTACTGCTGAAGCATTGTTTGCAGAATTTTGAACATACTCTTGCCAGAGTGTGAAATGAGTGTAATTGTACAATAGTTGGAGTAAGGCCTTCTCCTACTGAGTTCAGTAGTGAGATTTTCGCAGTCTTTTTTCAATCCAAAGAAGAGGCCATCCGTGCCGGTTTCGACTCCGATTGCACTAGCCCTCCCCCGCCATCCCCTGTCGCTGCACCCCCTCGCTCTCCTCGTTTGGATGAGCTTGGGCCTGTTTCCTCTTTGGAGGCCTCCAGGGCGATTGCCCACTGCCGGCCCGCGTCCCCCCCCCCTTCGATCCTTGCCCTTCCTGGCTGATAAAAGCTGCCGGAGGGACTATGCCAGAATGGGCGTCTGCCATCACCACCGCCTCCTTCAGTGAGGGGGGTTTTCCCTCCCGTCTGAAGGAGACGGTGGTTAAGCCCATTCTTAAAAAACCAGGCATGGCGTCGGACCAATTTGCAAACTATCGTCCGATCGCCAATGCCCCTTTATGGGCAAGGTAATCGAGAGGGTGGCCGCAATCCGGATTCAGTCATTTCTGGAGGAACAGCAGTGCCTTGACCCATGCCAATCCGGGTTCAGGCCGGGCCGGGGGACCAAGACAGCTCTGGTCGCGCTGCAAGATGACCTAATCCGGGCGGCCGACAGGGGTTGCTCTACCCTGTTGGTCCTCCTGGATTTGTCAGTGGCCTTCGATACCATCGACCACAGTATCCTGCTGTTAATCGGGGGCACTGCTCGCAGTTGGCTCTGATCCTTCCTGGAGGGCCGTCCCCAGTATGTGCAGCATGGTGGAGAGTTGTCGGCCCTGTGGATACTCCCTTTGTGGGGTTCCGCAGGGCTCGTCTCTCTCCCCCATGCTGTTCAACATCTATGTGAGGCCGCTGGCTGGGGTCATTAGGAGATTTGGAGTCTGCTGTCATCAGTACGCTGATGACATGCAGCTCTATCTCTCCTTTTCCACCTCTGCAGTGGAAGCTGTCCGGACTCTCGACTAGTGCCTGGATGTGGTCTTGACATGGACCAGGGCCAACAGGCTCAAGCTCAACCCCGAGAAGACCGAGGTGATGTTCTTCGGGAGTTCCCCATCTGGATATGGAGGCCCTCTCCCCAGTTTGGATGGTGTTTGCTTCCAGCTGGCAGATAGGGTTCGGAATCTGGGCGTGGTTCTGGATCTGGCTCCCACCTTGGAAGCCCAGGTGGCCGCTGTGTCCAGATCCGCCTTCTACCATCTTTGTCAAATCGCCCATACCTAGATGGTGACTCTCTGAGAACAGTGGTGCAAGCGGTGGTGATCTCGAGGTTTGACTACTGCAGTGCTCTTTACATGGGGTTGCCCTTGACTCTCCTCCGGCGTTTGCAGCGGGTACAAAATGCAGCTGCCAGGCTGGTGGCAGGTGTGCGTCGTTATGACCATATCTCCCCAGTCCTGGCCCACCTGCATTGGTTGCCCGTTGCATCCCAGATCAGATTCAAGGCCCTGGTTTTACTTTATAAAACCCTCCATGGCTTGGGCCCGGACTACCTGGCAGAGCGGATCGTCCAGCGGTCAACCTCGGCCCATCTAGTTTGGCAGTCGCGAGCGCACTCTCTTCGGGTTGCCACCCCTAGAGAGGCCCGGAAAACCTCTACTCATAACCAGGCCTTCTCGGTGGCTGCCCTATCTCTTTGGAACAGCTTACCAAATGAGGTGCGCTCTGCAGAGTCCCTGCTAGCCTTTCACTGAGCATTAAAAACTCTGCTCTTTAGCAAGGCTTTTGGCGGTTTAGTTTGACTCCTTCCCCCCCCCTTTTTCCGCCATCTGTATGCTCGCTCAACTATTGCTGCTGCTGAGCCTCCGAATGCTTTTTTAAGATGCCTAAGTTGGTTATTAATGGTGTTTTTATACTGTTGTTGTCTCATAGTGTATTGTCCGCTGACTTGTTCAGCTTATTTAAGCTGCCCAGAGTTCCCTTGGGAAGATGGGCGGGGTATAAATCCAATAAATAAATAAATAAATAAATAAATAAATAAATAAATAAATAAATTCTTTGGTGTTGCACTTCTCTGGGATTGGGATGTAGACCAATCTTTTACAGTCCTCTGCTGAGTTTTCCAAATTTGCTGACATATTGTGTGTAGCACCTTAATAGCATCCTCTTTTAAGTTTTTAAATAGTTCAACTGGAATGCCATCACCTCCACTGGCCTTTTTGTTTGCAATGCTTTCTAAGGCCCACTTGACTTCACTTTCCAGGATGTCTGGCTTGAGGTCAGCAACTACACTATCTTGGTTATCGAGGACATCCAGATCTTTCTAATATAATTCCTCTGTGTAGTCTTGCCATCTATTCTTGATGTCTTCTGCTTCTGTTAGGTCCCTAACATTTTTGTCCTTTATTGTATCCATCTTTGCATGAAATGAATGCCCCTTTTATATCTCCAGTTTTCTTGAATAGATCTCTAGTTTTTCCTTTCTATTGTATTCCTCTATTTCTTTGCACTGTTCGTTCAAGAAGGCTGTCCTGTCTCTCCTCGCTATTCTTTGGAAGTCTGCATTCAATTTTCTGTATCTTTCCTTTTCTCCCCTGCATTTTGCACCCCTTCTCTCCTCTGCTATTTGTAGGGGCTTGTTGTTGGACAACCACTTTGCTTTCTTGCATTTTCATTTCTTTGGAATAGTTTTCATTGCAGCCTCCTGTACAATGTTACAAGTCTCCATCCATAGTTCTTCAGGTGTTCTGCCCATCAAATCTTAAATCTATTCTTCACTCCCACTGTGTATTCATAA
>JAHTLZ010000129.1:52208324-52227688 GCA_023846285.1 Phrynocephalus versicolor
AAATCATTTTTGAGGTCGTATCCCAGCACAGCTTTTCCCACTCTTTTGTTGACTATGATGGCTTTGGGATTCTTGCCCACAGTAGTAGATGTGATAGTCATCTGAACTGAATTCAGGTGGAATTAAAATATGGAGTTACCAAACTGCCTGAAGTTCCTTCGGAAGACAGGCGGTATATATAAACAAACAAACAGACATTTAACCAGTGAGAGACGAAATCTAGAGGTCAATGTTATCCACTACCCAGCCTGTTGCATTTCCTCAGTGACTTTAGTAACTATGCCAGCATAAAATTTCTCACTGTTTTGGGGAATCCATCAGGATTTATCCATTTCCAGGGTGAATGTTATAATTGACTCCCATCCCTTTAGAGATTACAGGTCACTGTAAATCCAAACATAATATGTGTATGTGTCACAAGTTGTACAATGTAGGCTGTAGTCAATAAAATGCCTAGTCTTAACCAATTAACTGCTAAGCAAACCAATTAAAATCTGACTGCATCTGAATGCATGTGATACTAAGAAGGTATTTAATGCAAACAACTTCTCCTTCACTCAGTGGAAGTTTATAATCTTCTTACAACAAGATCCTGTAGATTAGTATTAGCAGCTTTGATGCAAACAATAGTTTGCATTTGTGAAGCCAGAGGGACATTCCTTTTTAACTAGTACTTGAAGAGGTATATTCCATACAATTTTATTTGCTCTGACTTAAATTTGCTTTTGGCTAGCTTTGCACTTGCTTTTGTTATATATGCTGGGGAATCATCAAAAATTTAGCTTATCAGTTTATCTATTTTATTTTATTTATCTATTGATTTTATTTGTATTCAACCCTTCTCCCAAAATTGGGACTTCCAATGTTGACAACCAATTTATAGGATATAGGCCATTACTGGCCTTTCTTCTGCCTGATCTATAATTTGCTACTGTCTTCAATTTGGTCTACTTGGGCACAGAACTTCCTTGCAGCCAGAGTTTGGAAGGAGCAACAAAGGAGTGAAAGACCACTGGTGCAGAGTAACTGACATATTGCACTGAACTTGATTCATTACATGGGCAACAAGATCCAGAAAACTGACTTTTTAATCCATGACCTCAGTATTATCAGTCACAGAATCAGGTCTTTTACTCAATGCCTTAGTCAACAATTAAATATTTAATGCAACCATCTTGGAACATTTTATATGTAAACATGTTTGTAAAATGACCGAACTAACAATATTTATCCGCATTTCTAATAAAATGAACAAAGAGTCTCCTGTTTTAATTGGCACAAGCTTTTGTGGACTGCAGCATACAGTACTTCATTAGATGCATGATGAAATGGGAAATGAAACCAGTCCATGAAAGCTCATGCCAAATGAAACTTGCTAGTTTGTCAGGTGCCCCAGCACTCTTTGTTGTTTTTGGTTGTGAAAGGCAAAGGTTACAACCAGACAGGGAGATGTGGAGCCATCTGACTTGCATTTAAAAGCTCTTATCTTTGGTGTGATCTGTTTTATCTCAAAATTGAAAGATCTTTCCATTCACCAACCCCACTCCCTGCATTTTGTTGCAGCTATCATTCTTTGAGCCACGGCAACTCCCTCCCCCTTTTCTTTAATTTAGTTAAGTGGTATAGCACTACAGCAATATATCAGCCTAGGATGAATTCTCCCTTACCTCTGAAATAGCACTGCATCATTTAGGATATTTTTACAATATAATGAGCACAGGAATATAGAGGGAGGTTTTGCCACCATCCTTTCTACTATTACTACCCACTGCATACATCACAGGGTCGTTGCCAAAATGAATGTGACCCATAGCTTCATTTGGGAGTGAAGTAAGGCACCACACAAACTGCAGAATAGGATAATCTCCCAAATGCACCAAATAAACGTCAGCCCTAGCGCTGTGCCAGAAGGGAGCACAACTGCTTGCAAAAGAGGAGGAAGGAATCACTCTTACTTAAAATACATGTAGCTGCTGGAAAATAGGGAAACCAAACTGCACCAAAGGCAACCAAACAGTGAGCTATGTGCTCATCTGATCGACCCCAACATGGCTAGCCACTGCTCATTTCTGATATACTAGGTCAATGTGTCTTCTGGTGTCTGTTGGTGATAAGGAACATTCCCATTATAGCTTATCAATCCTACCAAGATACATAAGGGCCAATATGATATCTTTGAGAGAGCGAGAGCACAAAATGCATCCATCCTTTGGCATGCAGCGGAAAATGTAAACTAATAATACTAGGAGGAAACAGGGAGCAGTTAAACTGCATGATAGATAGATTAGAGCATTACTGGCAGAAAGTGCCAGTGGGAGTGGATGTTGATATCAGGCAAACTGAGATTCCTCCCCCCCCCCCCTGCAAGACTGAAATACCTAGCATGCTCAGTAATGAAAAACAGTGGGTGGGTCCCTATTGCTTAACTTTTCTTTTAGGAGAACCCCGCACCCCAAGAGCATTGGTTCTCAAATTTTTATACAGGTAAACATCTACTTAAAATGCTCCCTTTCTATGTCTCTTATCAAACTTACTTCTCCCTCTAACGTTGACCTTTGTGGTTCTGAAGTTTTTCACACATGAATTCTTTGAACACAGAGGTCATAATTTGTACTCTTACTCATGTGTCTCCAGGTTGTTTTCAATTAATTTTAAAAGATCAGCATTCATGAAGGCTTGACATTTATTGCTTCTGTTCCTTCTTGTATTTTCTTGTTTACAAGCTTCTCTGCCATGGGACCAATTTAAGGGCATGCCCAGAAGGCAGCTCCCAAAGCTAATATAAGATATTGCTGCCTCCAGATGTGGTGGGCTACAACTTAAATCAACCCCCACCAGAGTATCCATTGACACAGTATAATGGGAGGTGTGTGTTGCGTCATGACCGACTCTTTGTGACCCCATGTCCATGGAGTTTTCTTGGCAGGAATACTGGAGTAGTTTGCCAGTTCCTACTCCAGGTGCCTACAGCCCCTGGCATTCCCTGGTGGTCTCCCATCCAAGTACTAACCAGGGCCGACCCTGCTTAGCTTATGAAATCAGGCGAGATCGGATGTGCTTAGGGCATCTAGGCTACATAATGGGAGATACGTAGCCAAATATAGCAAGAGAGTACCAGACTGGGGAAGGCTTACATAGCTGTCATCTATAAGAATTTAAACCCCCATGTTTTGATTCAAATCATGAGTTCACATAGTGGTTTAAGACCAAACTACACATTACATGGTAGGTTTGAGTTCAGCTCTCCTGCTGGTTTTCATTTTTATGTTGAGGCAGCTGGGGGAGTGGCACTCTAAGTTGACTGGAGCATCAACACCAGGGGAGGAGATATTTAACTTTTTTCCCACTGTGGAAGTCTCCTGTTCTAAACTCCCTTGCCCAAAGATGCTGTTGGACATTCCATTACGGACCTAATGACAGGCTTAAGGAGCAGGGATTTCAATGGGGGAAATGGCATCAAGGGTGGTGGTGGTAAATTGTATCTTTTTCCAGATGCTGCTGCTCTGATCAAAATTTGACCTCACAAATGCAACTACTTTAAAGTTTTTAAAAAGAGAGAGAGAGAGAGATTCAGCCACAAATCTCTGGCATAACGTGCAATTGAGCCCCCAGGCAAGCTGCTATCAGACTCAACCATTCCATTTGTAATAAGAAGATAATGCTGCCCACCTTCCATCTGGGATTGTTCTAAGGATTATTGAGATAATGCATGCGATAATGCAGCTGGAGCACTTAGGGAAAGCACTATATAAATTCTATGTATTATTACAAGGAAGAACATGCCCACACATACTATACAGTCAACAGAATTGCTGAAATCATACATTTGATTCTCTCCATAAGAGTATTCATGGCCATTGCTCAAGATGCCTGAACTAAACTCTCCGTTGAAGCTCCTTTTCTAGTCTTTAATTGCCTGGAACTTCTGTGACTCAGAACTCAGAAGGAGAATTGCTTTTACTTATAATCCTTCCCTTGGAATACGCTGCAGTACAGGAAGGAAGGGAATTTTGCATCTTGAGCCTGGTAGGCAACCGCCTTGGGGAGTTTTTCATCAGACCCATGGAATTTGGTCACTGTGACTTTTTGCTACTGTTATGAGAAGTGCTGCTATAATGTTCGGTCTGAGGAAATTGAAAGGAGCCCAGCAAAAAGCTGGGAAGCAGAACTTTCTGTAAGTGAGAGCTTCCAGGTATTTGTCCTACAATTCCCACTTAAAGTAGAAATTCAGCAGAGGTTCTATTTTTTAATGTATTATTTCATTTCATGGCTAATGCTGCCACTACTTCAGCAAAGACAAAGGCATCCTTATCATAGCCCTGCATTGAAATTAGTATTCAGGATGAAAACTTGTCTGTCCTACATTTTCTATTTGTTTTTCTCCCACCATTTTAATTACATGAGATATATGCATGAAGACAGCATCTGGGCCTTTTCTTCATTTCCAGTGTATGTTTTAATTACAATAGGAGTTCTACGATTAAAAAAAAATTATTGAATACAAACAATGCAATAATCAGATACAAAACTAGTTTCAAACATCAGCATGTTGCCCCTTCCATCAATCTTCAGCAGAAAAGGGACACTGCAGTTTTACAGTAGGACATAACTGAAAATATTCAATCAAAAAGGAGAAAAGCTAGAGTAAACAAAAGAACCCTGAGTTAACCACTTGACTTGGACAGATGAGAAACTAAAGCTTTTCAGAAATTTCATTTCAGCAAAATAATTTTTATCAAAGAGTAGTTCAGATGAGCTCCATTGATTGCATGACGTTTCTGTGGCTCATGCAGGTCTATAAGCCATCTCAGGAGTCCTCTGAAAAAAAGTCACTGTCAAAGGGGAAAAACAGTGGACACCACCATGGTCAAACCCTATGTTTATGCATTTGAAGGATGCTTATTAAAATACATGGAATGGAATGGCAGATGCTTAGAAGTAGGACTTCATGAGTAGCACCGTATTATGCTATATGCAAGGTTCTTCTACTTCCTCCATTTTCTAATGGTTGAAATCAAGTGGACCTAATGTAGCTCCATCACTGAAATTAGCCAGTCTAAGCCTGTTGCTTATCTGCTTGGAAACATGCCCCTTGGGAGGTTGACCAACACTGCATTGGGCTCCATGGGTACAAAGCAACAGAGGGAGGATGGACAAACCGACAGACAGACAGATTATCTGCCTTAAGCATTCAGAAAGTCTTGGCTTTTACTGCCAACCTGGTACAATACCTAAAATACTGTTAGAACTTAAATGTATTGATGTATTTAACAGTTATACTGCCCATCTATCTACCAAGGCTACTCTGGGTAATTCACAACAATGAAACAAACAGCACATTAAGAACATTAAATGCATTTATACAAAATCCAAAGTGAACATGTCAATCTACAAACATCAAGAACATCCAGATAAGTAAAACTAAATAAATGTTTACAAGTAAGTAGCAGAAATAAGGCCATAGGCCACATTCAAGGTGGTTCAAAAATGTAGAGGCGAAGGTATCAAGCTTCTGAAATGAGCTGAAAAATACTGCCAAGGCAGAAGACTGATTCTAAAGAAGACAAGCTAGCCTACTGGTGTGTTTACACTGGCACATAATGACTGAGATTCTGAAGTGGTGTCACTTGGTGCTCCGGTGCTTGTTTTGCAGGAGCTCATTAATCAGAACAAAAAGATTCCAACATTTTTGCTCATCTTGCAAAATGCTCATAGACAGGGGCCCTTGCAAATGGAGGTATTACTGCACTTAAATGGCTTAGGCAGGACACTTAAAGATCAGGAGTTCTGACATATACAGTATCTATTTAGAGATACAGTCGTTCCCCATCCCATTACCTCATAACTGGGCGATGCCACTTGCAGGCTTCTTGAGGTCCTTGGGCAAGATAGCTTCAATTGGTCAGTAGCAGGACTGTCAATAACAACTACCACTATTCTTTCTCTATCTCATTAATATCACCACTTTCCTTGTCTTTAGGAAGAGAACCAGCATTTGAGCAGGCAATGACATGTAATGCTCCATAATTTTATCTGGGTCTGAATGAACTGTATATGGACAAGCAGGTCACAGTGGTGGAGAATGTTGTCAATGGGACTCTTTTCAGTAGATACCTTCAGTAGAGCAGCCCTTGCCTGATAGTGATTCTTTTTAACTGGAAGTTATTTGGGCTGAACTCAGGCTCTGAGACTATACAGGGTGCATTGTCTTCCATGGAAAAGGATTCCATATTTGCCAGTCTTTTTCTGTTCCCAGCAGCATTGTGAGGTTTTTAATTATCTTTTCCCTAAAGTGAGTAGAACTGGCAGTTTTACACTGGGATAATTTAAACAAATTAATCTCACGCGCAAATGTGCAATAACCAAAGTGGGATGTGGCTGTTCTATTATTATGTATTTTTATTATTTAAAATATTTCTACCCAGGCTTTCATCATATAGTTCAAGGCGGCTTGCAAAAAATAGTAAAATATAGTGCAAATAAAATAGCAATGCTGTTTAGAAACAGAAAACAGCAAAAGCAAGCAATAAAACAGTTTAAAGGCACCTGCAATAAGAGGCATCATAAAACATAATAAAAACCCAGAGCAAAAAACTGGAGTTAAAAAAAGGGAAGAGTTCCACATAATTACAGTAAGCAAGTGATAAAAGCCCAGCTTTTAAACAGGAAAAACTAGCTGAGGTTCAGCAACAAGGTTACCAAACGAAATGCCCCAGCATAAGAACCTGAGAGTGGTAGCAAAAGGGGCTCTTCGCTGTCATCCGACTCAAATACACACTGCAGTGCAATTCTTTGCCTTCGCCTTAATAGAAGTCCATCTGTCCAAGTCATCTGTAGTCGGAAGTGAAGGACTGCTCCCATGACAAGACAACCTCCCTCCCTTGCTGTGGGCCAGAGCGTTCTGCGGCTGCTGCTGCTGGGGATCTGCCCTTGGAGGCTCTTGCCTCATTCTGTTAATGGCAGGGGCTGGCCCTGCTCGGCATGCTTTTTGCTGCCAGAGCTTTCTTTGGAGTAATTATAGGTTATACATTGTTAATAAGATGGTTGGATTTTTCCCCCTTTACATCAATCACATAATTTTAGATTCTGGAATTAATGGTCTTATGCACAACAACGCTTTAGATCGAAAGATGTGTTTACTTATTGCAACATTTGGTAAGCAAGTCCTGCCGTGTTCGGAGGTCTTCTTTTTCTATCAAGATGAGCCCTTGTATTCTGCCCTACAGTCCTCCTCTGAACGCATTACCCATCACTTCTCAAGTGCTAAGCATCTTTATAATCATAATGGTCCAAGCTCTACCCAGCAGCTCAACCTATAAAGGAGAGAAGCTCCACCTATTTCCCTTCGTATCCAGTATTTCAAGAAGAATAAAAGGAAAAGACACAGAAAACTTTCCAACTAAGAATAAGTTTAAACTTTTAAAGTTGGACCGAAAAGGAAGAAATAATAGCAGCTTCGTACATGTTTGCTCTCTGGGCTCTCTGGACTTCTCTGGAAACAGCTGTTCCTAAACATCTGTATCCATGTCATGAGTTTGTTAGCTGATTGTGTCACAAGAGAGGCAAATTGCTTTGACTAGGCTGGCAGTAGCAAATCCCTCCGTAGCATTTACAGTCTTTGAGACATGGGGTGCAATCTGTGTTTTCCCAATTATAGGACGCTGGGGAGCTTTTGCAGTTCACCAGGATGCCAAATGTGGTGTTCAGAGTGTTGTTGTGTTTATAGTGGTGCCACTAATAAAAGTCTTTGGCTTTTGCTAACTCGTAAGCTTTTTATTGGTTTGGGATCTTGCTGCAGTGCTGGCAGAGAACAAGGCAGCCAATCCAAGGAAAGTTGATACGTGTTATTGAATCATCGTTTGCAAGTCAGAGTGTGTCAAACTTTGGACATCAGCCTCTTACATTTCCTTGTGCACGCAGGCATGCCACAGTGCAGCCTGATTCTGACAACTGTTGTCTAAGAAGCTATCTATATATTAATAAAACACTGCTAAATAGTACAGGAGTGCTATTTATTGAAGTTTATAGAGAGGTGAGACATTTCACAAATAAAGGTAAGGAGAAGTAATAATTCAGTCTAGTTTGAGGCTCTGAGGGTAAACACATATAAACAGTAGTGAGGCACAGCTCTAACATTAGGTGAAGTGAGGCAGCCACCTCAGGCACTGGAGTGGCAAGAACTGACCAGGACTCTTCTGTTATTAAGGAAAATAGCTTTTTTGGGGTGAGGGGAAAGTTTAAGAAAACAGCCACAGATTCTTTCCAGAAGTGGCATACTTTTTATTCTCTGTTTTCTGTAAAATACAGAAAATAGAATAGAAAAACAGAAGCTGTTTTCTGCTTCCTATTTTTAGGGATGATTATTATCTAGGTGTATCTGTAGATGTAGCAATTCACAAACTTTTTCCAGATGCTGTTGGATTCCCTGTAGCCCCAGCTAGCATCGCAACTGGCTGAATGTCTGGCAGTTGAAGTCCACAGCTTTTGAGGATCTGGGAACCACAGCAAGACAGACAGTTTTTTAGTAGTGTCATGTATAAAGGTACTGTGTATCTATACCTACATTCCTTGAAAATATTTGTGGGTGCACATTATATCAAGGGGAGCTGGGGAAGCAACAGCAGCAGTGCTTGCATTTTATGCAAAGGCTAGGATGGAGAACTATACAATTTGATGTTTGATGCAGGGCAATAACACAGTAAACCTCTTGATTGGAAGTACTTTGTAATCAGCCTGTAATGTGAGACATACACAAGAGCTAGAAGGTTTGTCTGGAATATTTTGGAATAGTTGTAGGGTGGGTATACAAGTATGTTATTCTCACCTTTCATATTGCTAAATAAATACAATTGTAATACACCAAGAAACATCTGGCGACCTCCCACCAAAGACAACAAATTCTTATGCTGGAACTGAAAAGTTCATAAACTAAGAAGTAAAATTGATATGATATACATAGTTAGAGGTCCAGTACAAGCATCTAGGCTGCTATGGTCAGATAGCAGTCCATATCACCAGTAAATGCTTCCCCAGATGTTCTACTCAGTGGGGTCTATAAAGCATTATAGCTACAATCATGGACTACCTGTAGCACTCAATTGCAGCTCAAAGTCATGTATTATCATCATTAGCCAAAACCACTTATGTGTGTACATTCATGCACATTGGGTTGAATGGGGGAAATAACAGAATAACCCTGGTGTTGAGCTTGGGTACATACTTCCCTGCATTTTAGTGACTGTTTGTGAGTGAAAGAGTTGCAGCTGGGGGTGGGGTGGGGGGAGGGAGAGATGGAATATTTTTAAACAAGACAAGCATGTTCTTAAGTATATTTCCTTTCAAGTTTTTACCATAAAGGAAAAAAGATAAGAAAACATTTTTAATATGTCACAGAAAACAAGACCACACAGAGCTGTAAGTAATATATCACATTATGAGGGATTCTTTGAAGGGCCATCCCAAAACATTTTGATGCCTAAAGCTGTACAGCAAATGCCCCTGAGCACAATCACTCAAGTCAAGGTGCATACCAAAGCTAGCCTTGTTATTTTAGCACATGAGGCCATAAATCTCATAAAACACTCCCACCATCCCTGGAAGTAAAAATATAGTAAATGTAAAGCAAACAGCTTATCAATTTACTGCCCTTTCACAACACTCTAAATTTCCTGATTGAGGCAATTGCTTATGCCTAACCATAGGTCCTGGCTGGTTTGCTTTCATTTAAGGAGGTAACCACTGTGGGATAACACATATGAGAATTATCCTTTCTTGAAGCAATGACTTACCACTGCAACCAGTTTAAAATGTCCCTCAATGGTAAGTGAGTATCACCTTAGGGATTAGCAAGTGCATATAGTCAATCATGCCAATGCCTAATTCTTTCCCACTTTTAATTTTTGAAATGAAAAGTACCAAGGCTCAATGCAGCTGGAAAGATTAGCATGCTTTCTGCTCTTCAGTGATGAGGGGATAGCATGTGGTACATCGTCCAAATACTTCCTACTTTATATGTTGCGGTGCTGACCTGACAGGGGCAGGACTCCCCAGCAATGACTCCATGGTCTCCAGCTCAGCTTCTTGGCTTAGAATAACTTTAATTAGTGGTAGAGTTCTGCTTCCCTTTGCTTTTGTCTCCCTGCTGTCTCATATGGCTCAGTTATAGTCTCTTGTATCTTGGCCACTGATTGCCCATCTGGGCCCCAGACAACATCACTGGAGTTTCCCCACAGTTCAGGTTGTGGAAAGCTTTGATCCAGGATGTGCCCTCTTTTAGAAAGGGTTTGTAGAGATGTGTGAAAGAAGCCAGGCTCTGTGACTCATCCTGTCCTGTCCTGTCCTATCCTATCCCTCAGTGAGCTTGTTGTTACTTGCCTCTCCAGGGCCATGGCAGTCTGCAAGAGAGAGCTGCTACATCCAAGCACATGGCTGGAGACTAGAGATGGGCACAAAATGCCAAAATGGCATTTGTTTCATTTTTCATTTTTGTTTCATTTCATTATTCATTTGTTTCATTTTTTTCATTTTTCATTTTTCATTTCTTTTAACTCGTAATGACCAGCCGGCCCATGGGCGGGGTCGGTGTGTGTTTTTAAAATTATTTTTTATTTCTTTTATTCCCCCACTCCATGGCACCCGATCAGGTGGGGAAAGGCGGGCTTTTAAAACTTTTTTCCTGCCGAAGCCCTGCGCTACAGCTGATCGATGGTGACTTCTGCGGGGGGGGGGGGTAGCCCGCAGTTTCCCCGCCCGGGTGCATGGTGGGGGGGGGGGACCGCTGGCTTTTCCCCATAGGAATGCATTAGTTCAATGCATTCCTATGGGAAAATGAAAAAACAAAGCGAACAAAACATAAATTTCCATTTCGCTTCATTTCCTTTTTTGTTGATAAGTCCATTCATTATTCATTTTGTTCCATAATGAAACAAATAACAAAACAAAACAAAAAACATTTTGTGCCCATCTCTACTGAAGACTCCACTGTCTGACTCCTATTGCAAGCAAACAAATAGAGCAAGAAGAAGCAACCTCACTCATTCTCTTCACCCATTCTCTCTGGGGTTTTCCCAGGCATCCTCTTCTTCAGAAGCAAACAACCCTATGCCTTCACTTTCCTGTCTTTCTGTTCTCCTTAACCCATGCTCCTCCAGCTGTTCCTCATCACACAGCTGCCTCTACTTCACCTGCATGGTCTCCCTAACATTGGCTTGATATTGAGGAAACCTGGCCCCATACTGGCTGCCTAACACTTGTGTGCTGGGGCCAGATGACTCCCTAGAAGAGCATGTCTAGACCCACTCACAAAGACTATTGGGGAATCTTTCACATTAGCTAAATTTATTTTCATTATTTTTAAAACACAAAGCCCTGAGTGGAGATCCATGAACCATAGGCAGCACAGATCGGTAAAAATGTAAAAAATGAATTGGAAAATTTATTCAGAAATCACTAATTGTATTTATTGCATTCAAATGTTTTTATCATTTTCATTTTATTGCAATTTTAATGTTTGAATTGTTTGAATTGTTTATTTTGATTGTAAACCACCCAGAGACCTTTGGGTAGTGGGTGGCATACAAGCTAAATAAATAAATAAATGAGTAAGTAAATAAATTGTATTTATACTAATTGACATGCCTGACAAATATGAATTAACAAGTTTTTAGCAATTTTTAATTTGTTGGTCTGTTCGGCTATAACATGCCCCCAACAGCATCGAGACATATCAAAATTGCAGGATAGAGTCCATGATTCATCTACAATCCCTCCAAGTTTGGTGAAGATTGGGTCTCTCCAACCCAGTTGCTATAGAACACTTTCCAGGGTGGGGGGGGGAACCCACTTTGTGGGTGCATGCCTTGGATGTGTGAAACCCAGTCTTGGTGTCTCTAAACACTTGGAGTCCATTTTATAGGGCTTCAAATGCAAAAACAAATCAACAATTGATTCATCAATTTTGCAATGGATTCATCAATTTGTCAAAAGAAATGAAAAGAAGAACACAACATAAATTATTTGTGATTCATCAACCTTGAATCAAAATGAATCAACATTTTTTTCTGATTCATGCCCATTTCTAATAGACTGCTTGTAACTGGAGCAGGAAGTTCCTACTCTGAAATCTGCAGGTAACCACCCACCCACCCACACAAGTGTGATCTCTCCACCAGAAGGGAGAAGAATCCGGTGATGAATGTCTAGTACAAACAAATTCCGATGGGTTCAGCTTTGACAAATATGGCTTTGTGTTGCATGTGGCAGTTGCAGTAATTGCAGTAATCTCTAAAATCAGCTATGGCCTCTCCCTCTTCTGATCACAGGGCTCCCTGCTACCTTTTCATTTTCACTGGGACAAGGAAGGGGTTTTCTGTTTCCTCTCCCCAACCTGGTGTGTCCTGTCTTTCCTAGATGAGTGCCTTCCCAAAGCATCTTTCTCAAACCTCCCATATTTCTCACTGTCTAACTTATGATAAATTTTCTCTAAAGCGTTTGGGGACAGTTCATATGAAAGCTGCTCAGTAATGCAGCATCAAGGCTATTGCACTGCCATGCAATTTCTGCTGTGTGGCTTTCTCGACTGATATTAAGCATTGCTGTGTCTGATGGTGAGGATATGTTTGTCACATTATGATGATCGGCAACCACATATTTCACTTGTTATCATGTCTGCTTGTTACAAAGATGATTTCTGCCAGCCAAAATACAATAACCATCTGTTAAAGGATGATTTGTAACTTGATTTTATTTTAGCTATGGGGCAAGCAGCCTCATGCAAGTGGCATTCTATAGCTGACAGAGGGTCTCCAATGTACCAAGCAAAACACACTTTCCATTCAACGAGGCTACCGCAGTTATGATTATTTGGTATTTGCTGACACAGTGTAAGTAGCCTAACTGAAATATTATGACGTAAAAAGGAAAAAAAACCATTCTGTAGTCTGGTCCTAAGGCAGAAAAGGAAACTGTACTGTTTCTCAAATCTGGACATTCCTTTGGTCATAATACAGAAGGAAAAGGGCATGACACCTCCTTTAAAGAAGCTGATAGAACTGCCTTTCACATATGCAGGTGTGCCTTTCTCTAACAAAAAAGGAGACATGGGGAAAGACTTTGAGGAAAGAAAGAGAGAGGCGTAAATGTGCCAATCTACGCATAGTAGGGCATTGCAAAACAACAACAACAGAAAGATAAACGTATTATGCCATCCCTGGTCATCTGTTCAGCCTCCCCGTTGCCTCCTGTTCAGCTCATTTGCTTCTCTGTGTGGCTTCCCCATTTCCCACAGCTGGCTTCAGCTCCTTGACTCATAGCATACTGTAAAAAGGGTCACTAAGAAGAGGAGGGATACAAAGTAAGAGACATATCCTGTGAGGTACTAGTTTCCCCGTATTCAGCACTGGCTGACAAACTGGAAAGCCATCAGGAGACTGGAAACCATGTTCTATAAGGATAGACTGAAAGAACTGGTCATGTTTAGCTTTGAGGAAAGAAGACTGAGGGGAGATAGGATAGCACTTTTCAAATACTTAAAAGGCTGTCATAGGGAGGAGGGGAAGGGTCTGTGGTAGGAAGCTAGTTTTCTGTTGAATATTAGGAAAAACATCCTGGCTGTTACAACAGCATGACAATGGAACCAATTACCTCAGGAAGTGGTGAGCGCTCCGATGCTGGAGACATTCCAAAGAAAAACAGACAACCATCTGTCAGACCTACTTTGATTTGGATTCCTGCATGGAGCAGGAGGTTGGACTCAATTGCCTTAACAGACCCCTTCATCCCAAGCCTTCATATTCTAACCCTATAATATCAGAAGGGCCAGCTGCCAGTGGTATCATAATGGACTTAGTTTTAAATTTACTATATCTCGGAGTATTATGTTGTTGATCTCACAGCCCCATGCTCTACAATTAGTGAGAAAAGCAATGGACTCAACACTTTAGCTAATCCAAGAGTAAATGCACTTTTTTTCTTGAATGAAACTGCACACTTAAAAAGCAAACACTGAAATATTCTTCTGTCTTCTTCTTCTTCTTCAAGTGCCATGTCCTCGTAGAACGTTGGCGATCAGTAGCCTGAACTGGTTTCTATCTAAGGCTATTCTAAACAGAGCAGTTGTGCTCACTGTGGACCATTGGCTCAAGTTCTTAAACCAGAATGTTCTTCTGCACCCTGGGCCATGTTTCCCATCTATTTTTCCTTAAAGGATAACCTGCAGCAGATGGTATTTCTTATTGTGCATTATATGTCCAAAATATTGCAATTTTCTTCTCTTTACAGCATTGAGGATTTCTAACTTTTTATTCATGTGTTGTAATACAGTCATATTACTGACTCTAGCTGTCCAAGGTATCTTCAGAATTTGTCCATACGTCCACATTTCAAATGCTTCCAGTTTCCGGCATAATGTGTCTGTAAGGGTCCAAGTTTCAGCACCATAGAGAAGTATGCTGAATACATAGGATTGAAATACTGAATTCAAGAATGAAGACTGAGAAATAAGTCCCTGTTTGTCAAGACTTTCCTCATTTTCTAGAAGGAATTTCTAGCTTGTTCAATTCTATAACGAATTTCGCAGGAAGGATCCCAGTTGTCTTTCACAAAGCATCCCCAGTATTTATAAGATGATACTCTCTCAATTACATCACTGCCGATCTTGAGAAGCTCCTGTGAACCATTTTGTTTTTTTACTGATAACCATCCATTTTGTCTTCTTCACATTAAGTCACAATCCCATGGCACTGCTTTCTGCAGAAACAGAATCCAATAACCTTTCCAAATTTAACTGGCTGAAATGCTGTTGGGTGGGGTGCACCTTTGCAATGGGAATGTCATCACTGGCAGAGACAGACTGCTCCTGATTAAAGAGATCCTTTTGTAATTTTGAGGTTGCATGTTATCTCTGTGTAACATGAAATTTAAAAAGGGAGCCTTAAAAGGTGGTGGTGGGGTGCTGCATAAGTAGAGCTGCACAACAGGTTTTCAACTACTGTCTATGAAATATAAGCAAGAATTACTTGACAGGGTGAATTTTAATATCTGGGCTATTAAACAAGACACAGATAATAAATACAATCAGAAGGAACAGATTAAATAGGCTGGTGCTTCATGAAAGAACAACAGGTACTACAGGTTAATGAGAGTTCTAGATGTGGCATAGATGTGCTGCAGACTTGTACTTCAGCTGGTGTAAAAAAAGTCATCTGAGTATAATAGAATGCTCACAGTGTCAGTGCATAAGCAAGCAACAACCCGACAGACAAAGTAAATAACTCATTATGTAACTTAAAAAGTCCACCCCATGATATTTTTACAGCAGCCAGACCCAGCTTCAGTCATGTGCATAATCAATTTATTTGCAAACATGCCAATTATGTATTTTCCTAAATGAAGGAGCCTTTAGAATCACCTTGGCATGCCAATGTGTTTTGTAAATTTGCCTCTTCCTGTTTTTACCCAAGGGACCAAAACCATGAGCAAATTGCATAGGCATAAAAAAGTCCACAAAATATGGGGAAAGAGTCTCTACCAGAGAGGATATTATCCAGGGATTTAAAGTAATTCTGAAGCAGACTTCTTATCCCTCTCTCTTCTATACTGTACAATTAGTTTTTTTATATAAACCTTGAATTGGCTTACCAGTGTAATTAATTCTATATAAGTTAGTAGTTCCAGTAAGTGCAACTGGATTACTCACCAGACGCCTAAACCTTTGCAGACTGGCATCTGGGAACATTGACATTTGCTTTGCTTTATATTTTCTCTCTCTTCCTTCTGACCACTACATTTGGTCATGAACAGAAAATTTTCAAACAGTAACAAGTCAAGAAGGTGACCTCCCTTCATCCCTGATTGTACAGCAGTCATCTGGATAGGATGTTGACTCTTACTTGAACACTGCTAATGATGCAATGTCTTCCATTCATCCTGAGGGTAGCAAGCTGGCAGATGGTTCATGGCAGTCATGTGGCACATACGGGTCCAATACCACGTTCCTGTTTCTCACCCGGCCTCATCGGGATCTTTGGGGCTACATTCCAGAAATGTCTGAGATATGGTTATAGGGTGGAGCCAAAGCAAAATGGACAGTGGAACATGTAAACCTTGCCAATTTGTCCCAGTTTAAAAGTTCTGAGCCTGTAGGGCAGTGATGGCGAACCTTTTAGAGACCGAGTGCCCAAATTGGGATTCAAAGCCCACTAATTTTTCGCAAAGCGCCAATACAGCAATTTAACCTCAATACAGGTGGCTGTGAAGGGGCGATGTCAGGTGCCCACAGAAAGGGCTCCCAGTGCCACCTTTGCCACCTGTGCCATAAGTTCACCAACACTGCTGTAGGGCATTGCCAGCCTGCAAATGAGAGTCCTTGTGCCACGCCAAAGCTTCCCATGTTTTAAACAGCAACTTATCCCTGATTTTCCACCCCCTAATAGAAGATTAGAGCAGAAGAAATGCTCTGCTCATTAGGACCTCAGCCTGGATGTTTTCCTGGTTTATATATTTATATGCAGTAGGAGATCTAGTGTGGGGTAATGGATAATGGGTCTGATATGGACTGTTAAGATGGAGGCTTAAATTTTCACTTAGTCATGAAGCTCACTGGATGTTCTTCAACACTTGTGTGTGTGTGTGTGTCAAGGGCAGGAGTTCTCACAGGAAGAGTATGTTAAAAAAACAAGAATAAAAGTTACCCTGGCAGTAATGTTCACCTATTGTATCTAACCCAGTCCCTGCAAAGAGTGTGGAATGAGGAGGAGAATACCACTGTTCAGGCTGTTTTACATCAAGAACATTAGATTTTGTGATAACTCCCATGGTTAGGGCACTGGCCGCCTAACAATGCATGGCAGTTTAATGGAGCCAGTGGTTTAAACCTTCAAACCGGTTGTTGGAGGCCTGCCTAGAATGTGCTAATGCTACAGACCTTGACATCTGTGTTGTTGATAATAGAAGCAAAACAAAACACACTGAGACATGTGGCAAAAAAGCATCCAAGAAGTGGTCACAATCTGTCAAGCGGCAGTGTGGGAAAACAGTGGCAAACCTTGTGACCTTGGCGCTGCCTGCTTAAATCACAGCACTTGCATAATATGCCAGTAGAAGCGAGGACATGAAGGGTTGGGTGGATTCCAGCCTTAACTTTCGGCCTACCGCCCCCTACTTCAGTGTCTGAGAGCCAGTGTGTAGTGGATGGAGGGCTGGACTAAGATTCAAGAGGCTTAAGTTCAAATCCCTGCTCAACCATGGATACTCATGGGAGTGTATAGCAATGGTGCAACTACTCCTCACATATCTCACATGCTTTGAAACCCTATTAGGATTTCCATGATTTTATTTATTTATTTATTTATTTATTTATTTATTTATTTATTTATTTATTTATACCGCCCGTCTTCTTTTGAAGGCAGACAGGGACTGTGCAAGGTGCAACTCACTTGAGAGATGGTTTCAGAGCGAGGGGCCAGCCACAGAAAAGGCACAGTTGCGAATTAGCGATTTCCGTGCCTCCCTAGGCGTGGCCACTCAGAGTGAGAGCGCCTTTGACATTCTCATGGATCGGGCCTCAGTTGACCTTTGGGAGATACGCTACACCAGGTATTCGGGTCCCAGGCCGTGGAGGGTTTTGTAAACCAAAACCAAGACCTTGAACCTTATCTGGAGGGCCAGGGGCAGCCAATGCAGGCGGGCAAGAACTGGGGTGATGCAATCGTATCTATGCGTGCCCACCACCAGTCTGGTCGCCACATTCTGCACCCGTTGGAGTCTCTGGATAAGGGTCAAGGGCAGCCCCACGTAGAGGGTGTTGCAGTAATCAATCCTCGAGATCATGAGGGCCTGCACAACTGTTCTCAGGGAGACCTCATCCAGGAATGGACGAATCTGGGCGATCCTGTGGAGATGGAAAAAAGCAGTCTTGGAGACAGCCATCACCTGAGCTTCAAGGGAGAGGGCTGAGTTGAAGACCATGCCCAGATACCTGGCCCTGTCCACAGGCTGGAGGGTAACACCCCCCAAACAGGGAAGGGGGCCATTGTCCCCAGAGGAGGGCGCCCCGAAGAACAGAACCTCGGTCTTCTCCAGATTAAGTCTGAGCCTGTTGGTCCTGGTCCATTCCATGATTGCCTCCAGGCACAAATCAAGGGAGTGTACTGCCTCCATTGCAGCGGTGGAAAAGGAGATGTAGAGTTGTGTGTCATCGGCATATTGATGACAACGAACTCCAAATTCCCAAATGACCTCAGCCAGCGGTCTCATATAAATGTTAAACAGCAAAGGGAAAATTGCTGACTCCTGAGGCACCCCACAAGGGAGTGTCCAGGGAGCCGACAGCTCATCCCCCAGCTGGACACGCTGGGACCGGTCACCGAGGAAGGATCGAAGCCAGCAAAACGCTGAACCCCCAATACCCACCTCAGTAAACCGATCCAGCAGGATACCATGGTCGACGGTATCAAAGGCCGCTGATAAATCAAGGAGGACCAACAGGATAGCACACCCCCTGTCAGGCTCCCTGAGGAGGTCATCTTGCAGTGTGACCAGGGCAGTCTCGGTCCCTCGAAATGGCCTGAACCCGGACTGGAATGGGTCAAGGACATGATTTTCCTTCAGGAATGACTTAAGATGGATGGTGGCAGCCCTCTCGATGACCTTGCCCATGAAGGGAACACTGGCAATCGGGTGGTAGTTGGCCAGATCATCCGATGCCAAGCCGGCCTTCTTGAATGTGGGCTTCACCACCGTCTCCTTCAGGTGAGAGGGAAAAATCCCTTCCCTGAAGGAAGCAGTGGAGATAACTGAAGCCCACTCTGGTATGCTCCCCCCGGCAGATTTGATAAGCCAAGATGGGCAAGGGTTGAAAGGGGTGGCTGCCAGCTGACAACAAGCCAAAACTCTGGAGGCCTCCGGTGGAAAAACAGGTCCAAACTCAACCAGGCGAGGAGACCGAGGGGGTGCGGCGCTCGGGATACTAGAGGAGGGGTTAGGGCAACCGGAGTCCAGATTGGTACGGGTGACCTCAATTTTAGATCTAAAGAAGGCTGCGAACTGCTCACCAGTGAAATCACTGGGAGGAGGTCTAGGCTGACCAGGATTGGTGAGGTCTCGAACCACCCGGAACAACTCCGACTGGTGGTTCAAGGCTGCACCAGTTCTCAGGGAGAAGTAAGCTGTTTTAGCGTCCCTGATCGCATAGACATAGCACCTGGACAGCGCACAAACAGCAGCCCGATTAATTGCCAACCAATCATTCCTCCATCTGCTCTCAAGCAGCTTTCAGAGTTGGATGCGACCTGAGGACAACAACATTTCCTTTATTTATTTATTTATTTATTTATTTATTTATTTATTTATTTATTTATTTATTTATT
>JAHTLZ010000129.1:52227698-52274047 GCA_023846285.1 Phrynocephalus versicolor
ATTTATTTATTTATTTATTTATTTATTTATTTATTTATTTATTTATTAACCAAGACAACTTTCCCAAAGGGCACTCTAGTATTGTACAACAAATAAATATACGATACAAAATACAAAAGCAAAAAAGAAAGATCAATACAATAAAAACAAACAATATGGATACCTCCCTAGGAGTGGCCTCCCTAGGAGTGGCCACTCAGAGTGCGAGGGCTAGCGGTGCTCTGGTGGAATGGGACAAAGCTGACCTCTAGGAGATACGCTCCGCCAGATACTCAGGTCCCAAGTCTTTTGTAAACCAAAACCAGTACCTTGAACCTTATCCAGGAGGCAATGGGTAGCCAATGCACCAACCACCAACCTGGCCGCTGCACCATCTGCAGTCGCTGAACAAGAGTCAAGGGAAAGCCCATGTAAAGAGTGTTACAGTAATCTATCCTCCAGATCACCAGAGCATGCACAGCTGTCTGCAGGGAGTCCACATCAAGGTATGGGTGAATCTGGGTGATAAGCCTGAGATGGTAAAAGGCCACCCTAGAAACAGCTGGCACCTGGACCTCCTGGGACAAAGCTGGATCCAAGACGACAACCAGATTCCTCACTCTATCAGCCAGCTGGAGGGCAGTACCCCCCCCCCAAGCTGGGAAGAGGACTACCATACCCACCGGGTACCCCCCCCCCCCGGATGAACAGAACCTCGATCTTCTCAGGGTTGAGTTTGAGCCTGTTAGTCCTGGTCCATTCCAAGGCTGCATCCAGGAAGTGGTCAAGAGTCAGCACAGCCTCCATGGCAGAGGTGACAGCAGACCCCATAACTCTGGATAACCTCTGCCAGCAGCCTCATGTAGATGTTAAAGAGCATGGGGGAGAGTGCAGACCCCTGGGGCACCCCACAAGAGAGTGTCCATGGAGCTGACAAAACTCCGCCCCCCAGCTCTACTTGCTGGCCATGGCCACTAAGGAAGGAGTAGAGCCAGCACAAGGCAAGGCCCCCAATGCCTGCCTTGGCAAGCCAGCCCAGGAGGATAACGAGGTTGACAGTATCAAAGGTTGCAGACAAATCGAGGAGGACCAACAAGGAGGAACACCCCCTGTTGCCCCCCCCCCCCCCAAGAGGCCATCAAGCAATGTACCAGGGCTGTTTCGGTCCCATGATGTGGCCTGAACTCGGACTGGAATATATATATATTGGCTGCACAACCCATGGGAATTCAACCGGTGTAGTGTTGCAATTAATGGGACAGCTAGACCAGTAGAATTTTCATTTGTCATGCTGCACAGACTCTTGGTGGCTTGTCTAATTTGGAAGCCAGCATCCTTTGTTTTAAAGGTGCACTTTCTTACATCTGACATTTAAAGCGATGGTTTTGGTTTCTTATCTGGCCCTTGCCATTAATAACTATAACAGAAGATGTCCATTAGACTGGGTCTCTCTTGTTACACAATGATCGGTAGGGTTGTGGACATTTGAAGTCTTCTCTTCTCAGTTTGTCTGATTTCCCAGCCTGGCCACTCCATTTATCACTACCCCGCTGAATCTGCAAGCTCAAGTGCATGCCTTAAGGAGATCTGCTTACACAGTAGGATGAGTGCTAATTGCAGCATCTTGAGGAGCATGAATGCCAATACATTATTTAGTACACCAGTTCTATGCCAAAAGCTACAGTTAATGCAACCATAAAGCTGCTGGTTCAAGTACTATGGAAGTAGAGTTACACTAAATACATTTTATAGCAGTGCTCTGTAGGGGAAAAGATAAATATTTAGATTTATGATATTGAGTAAGCTGTAACATAGATCCCACTACTAAATTTTAAAAAGCAAACCACGTATTTGGCTGTCATACCACCATTACCATCCTGTCCCAAATTTTAAGTTTACATAATATGTACAAAATATTCAAGTTACAAGTTATGGCATAACCTCCTCCCAAATCACAAACACTTACGATTTAGCTGTTTGAAAAGCACTGAAGCTTTAGGCAAACATATTACTGTACCTCTTAGTCTAGCCTATGTTAGGAGTTAAAATGCTTCTTTGATTAGGATACACATACATTCAACTTCAGTGCCCAATTCTGATTGTATAGTATCCACAGATTATAAAAACCAGATGTACAATTGCATGCAGAGGAGAAATGTGTTGTGTAAGAAGGAGCAAGTAAGACTTTTTACAGCATTAATATATTCCTGGCTGCAGGTCTAATTCCCAACAAAGACACATGACGTATTGTTACTAAAATAGTTGGCAATCATCTCCCCAAATAAGGAAACAACAAATTGGCTTTCATTTTCACCAGTATAACCAATGATATATTTTGGACAGATTGACTGATGATCCACTTCATGCCATGTAGCACATTGTGCAGCAAGGATTCTTCAGCTCATTCAGTCTTGTCCAAGTGCTTCAGCATCCTCCCATACAATTATTTAGTGCCTTCAGGTCTTGTGTCAGTGTTCTTTGCTATGGCATTTGAGGGCATCCTTATCGTCATTTGGTGCTGGTGGGAGGTGGGGATCCAGCTCATCACTCCCTTAGGAATCCAATTGTTTTCCATTAAAAATGTGGTCAGCTAGTTGGAGTCTTCTCCATGTGACAATATTCAATATTATGAAGTTTACACCAGCCCCTCCTTCAGAGCACCTCTTCGTTGGTGATGTTGGCAAAATATCAGATCTTTAGAATGCAGCAGAGTCACCTCTGTTGGAAGATATCAGGCCTCTTGTTGATACTCGCTGGTCCCTTCCAAGTCTCACCGGCATAAATAGCTGTCGGGATCACAATAGAGGCAAACAAGTGGAACTTAACCTTTAACTATATGGACAGTGAGGACCAGAACCTCTTCATCTCCTGAAAAATAGCTATTGCCTTCCCAATGTGGCACTTAATGACCACCTCTGCATCTCCACTCTGGGCAATTACACTACCCAGATAAGTGAACATCTCCACTTCTAACTGCTGGCTTTCCCCATATTGGGTCCATGGAGCTCACATCCCAGTGGATGTTGACCTTTCCAATAATTTTCACAGTAGCAGGACACCCACCTTTTGAGGGCCACAGCTACCACTTTGTCACCTTTTAACATATTATGTCTAGCCAGCGTTCCTTAGTGCCCACTAGAAGGCATTAAACTCAAAAGACTGCCACCCTCCCAAAAAACCTCAGCTAAGTATTTTGGGATTGCCTCTTGTGTGTCCCAAGTGTTGTCCTCTTGCCCCAAGTTGGCATCATTCTTTATGCACATTTTTAGTGGAAAGGGATTTTCTATTTATAGTTAGTGATTATGTTCAGTCTGGTGACATAGTTTCATGTGACATAGATATTATGTATTTGTCTGTTAGTAACATTCCTTTCTTTTTCTTAGTTACATTTTAAAAATGAAATTTTTACTGAGAGACTACAGGTAATTAGTATGAAGGGAAAGGTAGTTTCTATTATATGACATGAATTATAAAGATAAAAACAATAGTTAAATATTCTTTCTGTAATTCAAGATCCAAATAACTTTACAGAATCCCAAACCTTCTAACATACATACTCTAGTCTATGCTCTAGATAGACTTTTCCTAATAGACGACACTAAACCAAACTTTATTCTCTCTCAAACATTGAGGTCAAAGCTTATTCTGCTCTAAAAAAAACCCATAACTCACTGACCAGACTCATCACTGCAGCATTTCTATCACTATCACACCTACCAATTAGTGTTTAATCATTAAACTGCTGCTCTTTAACACTCTGGCCTTGTACACCATATAAGCATTCAAAAGTATTTGCATATAAACATGCTCTAGTTTATATAGATATATGTATATATGGAAGACTTTAAAAAGGGCAGAATTGCCAAACTTTCCTTGTGTCTGAAATAGACTAATATGGCTTTCTCTTTGATATATTAGTGCAATAGTCTGGAATGAAATTTGGATATAGGATCAAAGGATTCCATTGATAGAGTTGGAGCATTTTTGCTACACAACTTGAATGTTAACAAAAAGGTGCTCACAGCCTGAAGTATGAACCTGCTCTGGATCAACATTCAATCTTCTCTGTAAGGGCTTCCTCAGGGCACTGAATACAAGAGCAACCAGTTTTCCTGGAGCCATCATAAGATGGCTTTGGAGAATGCTGATTGGCTGGCTATGTGACAGCCACGAACCCTTCACTATCTCTATCTAGGCATTAAAGGTATAAAATAAACAATTGCAGATAAGCAAAGTGTACCTAAAGAACCCCTACTAGGAGCAACTCAAAGCATGGGATTCAGGGAATGAAGTTGGAGGGAAGCAAAATTTTCCCTTCAGCAAGAAAAGAAAAGCACAACTCCATAGTTACATCTCTACATAGCCTCTTAAGAATCAAATAGCTAACACACTTTGTAGCTCCACACAAGTAAGGACGACAGGATAAATAATGGCTGTGCAACATGTTTCGATCACTCTCATGCCATCCCCAAGAACTATTGTGTACAGGTAAAGAAACAAAGATGTCAACTAGTTCCCTTGAGGTCCTTCCAATGATTTGTTGTAGGGATAGACAATTCGTTTCAGAACCTACTGGTTTCGAAACGGTCCGCGCGAGCCCAGTAGGTGTTCAGAAGCCACCGACACACAAGCAGCCAATCACTTATCTTGTTCTGCGCCCACACAGAGCTGAGCTCCAACACGGAAGCAGGCTTTGACATCATCTTTGCTCCTCCGTGGTGCTGGCCAATCAGAAGCTGTGCAGGGACAGGCATCATCCCACCCCCATGTCTGATTGGCCACCACCATGGAGAAGCAAAGATGACATTGGAGCCTGCTTCCTTGTTGGAGCTCATCTCTGTGCGGGTGCAGAACAAGGTAAGTGATTGGCTGCTAGTGTGACGGAGGCTTCTGAACACCACCTGGGCTCGCGCAGGTCCTTTTGGAACTAGTAGGTTCCCAAACAAATTTCCCATCCCTAATTTGTTGTTTTGTGATTTAGTTTTGTTAGAAAACTAAGTGAGGACCAAAAATGAAGACAGAATCCTTTTAAAACAGAATGGTATGAATTTATCCAACTATCTCACAATTGCACTCATTTCGCACGCTAGCAAGGTTATGCTCAAAATTCTACAAGGCAGGCTTCAGCAGTATGTGGAAAGAGAACTTCCAGAAGTGCAAGCTGGATTCCGAAGGGGCAGAGGAACTAGAGATCAAATCGCCAACATGCACTGGATTATGGAGAAAGCCAGAGAGTTCCAGAAAAACATCTACTTCTGCTTCATCGACTGTGCCAAAGCCTTTGACTGTGTAGACCACAACAAACTATGGCAAGTCCTTAAAGGAATGGGAGTGCCTGACCACCTTATCTGTCTCCTAAGAAATCTATATGTGGGACAAGCAGCAACCGTCAGAACTGGATATGGAACAACTGACTGGTTTAGAATTGGGAAAGGAGTACGACAAGACTGTATACTCTCACCTTGCCTATTTAACTTATATGCAGAGTACATCATGTGAAAGGCAGGTCTGGATGAATCAGAAGCCGGAATTAAGATTGCCGGAAGAAATATCAACAACCTCAGATATGCAGATGATACTACTCTAATAGCAGAGAGTGAGGTGGAATTAAAGAACCTCTTAATGAGGGTGAAAGAGGAGAGTGAAAAAAAATGGGCTGAAGCTCAACATCAAAAAAACTAAGATCATGGCCACCGGTCCCATCACCTCCTGGCAAATAGAAGGGGAAGAAATGGAGGCAATGACAGAGTTTATTTTCTTGGGCTCCTTGATCACTGCAGATGGTGACTGCAGCAACGAAATAAAAAGACACCTGCTTCTTGGGAGGAAAGCAATGGCAAACCTAGATGGCATCCTAAAGAGCAGAGACATCACTTTGCCAACTAAGGTCAGGATAGTCAAAGCTATGGTTTTTCCAGTAGCGATGTATGGAAGTGAAAGCTGGACTATAAAGAAGGCTGATCGCCGCAGAATTGATGCTTTTGTTCTGTGGTGCTGGAGGAGAGTCTTGAGAGTCCCCTGGACTGCAAGGAGATCAAACCTATCCATTCTGAAAGAAGTCAACCCCAAATGTTCACTGGATTTTGAAGCTGAGGTTCCAGTACTTTGGCCACCTCATGAAAAGAGAGGACTCCTTGGAAAAGTCCGTGATGCTGGGAAAGATCGAAGGCAAAAGGAAAAGAGGACGGCAGAGAATGAGATGGTTGGACTGTGTCATCGATGCAACCAATATGAATCTGACAAAACTCCGGGAGACAGTGGAGGATAGGAAGGCCTGGCGAGCTCTGGTCCATGGGGTCATGAGGAGTCAGACATGACTGAACGACTGAACAACAACAATGAATTTATCTTTTTATTGTAATCAGAAATAGCACCACCCTCCAAAAGCTTCAGGGAACAGGCTTTCAGAGAGACTGTGAGAAAGAAGGTGCACCCTCCTTTTCAAAGGGGTCACCCAATACTGAAAAAGGCAACAAGGAAGGGGGAACTGAGAAGCCATTAAAATGGGAGGAAGAAAAGGTAGCGCTAAAGGAGAAAGGAAAGGGTGAAGGGATAGCTAGGTAGCCGAGGAGGCAAGGAAGGTTGGACCCAACAGGAAGAGCTAGTGGAGGCTGTAAAGGAAGAACCCTGGATGGGGGAAATGGTTGACCTTCAAGCTCCTGCAAGAAGTGGCTGAGCGGGAGTGGAGAGAGAGAAAGGCGGTAAAACCGCCATACTGGGGTCAGATTTCCGAGCAAGAGAGATGTAAGGCAGCACAAGTGTTCTTGGAGAGCGAAGCTCAGCGACGAGAGACTCAGTCCACTCATAAAAAGGAGTGCGAGAAATCCCACTCTATCCCTGGGGGGGGAGGGGGGGATGTGATAGAGGATGAAGGAGGTCAACCTGCAGATTCAGAGCTTCCTGGGACTATTTTATTGTAGGGCTGGACAAGTTTATGGTCCGGGCCCAGAAACAGAAGGGGACATTTACGTTAAGCGGTGGACTGTGGAACTGGACTTGACTCTTGGGTAAACAGAGGATTTTTGGTTGGAGACATAGCCTCTCCTTAAAGAGCCAGGAGACCTTGCCATTGAAGACCACTGTTGTGATAATGTTGAGAATAAAAGTTCTAAGTTGACCAGCGCATCGGATTCATTATTGATATCTCCAACTGCGTCAAAGGTTGAGGGAGGGAATGTGGGCAGCCCTCACAGAGATCAAGCAAGAAACAAGACAAATAAATGCTGAGAGAGAGACTTTCACAATTTCCTCTTCCCACTTTCCTTACACAGAACATTGCCCTTTAGAGTTTGGGTAAGGCTGGACATCTATAAATGCTGGATATCATAAAGACATTATCAACTGTGGCTCAGTAATATTTATCAGAAACTGAGGGTAGATCATTCAGGCGTCAATGACTCATAAGGTTACCAAACTGAAGTCATCACCAGATATTCATCTCATCTCTGCGCAGAGAGAGCAGGACGAGAACATGGTCAGAAACTGTATCATCCACTCCTTACAGATTCACTGCCAGGCTCTGCATCTGCTTCCACTGCAGTGTTCAGCTTCTGCTCCATCAAAGAGGTCTCGAGGTCTGCCAAGAGAGCACCTTTCATTGGCAATAAATAAAACAAATAAACCTGCCAAGGGAAGCAGAGACTGACTCTGTGGAAATAAAAATAAAAAATAAAAATAAAAATAAAAAACACCCCATCAACTGTGTTTATTTCCCAGAAATCTGTGCTGTTTGTTAAATTAGCTGCCACTTTCACCAGCTTCAGCCTTGATTCTAGGTTTAGATGGGTCTATATTTTGCCCAGGGAGTTATAAGTTTGAGCTAGGGGTAGTTCAAGAAGTGGGGGAGGAATAGGAGGACTTGAAACAGAGAAGAATCCTGTAATCCCACAGAAGAGGGAGCTTTAGAAGGAGTGGCAATGTTAGTCTGTGCATATCAGTCAAAGACAAAAACAGGAAACAAAACTGTTGTGGCACCTTAAATACTAACTGCTATATTTTAATGACACCTTTCGTGGATCATGCCCACTTCCTCTTTGAGAAATCTCAATGATCTGCTCTCAGGACGTGGACTTGATCCATGAAAGGCGACACTAAAATATAGCAGTTAGTATTTACAGTTCCACAACATTGTCTTCCTTTTGCTGTTGCTGTTTGTCTGATGCAGAAGATGGAGTTTCAGGTGCTGCAATTTTGATGCATGTGCTGCAATTTTGATGCGTGGTCAACTTAGAACATGTTTGATGCATGTGCTAAAATTTCTCCTGTCAAATCAGTATCAAAGCTTCCAGACACTGGGTCCTCCTTTCTGTCTGATTCCTTTAGCAGCCAGCACTGAAACTTGGAACATGCCAAATGATAAAAAGAAAAGAGATCCTCTGAGCGTGTGCAAAGAACTTTCATTCTGCACAGAGTAACTGCATAGGAAGCCTTTATGCACTGAAGACTGTGGGAATAGCTTTTAGATCAGAAAATGTGAGCTCAAGAAGGAGAGAGAGATCACTTGGTATCCTGCAGCAATCTTAGATTACAAATCCTATAATCCCTAACCAGTGACCATGTAGCAAAGGGTTCTGATAGTTCTGATATAAATCCCTGAAGGGCACAGGGTTGTCTACCACTTCTGATCTGTGACTTGTGCCCTCCTGCAATATCACCTTTGTGCTCTTTCTGGTAGTGGATTTTCTAACACTTAGTGTCTCCTGCTTAACTCCAGGCAATTACTCTTTGTCCTGACACTGCCTAAGCCTGTGAATTAATTCCCTTCTTTCATTTATACAGTTACCTTGAAGGTATTTATAGACAGGGAGCCTGTCCCCCCTGACTGTTCCCTTAGCTAAATTATAAAACTAGATCCTTCAAGCTTTTCTTTACATATCTTCTGCTTCATTCTCTGAATGTCTCTCCTCCCCCCCTCCAATCTCTGCTTTCTTTGGTATTTTCAGCATCTTTCAGAATAAGAGCATCATTTAAGCATTCTAAATTAGGTCACTTGGAGAGATACACACAACATCCCATTGCATTCCCTGAAAATGTACAGAATAATGGACTCTGGATGTTTGCCCTATTGTATTATGCTGCAGAACGGCACACTGGCTGGCCATTGTTTATTTGCTTTGGCCTCTTGGGCAGGGCCAATGCTGGCAAAACACTGCATCCCGTTTCCCTTTCCTTGCCAGCTCTCCCTTCACCTCATTATTGAACACTTGAATACTTTTTCTGATCTTTGTGAGCTCGAATAATGAATATCCATTTCTGGATTAATCTGATTAATGATTAAACACCAGCTATTGGGTACACAGGCTAATCTCCTGAGTTGCTTGACTCATGGTGCTGATGTGGGAGTACATACATCCCAAATTCAAATTTGTTTCAAGAGTCAGTTGTATTATAAATTGCTCATGTTGGCTGCCTTTCAGATTTGGTAGTAGCAGAAAATGGAAACTAGCAAAGAAGGGAATTTCAAGAGAATTTAGAAGGTATTGTGTTTTCCCTAAGTGAGGAGGATGGGAGGAGCAGTTGGCCACAGGAAGGGCACCAGATTGAAGAAGGCTGAGCTACTCAACATGACGTGTCCAAAGCATCTGGTTTCCTGAAAGAAAGAGTGAGGTTTTTAAATCTCTCAGTGAACTGGGAGTAATGGGTACCACACACATTTGTTCCTTGGTCCAGTTGTTATACTTTCTTCATCATTTGCAGTTCAAAGCAAATTTCCAGATGAGGCAAGGTGTGAAGCAGAGGGTTAGTCAGCAATGGGAGGGAATAGCATAGTTCTTCTCAAACTCACCAAGGTATGTAAAAGTCTCTGTGACTTGAGAGAACAGGTAGCATCTCAAACTGGGAGTGGAAGAAATGTACCACCAGGTGAACAGCTTACAAAGAGTTGTTGCCGCTGCATCTGCAATGTGTTCCAGAAATGATGACGCAGAGAGGGGAAGGGCAGCTTTGCAGTTCTGCAGTGGTGGTGGTGGTGAGGATGTTTTGCATCCTTGCATATTTTCCTCTGAATATCTGAACAGGCAATCTTACTAGTGGGTTACCTCTGCTATGTCACTCCTTGTCCATTAGTCTCACAGTAATTTCTGCTTCCTATCGCATCAACAGCAGAGACGAACGTTGCAGATATAGCCTTAAACATTCTGCTTTCTAGGTAGGAGAATAATTTGGCTTATGGATTTTTGAATATATCTTTCATCCTGAATTCCTTGCTGCTTTCTACCATGCGCCTGTATAGAGATGACTGGACAAACACCTAATGAAAATGTATATTGCTCTCACCACTTGACCTCCAATACCTAAATTTAAAAGCTTTCCTTTCCTGGGGGGATTTGCTATAAATAGTTTGACTTCCAGGTCACACCTTTGAATTGTCAGTACAACTGTGTCATCACGTGGGAAATAGGTCACAGTTTGTACCGCTTTTGGAGTGGTCTAGTGTGATCTACCATACTTCCCCAGCACTTGTTGTAATGCATGGGGAAATGCACTACAGCCTGAACCTGATTCATGTCCAAGCTGGACTGAAGTGATTCCCCCAACAGACAGAAGGGTTGCTTTAAGGGATACTACTTCCTGCAAAGCAAGGAAGTAGGGAGCAGGAAGAAGTCTCCTTTAAAAAGCAACCATTTCCAGTGCAATCAGGAGTTAACATTGCAGCCATTTGATTGCACCCTAAGACAATCTAAGTCTAAGATGATGCAACTCTTGGTTCCTCCTGTCAGTTATTCTCATCCACAGATGAAGTTGTCACTGGAAAACTCACTTGAAAGTACTGCTGTTCAGTCAGCTGCCAAATGGTGAATCTTTTCCTAGTGTGAATAATAATAATACAGTCTGAGACAACAAACATTAACCTGTTCAACATCTGCCTGAAATGACCTTGCCAACAGCAGCCTTGCCAATAAAATACCTTGCAGCTATTCACAGCATAGATTATTATTAGAATGACAAAGGCCATATTGTAACATTCTTTTTCAAAGCTCATACTGCAATTAATTCGAAAGCACCAGCAGATTGTAGTGCCACTGTAAACATACTGGCCACAATCCAGCAGAATTAGACATAGCAGTGAGTTGGATGGTAGCCACAGGGTGTTATAACAGGCCCTGCCCAAATGGGTTTCATAATTTTAATTAGACAACGTTGGGAATAGGCACAAGGGTGTGTGGGTGGGTGGGTTAATGACATAAAATATTTTATTATGAGAACTTCATGTTTTTTGGAACAAGCTTCTCATAACCAGCAAATGGTTTAATACTTCCTGTTACAAATGTCAGTGAAGGGCAATTGGTGATGGTGGCAATTTCAACTTTTTAAAATAACAAATCCATAGAAAATGCAGGAAGATTTCAGACTAATGGGAAAATCATATGTGATGTACTTACAACATCACTGACCACCAGTCTGTTTCCAGGCTTAATTCAAACAGCTGATTATGACCTATATGGTCCTGTATGTCCTGGGTTTGGCCTATCTGATTGTACCTCTTCACATCAGCCTTACTTCCTATTAAGATGATTGGGAAAGGTTTTACTGTATCTCAGTCCCACTGGCCTCTCGTCTTTGGTAGGGTCACAAGAGAAGACTTTCTCTGTGGCATTTCCCAGGTTGTGGAATACTCTCCCCAGAAGGCTAGTCTGGCCCACTTCCTTTTTGTCCTTTCAGTGACAGATGATGATACTTTTTAGACAGATTGCTAACAGCTAATTGAGCAGTAAGGTATTTAGGAGCCTTGTGGCGCAGTGGTTAAATGCCTGTACTGCAGCAAAAACTGTGCTCACAACCTGGGGTTCAATCCCAGGTAGCTGGCTCATGGTTTACTCAGCCTTCCATCCTTCCGAGGTCAGTAAAATGAGTACCCAGCTTGCTGGGGGGCAATGTGTAGCCTGCACACTGTAATTAAAATTGTAAACTGCCCAGGGACTACTTGAAGTGGTATGGGGCAATAATATATAAGCAGAACACTTTTTTTTTGCTTTTTAATCCAGGTTTTGTTGTTGTATGCCATCAAATCACCTCTGACCTCTAGTAATCTCCAAAATGTCCTGTACTCAACTGCTCCGTCAGCTTTTATAAATTCAACCCAGTGGGTGCCTTTTTAGGGAGTCTGTCCATCTCATATTTGGTCTTCCTTTTTCCTGCTGCTTTCAACCTTTCCAGCATTATTGTCTTTTCCAGAGTGCTGTATTTGTGTATGTTTATGTTTTAAAGGTGTTTTAACCATTTTAACTAATTGTTTTAATATGCTGTAAGTATATGTTTATTTGCATTTAATGCAACAATTTATTGTGTTTTAATTGTGTTACCTTTTAATAATTTGTAAGCCATCTTGAGTCCCATAATTAGAAAAAGTTGCCATAGGAATAAAAGAAATAAATAAGTAAATAATAAATATTGGCACATGCCACGTGCACAGATGATGCTGACTTATCTCTACATGGGTTTCCCTCCCCTTCCTGGAACAATTTTTGTGGACAGTCTTGTGGCTGACTAGCCTACAGTTGTTTCGCTTTCCCTCCCCAAATCTTTTCAAGAAGAGAAGGACACAATTTCTGTCTCTCACAGAGGAGCTAGAAGTCAAGGATCATGATTCAAAGTCCCTTTTGAAACTCTCAGGCCGGCTGCCCCAGGGCCTCTACCTTGACAAGGGGCTGGTTTGATCTTGGCAGTTGTTCTTTTATCATCTTTCTCTTCACCCTACTGCTTTTGGCCTCTCCAGCTGCTTCCTACCTAATAAATTTTTGGCTTCTGTTGCTCCTTCCTCTCTTGTTTTTGCTATCAGTGAGCAATGAGCAACCACGGTTTACTAAACTCAATTTCATTTTGGCATCCCGACAGGCTCCATTCCACTCCCCTTTACATGTGCTTGTCCTTTCCTGTGCCAACTCTGTTTCTATTGTGTTGTGTTATCCTGATCAACAAATCAGCTGCAAACAAGTGAGAGCTCAGCAGAACAGATGAGAAGTGGAGAAGAAGCCCAAGAGCTAAATGTTGGGAACTTATGACTGTGTCTCAGGCATCTAGAATTAGATTATCAACTGCTGATCCCTGCATTGTTCTTGACACATTAATGAATGAGTTGTACCCTCTTTGTGTTTCCAATCTTTTTAAATTTCCTACATTTCCCCTTACTTGGGGTAAATGCATTTTGCTTTTTCCACTTGTCCTTGGTCTCTGTCCTTTGTCTGTCCCACTAACTGAACAGGTCAGAGATTAACAGTGTCGGTGAATGGCATCCCCTGACAGGTCTCTTGCCCTAATACAGGGGTGTCCGAACTTTGGACCACCCAGATGTTTTGGACCACAACATCCAGAATTCCAAACCTGTATTGCCAATGACCAAGGACTGAGGGAGTTGTGGACCAAAACATCTGGAGGGCCAAAGTTTGGATACCACTGTCCTACTACATCAAGGGGTCAGATATTGCATCCCTCGCTGTCCGCTCCTCTCTTCAGCAGTAATATTCACCAGGTGTATTAGTTTTAGAAGGGGAAAGAATTTAAAGACAGAATGGACACATACTCCACTAATCAATGGTAAGAGTCCCCTAGCTGGGATATAATGTAAAGGATCATTAGCTGAAAGGTCAGTTACAGTGACTATAGATGGAATCCTATACATACTTACTGTGGAATATGCTCCATTTAATTCTGCGGGGCCTACTTTGGAGTAATCATGCATAAGACCAGGTTATGTGATTGACCTAGGGCACATCCAGATGGAGGGAAATTGGAGCAATCTCGTTTGCACTTAAAAGGGTCTTAAATTTAGTGCAATGTATTTTCTCTCATGCTTGAATGATCGCTCCATTCACACTTATCCACGTTATTTCTCCCATGAGAAGGGTCCAGACAGGACTTTGGATTGCTATAATTTGTCCCCTTTTGATTAATGGCACTCCCTTTCTCATTCCTTTTCCTGCCTTTTCCTGTGGCTGTCACTCAGCAGACTGCAGTAGCCCACGGCAGCCTAGCACAGCACATTTAACTAGCACGGTGCACATAACGCAGCCAGTGTATCTCATTTATCCAGAATAGTGCTGCATCAATAGGAAAATACATGAAAATAATTTAAAACAGTAGATGAAAAATAGAGAGTCCCCCCCTTCATTCTACCTTTCACACAGACTGCAAAACAAGATAATGAGGAGCACTCTGAATTGCATCAAAACAATGACAAAACAACAACAGCAGCAGCAGTAGCAGCAGTAGCTGCTGCTGCTGCTGCAACAACAACAACAACAACAACAACACACCTATAGCCCTAACCCTGTGCCAAAAAAGCAGTGGGACACTTCTGAAAAGTGGGAAGGGAATGGATTATTCTAAATCAAAACATGTGTGGGTGCCATAAATTGATTGGAACCAAACGGCACCAAAGCAATCCAAATAGTGCGCTAGAGATCCACCTGGCTGTGCATTTAGGCTTGGAGATCCACCCGAGGGAGGGTTGTGACATTTAAAGCTTGCATACTGCATTGTGAGTGTTATTTATTTAAAAAAAACATTAATATTGCACTGATAGAATGAATGCTATTTGTAAGAGTGTTTTAAGGGGGGGGGGAACATATCTCTACACGTAACAGATATCAGGCTTTCTCAAAATGACCCAGCTACAAATGAAAAGACGTGCATATTAAGGGATGCCTGAAATGTGCCTGGAAAAGAATCTAATGTTAATTACTGAGGCCATCAATACATTTAAGCATGAATTGTCAATGGGGATATTTTACCTACTTATGCATACTAGCACTGATGATGCAGAGAGGTCGGGAAAAGCTATGTATGTTGGCACTTGTACTAGGAGCCAGGTGGTAGCTTAGAAGGAATGCACACGGAAAGGCTTCACAGCTACAAAGGGATGGCTGAACCTCATTAATCGTTTGCTATTGTGTAGCCATGTGGTGGCCCCTGCCTGGGTGGCCATCAGCCATGGCTGCCCTCCCCGCAAAGCCCAGACTGTTAAGTGCTGTCCTAAGGCCAATGGGATACTTTGGCAGTGCTGGCTCATTAGTACCTTGTTGGGCTCATTAGCACCTTGTCCCCTCACCTTGCAGAGCGGATGACCGTGCAAGCTTCTTGCTGTAAAGTAATTGCACAGGCAGTTGATTGGCAGCAGGTGTGGAGTAATTTGCTATGATGCAACTGCTAAATTGCTTGGCAGTGGGGTGGGAGTGGCAGCTGGCATTGTGTGTGACCTATCCCCTCTTTTGAAGCAACTGGGGAACATAGGAGCATTGAACAAGGAACTTTGCCCAGGGCAAGCAAGAAGCAGGAGAGAAGGATGCCTTTGTTAGCCTTTGCTCCAGATGATCACCCTTATAGAGGAAGTCAAGTGACAATCACTCTGATTGCCCTGCTTTTTATTAACCATAGAAAAATAGGAAACAAAGGAACAATCTGGGCTTCTAAGACCCCTTGTGGCAAATTTAAACATCCTGGGCATCTCCAAATACATTATGAGCAAAATTAACATGGAGATATCAGCCACATTATAGTTTGAGTTATAGTACAAAAATGTTCCCAAAAGCTTTTGGGAAAGACCAGACTTGAAACTTGGGTGCCTGGATTCTGATAGGTACATATACCAGAATGTGGGAAATCTAAAAGGCCTAATTACCTTGACCCAAAGAAGAACATGCTCAAACCATGATGCTATGCCCTCTTACCTTATATATTCTCTCTCTCACTCTCTCTCTCTCTCTCTCTCTCTGGGTGTGTGAGAGAGGGGGGGAATTTATGAATCAGGAGTACATGTTTATGTTGTTAATCTTTTTGGAGAAACATCAGCCCAAAATGTGTGGTTCCTTGAGAAAATAAAACATTGTAGAGCTTATCACCTGTTGTACAATCAGAGAAGTGCTTTGTGTTTAATATCTTTCCAAGCCAATAATGAACTAGAATGCGGAATTTGAACAAAACTGCAGCTCTTTTGAGTGCAAAGCGATAGCAGGACAAAATAACTAGGTCCTTTCCAGGATCCACATATGGTGAGCTGTGATTGGCTCCCATTCAATTCCTGTAGTAACATTGTAAGTCAATTTCACAAAAGCAGATTAGGGGTTAGGAACTAGAAGTGCTTGGCCAAATCTGGCCCAGAAAAGTAATCATAGTTGTTGTTTTTTCTTACTGCTGAAGAGTTAAAACAAAAAGAAAGGTGGCACAGGTGGCCCCCTGACATTCTGAGATGGATATATCCAGGTACCAGAGGAAAAAAGCATACATATCTGCTCTCTCTCCTGAAAATATAACTAAAACAACAATGCCTAAAAGACTATGATAGTACAAGCAGAGAAAAAAATTATGTAAGGCGATGAAAATGGAGAAGATTTGGAAACAACAGAAGTAAAAGCTCAGTATAAGAAACAACTTAAAATTAAATTAAACTGTTGAAAAAAATAAATTACTGCACAGATAACACCTGAGATACATTTATGGAAAGCATGATGATATCATGGACATAGCTAAATTTGGGGACTATCAAGAAAGAAACCAGAGGCTGATGCACCAGAACAAGCACTCCAAACCAATGTGATGAAAGCTAAGATTCAAGGTATTAGTACGAACTAATCCAGGAGGTTGGACAGAGGAAAGCCCCTCTCATGCAACACCAGAACCAAGAGTCATTCACTCAAATTAAGGGTTGGGAGAGTGAGAACAGAAAAAATAAAAAATGTATTCACCCAGTATGCTGTCTGTGGAACTCCTTGCTGCAGGAAGTGGTGAGTGCATCTGGCATAGGTAAAGGTAAAGGTTCCCCCTGCACATGCGTGCTAGTCATGTCCGACTCTTATCACCTGTTGTGCTCATCTCTGTATTCAAACCGAAGAGCCAGTGTTGTACAAGTCCGTGGCCATGGGGCCGGCATGGCTGCAAGGAAACAGTTTTACCTTCCCGATTTTTAAGGTGGTACCTATTTATCTACTTGCATTTACATGATTTCAAACTGCTAGGTTGGCAGGAGCTGGGGTTAACAGTGGGAGCTCACTCCGCGGCGTGGCACCCGGGATTCAAACCGCTGAGCTGCCAACTTTGTAGCCAACAATTTCCAGTGCTCTAGTCCACTGAGCCACCACGCCCAGCATAGATACCCACTGAGCGACCATCTAGCATAGATACCTTTAAAAGGGGCTTGGATAGATTTCTGGAGGAAAAATCAATTGCTGCTTACAAGGCATGATGGGGATACTGTACTATGTGTTTTCTCCGGGCTTAAAGGAAGGGCACCTGAAAGTGCCAGGTGCAGGAGAGTTGTATCCAGAGACAGGTATCCAGTTGTCTCATGTGCATCTAAAGACATTTGGTGGGGCCACTGTGAGATACAGAAAGCTGAACTAGATCCAGCAGGGCCTGATCCAGCAGGGCTCTTCTTATGTTCTTATGCCAACAGCAAAAGTCAACTATGCCAAGAAAAATATGAATATTAGTACACTGGTCATTATGTAAAAGGAATAACTTGCCAGCCTCCAAGAACCCATAGGATCATCAGATAGAGAAGGTAATAGAAAATGATGAAGTCTAGATCATGTGGGATTTCTGCATCCAAACTGATAGATACCTTGAACATAACACACTAAACAATAGAATGAAAAAATGTCTGGATCATGGATATGGCAATTCCAGGGGATGGCAGAGTTGAAGGTAAAGAATTGGAAAAACAAATAAAATACAGAGACCTGGCAATCAAAACATTTTGCTTGTGAATGAAACACACTTCAGTGATCCCTGTGTAGTATCTGGGCTTTGGGAACAGAGTAATGTCATGAAATTTCACACAGTATTACAAGCAGTTGCAGATCTCAGAAGTAACACTATTAGAATTTCAAAAAACAGCAACAGTAATATTAGGCACAGCATACAAACTACTCCAGTACTTAACGGATACTTAGTTGTTTTTTGTTTTTTGTTTAAAAATATATAATACAAGTCAATGTGCTTATAAACTTGATTGACATTGCCTGATATTTTAATAATATTTACTTTTATGTTATTGATTGCCATGGGTTGTGTTTATATTGTTTGCATTTTATAGCTGTAAACTGCCCAGAGTATGTATAGTGACATTTTTCAGGGTTTTCTAGGGTGCTTTTACACGACCCCTAAAATCCGAGGCAAAGGGCTCCCAGATGCGGAGCTTAAAATTGTTTTCCCACCAGCTGCGGTTTAAAAAAAATTAAGTACGACCACGCCCACCTAAGTGTGCCCCAGCACATTTTTAAAGTACCTGGTCTCCGGAGGTAAAAAAAAAAAATCTGATGCGGATTGTAAAGCAGTGAGTGCCGGGCTGTCATGTTTGGTTTTTTTGCCCCTCACCCCTTTAAGAGACTGGAATGTTTTCGGGGCTGCTCCGACTGGCAAACGGAGGTGAGCCTGCATTCTTTTCTCCCTTTTCTTTTCTCCCTCCCCTCACACAGACAGGAGCAATGGCGTGCGGAAGGGTGGGAACACAGCAAGAGGAGCAAACCCCCGAGATCTCTGGTCCGAATTTAAGTTGCCAGTGGATTTTAGGGGTCGTGTAAAAGCGCCCTAAGTTGAGGGTACTCAGAAGTAGTTTAACATTCCTTCTGTGGACATTCTGGAAATGTGCAGCTAACCCAAGGCCACACAGGCAGGTTCCCCTGGGATACACAAAGGGGAACTGAACTCCCAGCCTGAAGTTCTTCTCCAGGCAAGTCCTGAAACCAACAGCCTAAATCCAATGTGTCACTTAGAGTGTCATGGGGATTTTCAAACCTTAGTCCTGCCCCCTACAAACCTTTCTTGTCCAATAAAATAGGGTTTTTAGGAAACATGGCTCCCTGAAGGAAGAAAGGGAATTGTGTCCCTCTCACTTAAACTTAGCACTGCCTAGATGCCCTTTGAGCACCTCCGATCTCGCCTGATTTTGGAAGCTAAGCAGGGTCGGCCCTGGTTAGTACTTGGTTGGGAGACCACCAGGGAATACCAGGTGCTGTAGGCACCTGAAGTAGGAACTGGCAAACCACTCCAGTATTCCTGCCAAGAAAACTCCATGGATGTGGGGTCACAAAGAGTCACGACTGTAATGACACAACACAACACACACACTTAAACTTGTGGAGACAACATGGCTTTTGCTACCATAAGAAAATTTGGATCCTTGCCATCAAACACAAAAATAAGCAGCAATTTTGTGTTGGCTGTTGTTTTGGATTATTGTGAAGTTCTTTTAATTTCTTGCTTATTTTCTTGTATGCAATAAATTTGCCATTTAGTTTTTATACCATTTTCATATAAAAAAGACAAGACCACTCAAAGCTGTTTTGTTTATACTGATTACCTTCTCACAGCCATGCTATTATTAATCAGAAGCTTTTGTGCCACTTTGAGATTAAGCACAGTGTGATGTATTACCTGAAGCCTAAATTGAGAGCTCTTGTTCACTTATTTATTGATTTATTTATTGGCTGGCTGACTCTTAAAATTATATGCCACTGTAACGGTGGGTTGTTTGAGGCACCAGCCATAACCCATGACCTGAATTGAGTTTACTTTGAGCAAGTAAATTTAAGTACTTATAGATATTAAATGAAATTACAGGTCTGGAGAAACTAATAGATGGTAGTGAAAAATTTCAATTTCTACCTTGTGGTTCTGCCTGAGGAAGAAAAATATGCAAGTCTACCTGAGAAGGACTGAAACCCTCAAACCTACCTATTTATCTGATGTCTCTGTAACCTTATAGTTGGCTATTTCAAACATCCTTCAATGGGTGCTAAATTTGCTAAGCTGCAATCTAGTAGAAAATGTGAGTGGGGAAAAAAAAACCATGGAAGGACTTTTCAGTTGCTGAGCGGATTCATGTTGTTTCCAGACACCATTTCAGGTCCTTGTGCACTGTGCCTTGATTCTATTAAAGTGTCCTGAGTTGGAGGGGTTCTGATGCTTTTCTTCCCACTGCTTTGTGAACAGATAATGATTGTTGAACTCCACAATACACCACTTGCCAAGTATCGTCAGAGATCTATTGGCACGTCTTCCATATATCGCCTATTTAGGCTTTATGAACATGAGTGTACTCATCAAGCAAAGAAGGACTTTTCTATCTACCACAATCACCCTCACCCGTTTTGTTGTTCTTGCAGACATGAAGGGCAATGGAAGTGGAGAATTTCAACATCCCTTCATATTCTCCATTCAGATCAGTACTCTGGAAAATCAGGCACATAATTCAGGAGGAGAGTGTTCTCTTCTCCAGCCTCATCTCTGTCCACAGGTAGGAGGGTGGCAGGAATGATGACCTGGGGAGGTAAGGCATGAGTGCTCACTCTTCTGAGTGCTGTAGACTGGCATGCACTATGCCTGAAAATCCCTGTTCACCTGAATCAGGCACATCCTGTTACAATTTCCATGGGAAGAAAAGACAATCTAAAGAGGACATTCTGTTACATGTGTGATCTAGAAGCTTGATTTTTAGGGCCCTCAGTCGAAAGTAGTCCCATGTGTAGCAGAGGCTTTCTGCTTCAGATAGGCCTCCTCTTCCTCACAGCGACAGCAACAGGCAGCTGTATTGGATCGGGCCTCAAATCCTGCTCGTACATGCAGATTAACAACCTTAAAAATGCTTGAATAAGGCTATTTTTGAAACAGGTCTTCTCATAGCTATCTTCAACTAAGGTGATTTTCAAAACCTGAAATACATAGCAACATTTAATTTGAAAGAAACTCGAAACCTAGCTGAACTAAGAACAACAGCCTCCTCTCATCTGGTGAAAGGAGGCGGTCCTAATATTCCAAATTCCTTCTGTCCAAAACAGAATTCATTTTTTTATGTTATCTCCACAAATCTTACCATCAGTGAGGTCTTCTGAATTTGCTTTTTAAAGAGGGAATATGCAGGAGTCTCATATATTGTTCAATTAAGGTTCTACCACCTGACGCCACATCTCATTCATTCGTTTGCTTTGATAATCCTGCTAGCCATCAGTCTGACTTATTAATTAATCTGTTGTCAGCAATGAGCCTTTAATATGTTCATGTCCTGCCTTTAATATCTGCAGGACATGAACAAGCTTGTGATAGAAATAAGTTGCACCTCTGGAATTTCTGTCCATCTTACACTTGCAAAAAACAAGGTAACACAGTCCTTCATTATCAACTATAGTACTGAAGCAGGTGCTCTACTTCCTACAGGACAATGAAACACAGGTACTATACTGTCCTTTTGTGCTTTCAACATATTCTTCTTTATTTCTGCCTGGTTATCCTTGTCTGACCTGTTTATCAATGTCAAGTCACCGTCAGGTCATTCCACTGTTCTTGGCAATAATTCTGCTGCTCTGCCAGCTAGCCAGCTAGTCTCCACCTGTATGTATGTTCCTGGGGAGTAGGGCAAAAACAGGAAGCAAATAGGAGTCTAATAGATGCATGGTAGGGCAAACAGAAATTCATCAGCTATCTTCAATGCTGGCCTCTAGATATGTCCTTCAGCCTACACCTTAGGACAGTGGTGGCGAACCTTCGGCACTCCAGAGGTTTTGCGCCACAACTCCCACAATTGCAAGCATAGATTGCCAATGGCAAAGGACTGTGGGAGTTGTGGCCCAGAGGCAGTAAGCTACAAAACACTCAGTTACAATGGTAAGCCTAGGTTTACAGAAAATATTGCATGATGAAAATAAATTATTTGAAGTGGAGATGCCCTACTGTAAGAAAATTTTAAGTGGAATGCCCCACTTTACTTTTTTTCGTAAGGCTTTGTGAAAAAAGTGTACCCAGGATACACCGCGACCCCATAGTTTGTCAAGGTGTGGGAGGAGCTGAAGTGGTTTTTTCATCAAGTTTTGGAGCCATCCTGGGCATTTGTGCAGCTTTTTGGGGGACTTTTTGAACCTTTTTTGTGCATTTTTCAAGCTGTGGAAAGGTTGGGAATTAATCCTTCATTGCTTCTGTGCCTTTCCACGTTCCTGCTCTGCATGCCTTTAAAGTGCACTTTATGAAGAGTTTTCAACAGATAAAATACTTTTTAAAAAACTTTTTCTGACCTATGGAATGGATTAATTGGTTTTCAGTGCATTCCTATGGGAAAACATGCTTCACGTTACAAAATTTTCGTAATACGAAGTGTCCCGGAAAATGGATTAATTTTGTTAAGTGTGGTACCACTGTATTTAGAGAAAGCCACTGAAGGTAGTCTTGCCCTGGTCCCCCACAGAAACTGGAGACAGCACGGTATAACAGGTATGGCAGAGTGGCCCCAAACTAGGGTTCAAATCAAAATTCAGGGGTGAATGTCACTAGCCAGTGCTGGGCAAATCTCTGTCTTAATGATTATCCTAATGTAAAAGAGTATAGTGACACCAAGACAATGTTCCAAGCTTGTTATTTAATAAGGGATTAGTGTAAACTTGTCAGTTTAGTACCTCGGCATCCTATTCCCTGACATTCCAGGGCCAAGCTTGAGATAAGGCCAATTTTATGTCATCACAGGCGCCTGGACTAAGGGACATGTTCAGGTAATAAAGCTACCTCAAACACAAACAAAAAGTTCAAATTTCAGTGGAGCTCATCCTTGCCTCCTGCTTTGAAGAAGCCCATTAATTCCTTGAAACTCTGGCTAGCAGTAAGAGCCCTGGCCACCTTAGATTCACTTCTTGTAACTCAAATGTTGTAGATCGTGTTGCATGGATCTCTCTTTAGGTGAGTCATCGTTCAAAGCATGCGTCAACCTTGAACAAACATTCAGTTTCCTTTTGCACCACTTTACATCTGAGGCTTTCTTCAACCTTCTACTAAAATACCCATCCCCCGTGCCAGCAATGCATGTGGATATTCTCTCTACCTCATTACCCAACTTCCTCACGCTCACACTTAGCTCTCTGGTGTACCAAGGAGTTGCATTGCCCTTGCTGCCCACCCTCTCCTGCACCTCTGCTTTGACATGGAGTTAAAATTAAAAGCCTCTTTCCCCAATGCTTCCCTTCACTGCCTCGGCTCTCTGTAGCATTACCCCCTCTCTCTCCCCATGTGTGTGTGTGTGTGTGTGTGTGTGTGTGTGTTCCTATACCTAAGAATGATGTCTCAGCAGGTGCTGGCGGCTTCTCCTTTCAGAGCTCTAACCCTGAGGCCTCTCCTCCTGCCCTAAGTGTCTGCCCTGCCTTTTTCTGAGGTTCAGTGCTGTTATAACGTGGAGGTACTTTCCCTATTCGGGTGAGATGTACTTTGACACAAGGGAATGGGGGAAGAGGGGAGAGACAGGAGATTACACTAGGAAGGAGGGGAAGCAAAGGCAAAACAGAGTGACATTGTTGCTCTGGTGGGGGAAAGGAAGAAAAGAACCCCTGTCAGGGAAAGGCATCTGTTAACCCCCCCGGAGGGGCCCACCGAAAGGGACTGTGGGCCTTGTGCTGAATACTGATGCCTTAATCTCATTTTGCCTGTTGTAGAACAGGGGGAAGAGGCTGTTGAGAGCCTATTCAAATATTTACTAAAGGCATGTAGCAAAGTTCTCATGGGGGACTGCAGCAAGCAGGAACACATCTCGCATTAAACTGTCTCTGTCCATGCAAAAAAATAGCAAAGAGGAGAGGAGAGAGATTCCAGCCTGAGCATCTAGTCACCTGCAGGGGCATTTTTGTCTTGTGGGTGCCTTTAAATATGTCATCCATCCTTGTGGTAAAATCCTCTCTTGCCGCCAATGGATTGACTGGGCCTTTGTATTTGACAAATGTGTCAGCACTAGCAGCACTCAGTACACCCCGATGGCTCTGTTGGTTATTACTCCTTGCCCAAACAAGTCCAGAGTTGGAACTTTTTAAAAAAGTAACATTTTTTTAGTCACTCACTAGTACTATTGTGAGATGAAGGCTAAAAGCAAAGAGTGCTGCATATATGTCACCCCATAGTGCTTAAAAAGCATTCTCGGGGTGGTTTACAAATAATTATGCAGACTACACCCCCCCCCCACGCAAGACTGAAGGCTGAGTGATCCTTGAGCCAGTTACCTGGAACTAAACTCCAGGTCATGAGCACAGTTATGGCACCAGTAGAGCAGTTTAATCAATGTGCCACAAGCTGTTACCCATTATTTTGAGATTAATAGGTTTCTATTTAAAAACAAACAAAAAACCACCACCACCACCACAAAATATACTTTTTAAATGATAGAGCAGAAGATTACAGCTGAATGATGGAGATGGCTCAAAATAAGCAAAAATCTCTCCAATATAGTATTTCAAAAGCAAGGAGCAGAACAGAAAATTAGGCCAAATTTTTTTTAATTAATTAAAAAAAGAAGAAGACAATGTTAAAGACTGAAAAAGTGGATTTAAAATATAGTTCATTTTTAAGTTGCCAAAACCTCTTTGTCTTTATTTTTCTATTTTTCTTCTGTTTCTGCTTGAGTAACAGTCACGTCAAAACTACTACTATGGAGAGCTTAGAGAAGTTATATTATTGAACTGCAGCCTGCCAAGCCCTTCTGAGCTAGCTATGTATGCTGCAAGCCATAATCCAAAAAAATCCCTCTGGTAATTAATATTACTCATTACACTAAAAAAGGTAACAGTGCTTCAGGTTGTCAGATTACTTTGCAAATTGATATGATTGATATCTTGTTACCCCCAAGTGAGTATGTTAAAGAGAGCAATGTAATTTTTTAAAAAACTTCCAAACTTCATTTCATACCCACTTTCACAACTAGGGTTGCCGGGTGAGCAACATCCCATTCCTTATGACTCGAGCCCGAGCCCTTGGGGTGTGATGCCATATAGGTGTGACAGGCAAGGAGTGATAGGTGGGCTAGAACTGTTATGGGGCTACCTGTCTAGGAAAATGGATGTGAGGGTTATCCAGGTAAATGGACCCAGAATTTGGGTGAAATCTGCCTAAACAGGATATATTGCGATGAAGATGGGGGGGGGGGAATATTGTGCAGCTGAGCAGGCAGCAAAATTCTCCCTGCATCTCAAACCATTTCTGCCATTTGCTGATCACTCACATTCCATGCAGGCTTACCTATAGCACACCAGAAAGCCAGGAAGTTCTCAGGCCCTGCAGTGGCTGTTGGGCCTTGTCGGCATCTCAACACTGGCCCATGAAGAGTTCTTTCCCAGGCAGAGGTGTAGCTAGGGTTTTCAGCACCTGGGGACACAGTCAATTCCCCCCCACACCTGACCTTCTGAAAAGGATGCACCTGGCAGGGAAGGTGAGGGCTTCTCTGCTTCCTCGAGATAGCGCTTTTCTAGCCCTGTCCAGCCTCTTCGGGAAGCAGGATCTGGGAGAAAACAGGAAGGATGTCAACCGCACTTCTGCAGGCATACAGGCAGATGCCTTCTTACCCTCACTCTCCACTCCACCCCCCCACCCCCGCATCAGCCACCAAAGAAAACTTTCAGAAGGGCTACACATGCCCTCCCCTCCAGGGGTAAAACGCGCACGCACACAGAGCTGACCCATCTGTCCCAGGCTTAGGGATCTTAGGGATCGCCTGTCCCTTCCTCCTCCTCCCCCTCCTCTTCCAAGCAAAGGAGGGCTCACAGTCTTCTAACATCAATTTGATGCCCTTAGATCATGGCACCCAGGGGCATTTGCCCCTTTTCACCCCTCCCTAGTTACCTGACTGTTCCCAGGTCCTGTCCCACTGCTGCCAAGGTCTCCACATCAAGAAGACCTTTGAGTTTCCCTGTTGATTCTCTGTGTGTTCCATTTCAAAGGACATGATGTGCACAAGGGCATCCACCCACTGGATCTCTCCATTGCCCTTCTCTCCGATGTGGCTTTATGGTGCATGCAAAACACACATATACATGGTGTATAGAAACTGTGTTTGTGAGCCTTGGCTTCAGCTGAAAATATATGGAAGGGACTGCCATGGTTTTGAAGCCACCTTACACTATCCGCCTGAGATGTGTCTTCCTGCCTAGAGGCGCAGTGAAGCATGGCAATTCCCTGATACTTTTAGTTAATGCCATCATACCTGGTAACCCCAACTCTTTCAGTACATAACAGCTGTATTTGTGAGTCAAGGTGTACTTGTTTTAGATCTAGCTATGAAAAGCCTGTCAGGTGACTGCCATTACAACCTGGCTTGTGCTTGCTTCTTTCAGTGCCCTGACCTAGTAGCAGCACATCAAAAACTGATCCGTGCCAAATTTGCATGTGGTGTCAGCCTTCACACGGATAGCTCAGTTTATCGCAGTACAGCAAATTTAAGCTGGGTTGACTGAAAATCATGTGCTCAGAAGAGGCCTTGAGTCATGTCCCACCTGGAATAATGTAAATAATGACTTGACCTGTGGCCACAATACAGAAGCTGGCAAGACAAATCAATTACCATATAAATAGCTCCGGGGCTCTGCCACACCGGCAATGAGGGGAGCAAAGAGGGTCTGTTTACTGAAATTGAAAGTGAGAGAAATCTACAAATATTACTATGGAAACTGACTAGAGGAAAGTGGGGTTATGAGAGGTATGTCCAGGAAAACAGCATTGAGTTGAACCTCTTGTCTTGGGACATTTCAGGGAGAAAGGCAGGATAGAAATATTAATAAGTAGTCCAAGTCTCTCTTCTGTGCTCATTTCAGAATTTAAACAATTCAGCAGCGGCAGCAGCTGAAATTCATCTGTGCCACATCCCTCCCTCTCTTCCACCTCCACCCCACCCCTTGTCATCAATCAAGTTTTACTTTGCCTGGAAGTCAAACAGTACCTCTTGCCTTGGTAGGCCTTTCTTTGGCCTAAGCCAAGATTTATGCAGTTATTTGATATTGATGTTTTTTTTGCTCTATATTTATCAATGCCCCAAAGTAGTTTATGGGACTTAAAGACAATCAACCATAAAAATCTCAATAAAACGTTCAATAAATGATATATGCCACATGAAACAAATGGAAACTAAGCTTGCTGAACTCATGTATTCAGCTGGCTTATTCGAAAAGGGAAGGGCATGCCATTTGTCTCCACAAGTGCAGTCTTTATTATGAGTTCACAAGGTTTAGGCTCAAGGCCTCAGACCCAGGGGGAGAGATAAAGCAAAGAGGACTGTCCGGAGGCTGACTCATCTTTCTTCCTGTAAAAGGTATGGAAAACAAACGCCATGAGTAGAAGTTTGAGATGTGACAGGATTGACAGATCAGGTTCATAATTTAGCATTTCTCCGAACCTTTTCATTCTATATAAAAATATTGCTTTGTAGGGGTTTTAGTTATCCCTACAATTGTAAGAGTAGCAAAAGAGACACACTATCTTCTCCAAAGTGGCTAATTGTAACTGTTCTGGGATTTATGGCATTTGAGTTCAAACTACAACTGCTATTCTCCTTTTTATCTCTTGCAGGCAATGCCCTATTGGAGAACAGCAGAGCCATTTGGCCTAGGCCTCAAGTTCAAGAGAGCCTCAAATGCGTAGTGCTTTAGGAAATAAGTAACTATTATTATATTCACTGAGTGGTGTAGGGGCATAAGTATTGCAGTTTCACAACATTTTGTTCTGTTAATAATATCAATGTGTTCACTTTGTCATTTATCCTGTAATTCACCACCTGGTCCCAAATGAAAGGCTTCAAAGTCTGAGAGCTGCCCAGGTCTCAATGAGGCTGCTGAAGAGCCTGCTTGCATGCATTATATTTTTAGAACAGATAAGCATGTGGGTTTGTGTGGATTGGAAGAAGCTTCCAGTAAGAACGTTTCTCCCATCGACGTAGTGTGATAAAGGTTAAAAGTGCCCTTTATCCTATGCTGTAGTGCTCCATCTCAATTTCCTCCCTCAATGACTATTTCAAAAAGTCATGCAAGGCCTAAAAGCTTCAATAACGTTACATATTGTTTGGCCCATGAAGCTTTATAGTTGAGCATCTCAAGGCCTTTTGTCTTGATTGGCTTAGGCTTACACTTGAGCCCACATATGAACAACACTGACACACTCACATTGTCAACCTGAGGCTTTCTTCAGGTGCTTCCGTGTATAATTCCATGTGGCATTTAGAGAGCACCGATTGCCATGGTTCATTACTACCACACAGCTCTAAGGGTGAGGGAAATCTAAAACATTAGTATTTTTTGAGCATTTTTCCTAATGCTTGATTATATCTCATCTGTTTCATGGGTTTCTTTAATCTTTACCTGGTGTTTGTATCTGGGGGCACTTCTTTTAGCAGAAAATGAAATGTTGCTGGTGAGGGGAAAATCCACCCTGGCTTAGAGTTTCTGGATTGGCACGCTATTCCTCCTCATGTTTCTTTCAACAATGAGATGGAAGAGGCCAGAAACAGTAATTGCTTGGCTATTACAGATAATCCAGGGGACAGTTTCTTATGTTCCCAGGTGGACAATGTATCAGAGAAATAGTCTTTGGAAGACAAAAAAATGTCATTTCTTTATCTCTGGCAAAGCTGAACATAGCCTTTCTGATGCATTCGTCCTTTCCCCATCTTTTCCTCCATTTCCTCCTCAGCAATTTCTGATGTGAATGCCAGAGCATAGGGTAGGAGTGTAGATAAAAAAGGATTCTGTGGAATGTTGGCAAAGTTTCTTCCAGTATTGAAATATAAGAGTTAATTATGGACATGTTAAGAGAACCATATTGGCTGAAATCCTATGGCTTAGAGTTGCAACTAGAGTAGGCCCTCTGAATCAATAGAATTTATGAAGGAGTTGACTCACCAAATCCCCACTGAATCAATGAGCATACCCTAATTGTGACTTACTACCCAGGGGAGCTGGATTTTAATCATTAAATTTAATTTGTTGAGCTATCTTTTTCTGTTCTGGAAGACTTGAAGAACATTTTAATCACACACACGTATGTATAAACATTTCATTTGGTTATTGTGTTATGCTTACTCAGTGTGCATGTCCCCAGGTCCTTCATGGGGAGCAGAATGTCAAACAGACCTGTTGGTCCCAAGGTATTAATTTTTTTATTTATTGCATTTTTATACCTCACTGATTTCCCAGAAGGGATTCTGGGCTGATAAAGTGTGGGGGTGTTCGTAGTGAGGAATCGAACCCCCAGCCTCTGGCTCATAGTCAGAGATGTAAACCATTGAGCTATCCAGCCAGCTAAAGTAGACACTAGAGATGATGAATTTTATTCAATAACATAACTGCAACATAGATCTTTAAATAGTCAACTCCACTTGGCTCATAGGTGGACCCATGTTCCTGCACTCTCTGTCAGGTACACAGTACCCACCTTGAACAGGGAATAGTTCTTGTCATCCTCTCTGATCAGTGGCCTGCTGGGAAATTTACCAGCTGTGGGACTGAGAGGCAGATAGCTTCGGTCCTCCGACCTTGTGGGCCAGCTGGCTTAAGCAGTCCAGCTACTTCTTTTGGTGCCAGCACTGTCTCTGGGTCACCATGGGACAGGAGAAGAAAGACACTGACTACTGTTTTTGACACTGCTTGGTGAGCACATTCTCAGGCCAGTTTGCAGCTTGCAGGGTGTTCCACATTGGCTCCACGTGGGGCCACTCCAGTGCCTCTGCCCACTCCTCAGAACTACAACAGGAATGAGGAGCTACTTTCCTCCTCCCTCCTCACTGTGCTCCTTGTCGTTTTATATTCTCTTTGCACTCACCTGCAGTCAGATGTTCATCATTGCACATGGTTTGCAGATGGGACTAACCTCCTTGTATATTGTGACCGCTGCCTGTATGATTCCCATCACTGGTTGTGGTCAGTCCCCTTCCAGAATGCTGGGATCTGTAATAGTGCAATAATTGGGCATTCTAATAATGAGTTAGATCTTGGGGGTGGGTGAGGGAGGCATGGTTGGAGGTGGGAGGGATGGCCCGTAGAACACCCTGTTGAGCTCCTTGCTACACTCGGAAAGCAAAGAAGAATAACTGTTTAAGATTGTAAATCAGCAGGTTTTTTATTTTGTATATTTGTGTCACATAACTTTTTAGCAGGTTAAAAACTGTACTGAGCTTGCATATTCCCTATAACAGTAGTTAGATTATTAATAAATGCTTTCTACAGTGCCATTGCCCTTCCACAAAAGAGCATCAAGGCCAATAATAATATGAGCATATAAATCATTCAATTTTTTAAAGAAAGAAAAGCAATAAAGTTTGTAAACCTTTTGGAATTTCATGGTGTTCTACATTAATGTGTTATACAATGTGATCTGATCTTCCTCTAAGTCAAGTGTATTGAGAAATATAATGTGCCTAACACACACACACACACACACACACACACACACACACACACACACACACACACACATTCTGATATTTCATTTATTTATTGAACACACTCATTCAGCATTCAAAATGCTAGTGGGAAAAGTAAGTGAACTCTTGAGTTGAGCTCAAAAAAACTGGTTGGAGTCAGGTGTTAGTGTACCTGGGGTCTTGTTAAGAAAATGAGTTTGGAGGTGTGGGCTAGAGCTATGCTGACTGATAAAAACCACACAAACTGTTTGAGTTTCCTCATCACAAGAATACGTTTAAGTGAACCATGCCTCACCAAAAAGAGCTTTCAGAGAATCTACAATCAAGAATTGTGAATTGACATAATGCTGGAAAGGTTCACAAAGTGATTTCAAATCTTTAGAAATTCACGAGTCTACAGTTAGGCAAACGATCTACAAATGAAGATACTTTGGGACTGTGGCTACCCTACCAAGACCTGAGTGCCCAGTCAAAATGATGCCAAGAGCACAATGAAGCCTCAATGGGGTAAAGAAACAACACTGAGTGACAGCCAAAGGGTTGATGGCATCATTGGAACTGGCTAACATCTGTGCTCATGAACAAGCTTTTAACAAGCAGAGTATCTATCACAGGACACCACAAAGGAACCTGCTGCTTACTAAGAAGAACATTGCTGCATACATGAAGTTTGCAAAATTGCAAATTGTCAAAATGTTTTTTAAAGCCAAAAAAAAAAGCAAAGTGTTCTGCTTATATACCATCCCATACCACTTCAAGTAGTTTCTGGGCGGTTTACAGTTTTTAATTACAGTATGCAGGCTACACATTGCCCCCCTACCAGCAAACTGGATACTCATTTTACCGACCTCGGAAGGATGGAAGGCTGAGTCAACCATGAGCCTGCTACCTGGGATTGAACCCCAGGTTGTGAGCACAGTTTTACCTGCAGTAGAGGCATTTAACCATTGCACCACCGGGCTCCCTGGTACCTACTGGGCCAGGTTTTAAAGGGTCCAGCCACTGACAGCTCAGCAGGAGCCCTCAGAAAACGATGGAACGAAACAGTTTGTTTCAATGCAAAAACGACCATTTCATTTCATCTATAATAAAATGCTGCTTCCTCGTTTCGTTTTGTTTTGCTTTGTTTCATTACATAACGAAACGATGAAACAGCATTTCATTTTTCGTTTCCTGCCAATCCCTAGTAATTACACATCTCCATCACATATACCTGCCATCTCAACCATACATACCACCCCAACCATAAAGTATGATGGAGCCATCATGATTTGGTTCTGCTTTGTTACATCAGGGCCTGGCCAACTTGCAGTCATTGAGGAGAAGATGCATTCCCAAGTGTATAAAGTGTGCAAAGTGTTCTGCTTATATACCTCACCATACCACTTCAAGTAGTCTCTGGGCAGTTTACAGTTTAATTACAGTATGCAGGCTACACATAAAAAAATTCTTCAGGGTAATGTGAGAAGGTCTGTATGCCAGTGGAAACTCTGTAGAAGTTGGGGAATGCAACCGGACAATGACCCGAAACATTGGAGCTAGTCCACCACATAATGGCTTTAGAAAAAACAAAATCTGTTTTTTGGAGTGTCTAGGTCTGAGCCCAGATCTCAACCCAATAGAGGTGCTAGAAAGAGAGAGAGAGAGAGAGAGAGAGAGAGAGAGGTGTGATGTCCAAATAATATGACAGAGCTAAAACACTAAACAATTCTGCCAGGATGAATGGGCTAAAATTCCTCCTGAACAATGCTACAGAAAACACCTGGTTGAGGTTATTGCTGCTGAGGGGGGGTGTCAACCAGTTATTGATTCCAAGGGTTCACTTATTTTTCTCACTAGCATTTTGAATGCTGAATGAGTGTGTTCAATAAATACATGAAATATTAGATTTTGGTGTCTGTGTGTTATTATTTTAGGCACATTATATTTGTCAATGCACTTGACTTAGAGGAAGATCAGATCACATTGTATGACACATTAATGCAGAACACCATGAAATTCCAAAAGATTCACATACTTTTTATTGCAACTGTAAAAACAGAGAGAATTTGGGAAATATAAGCAAAGTTGGGAAATATATGATGGGGGAAATAGTTAAACTGTAAGAACTGGTTAAAAGCAAAAGCTGACTTTTAACATATACTAAAACTGCTGGATTAATAGGATATCTCAACAGAACAAGTGCCTGCCCCAACAAGAAAGGTTTCCCATGTCTTCCAAAGGTAGGAATGAGAGGGCTAAATGGGCTTTCCTATAGAGAAGTCCAAAATTCTAAGCACAGGCATTGTGAAATTTCTGTTCCAAGTTCTTGCTAAACTGTCCTCAAAAGTTCATAAAATCATAAAATGTCAATGGAAGGGCCGTTGACTCCTACCCCCTGCTCCATGCAGGAACAAATCAAAAGGTACTGTATCTTCCAGGTGGTTGTCCACGTTTCTCTTGAGTGCCTCCAGTGTTGGAACACTCAGCATATCTCGACGTAATTGATTCCATTGCCATACTGCTCAAACAGTTAGGAAGTTTTTCCAGATATTCAACTGAAATCTGGCTTCCTGTAACTTGATGCTATTATTTCATTAGTGGCAGATCTGAGGCATTTGTGACTGAATGGGCGACCACCAGGGAATACAGGAACTGGCAAGCCACTCCAGTATTCCTGCCAAGAAAACTCCATGGACATGGAGTCATGAAGAGTCAGTCATGACTGTAACGACACAACACACACACACATATACAGCAGAAGTGTTTCCATCCCATCCCATCTTTTGTCAAGATCCCTTTTAAAAGAATTGCTGTGTGCTACAACCACAAGCTGTAGCTAGTCTGACTCTCCGCTAGGCTGGCTAAAGTGACAGTCAGACTCTGTCTCATTATGTCCTACATTCTTCCTCTCTTCACTGTGTTACATTAAAATATGTTAGTGCAATGGGTGTTATCCTCTATATAGGGCTTTGCACAGATTTGGACAAATCCCAGATTACTGATTGATTTGGCTTGGTCTGAACAGGATGTAGTCAGGCTGGATCAAAGCAGAATTGCCAGATTTTGTACTTGAGCAGAGGAAAATGAATTTACATATCAGTTTGTGTCTGGAGTGCAAATCAAATTAGATGGGAGTAGAAATTGCTTCTGCCTTTTTCTTTTTCTTTTCTTTTCTGAAAAATAGACAGAGTTAAAGGTGACTAATATGCAGACCATTATGCCTGCAAATTTCATGTACATCAGTGCAAAACCCATCATTTTGAAGTCATTTTGGTTTTTGAATGCATATAAAAGCTATTTGGATTCAAGGTACAAACATCATTGAATGGGGCATAGATCAGTCCAAACTGAATCCAAACCCCCAAACTGATTTCTACATCAGACTGGGGAATTCTGTGCAAGTCCTCCCCTTGCACATGTTGTACAGCCAGTTGTCATTGTCGTGGGCAGTGACAATTATTGGGCTGGAATAGGCTGGTGGTCCCCTTCACATTAATGGATCCAGGGCACAAACAGAATCGGATGGTGCAGTACAGTCCATGAGCATCTGCATTTTCTCTTGATAGCAGCGTTGGCCATGGCATTTTCTTACAGCACCGGTGAGAGCCTACAATGCTGTTGTGCTGATGAGCACAAGACCTATTCGCAGCAGTTATTATTGCCTGGTGTGAAAAAAAGAGTGCTTGATATGATAGAAAGGCTCTGGAGCTTGATCACTCCTGTATTATACCCTGCAGCTGTCTGCTCTTTATTTACATCATGAACTAGTGCTTGGCTGAGAAAGAAGCTCCTTCAGGTGCTAGCTGCAAGCACATTTCTGTCAATCAGGAGTCCCTGCCCCCCTCCCCTCGAAAGGAGCCAACATGACATTTGCAACTGGGTGGGCAACCACCACTGGTTACACCTAATTCAGAATGCAAAGGCATCTGTCAGTGTGTCTACATCTTTGACAGCCACATCTGGTCAATTTGCACATTTTGGGGGGATGTTCTACACTGAAGGGCAGATGCCAGTATAGAAACTGAGAAACCTGTAATGATTCTTATGGGTAATTAGCATTTTGAATGGCAATATGCGTGCAAGGAGAAAAACTGCTATAGAGGCAGAATGCTATGCCGTTGGCCTACAGTAAAGTACAAAGAGCAGTACAGGTATTGCCCTTGGAACAAAAACAGGCATCTTTCTCTCCAAGATACTTCTGCAATCTCCCTGATGGAATCTGTCAGCAGGTTCATAGCAGGCATATAAGTGCTAAAACATCTAGTTGTGGGGATCAGAAGAGTTCATATAAAATGCTCTGAAAACCTTATCCCTAACTTGTCAGTGGTGAGGAGAAAGTATTCTTCATTTAAGCAGAGACACTCTTTTTCTGATTAATGGTACATTCCAGGGCAAAGGCCTCATATTAAAACTGGGGCACAGGGCTGTACTTGGGCAAGCCTGGGTTCAAATTAAAAGTTTATTTATTTATTTATTTATTTATTTATTTATTTATTTATTTATTTATTATATTTGTATCCCGCTTATCTTCTGTACAGAACTCTAAGCGGCTAACAGCAACGGCAGAAGCCAAATAAACAATAATACATGGTACAAATATGACTAACAACAGTGAGACACAGAACCAGATAAAATTCTAAGATAAAATTCTAAGCGTCCCAGTCACCAGGAGGCGAAAATTCCGGGTGATGACACCAATGGTCAGTGATAAAACCAATAATCAATCAATAATAATGGCGGGGGAAAAAAAAGTTTGAGACCATTCTGCATGTTGACAGCACAGGACATGCTCTGCACTTGTATCCATTCTCCTCGTGTCTTCTTAAGAATATTGCTGGACAATAGGGCCCAGAAATTGCAATCGGAACAAACGATACAGAGAAAGAAGGTGGGTCTAGAAGGGGAAATGGCAGCCATGTGGAGACAGAGCCAAGCACTAAGTTGCTGGCTAGCTAATGGTCATAAGGACGTGGGGGAACAGTTTAAGAAGAACATAAATGGATTCCTACTGGATCATATCAGAGACCATCCTCATTCAATATTGTCCTGTCTCTTACTGTTATTACATAAAATGATAAAAAAGACTTAAATGATAGGCCTTATAGAAGCTGCCCTCCAGCATCATCACTACACCTATGGTAACCAAGGGGTTCTTGGATCTGTAGTCCCCAAAATGTAAATTTTCCAGTACCTGGACCTGAAAGAAATGACTCTAGCTATCCTCATCAGCAATTGGAGCTTAGCTGCTGACATTTCAGATGGTGTTTCCAGACTGCAACTTCCCATTCACCCATCTCTTTCCTCTTGTGATGTCAACAATATATCCTTGGCATACCCAATGTGGTGTAGTGGACAGACTAATGGATTAGGATTAAGGAGACCCCATTTAGAATTGCTGCTCAGCCATGGGAACCCACTGGGGGAAGTGGAACTGGTGAAACCATGCCTTATAGATCTCACTTACCTTGAAAGCCCTATTAAGAGTCACTATGAGTCATTTCTGACTTGATAGTGCATAACAACAATTATCTGATTACAAACTCCAAACACATCTGCAGGGCTGGAGGTGCTCCACTTTTGCCCTAGACCAGGGTTCACCATGAGCTCCGACTTGACAGCTCATAACATGATGTTTACTTGGCCATCCTCCAAGGAAAAAGAGCTGTTGACTTTTCGTGCTGGGAATGGCAGTCATAAATGAACTAGGTGAACAATTGAGTTCAAAACAGGAAGCAAGGGCATGCTTTTTGCAATAGCAAGAGAAACCATTTGAGTGCACCAAAATGTGTACGTGCATATACACATGTATGCATGTCAGTTATATGGGAGTGCATAAAAGATTATACTGCATCAGTACAAGTCAACATGTGACAAAGCCAGAAGAGGTGCCATAAGTTCTTATAAGGAACTCTCTTCCTGAACAAGAGCTACTTGAATTGATTTAGTTACAGTCTCAGAATGCAAATCTGATTCTGCATAGGACTGCAATCCTGTTCAGAACAGTCGGGAAATAATTTCTCCAACAGCATTTGTGCTTAGTTTAGATTTAGAGATTCAACGTGTTGGGTTTCATTCAGCACATTATTGATCCCTGCAGTTGGGTCTGCAGTTCTATAGCTTCATATAAAATGGCTGAAAAGGAAACAAAGAGTTATATGTTGCCATCATAAATGCTTGGATTGCCCCACTCAGGAGTTTCTTGTGGGTGTTAAAACAACATAGGAGATGAGATAAATTATGTCACAGCACTACCCAAAGGCAGAGCGATGATTGCCAACAGTACTACCTTCCAGAAAAAATGATTTCCAAGTCAAGTCCCCTATTCCCAATTCCAACAAAATCGAGTGCCCCAACCCCCATCCCAGATAGTCTTGTCCAGAAAAACACAATGGTTGGTTGTGTCAAATCCCAGTAAGGTGCCCATGACAACAAACAAGGTCTTACTTTTCCTGTTCTGCTATCCATTGAGGTGCACAACAGTGATTTCAGAGCTAAACCCAGTAATGGAACCTTAACAACTTACTAGAACTAGCCCAGGTTAAGTACAGTAACCACCCATACTCCCTGTTGGTTTCCTAGCAGAATTCGAATTGCTGATTTTAGCCACTACAGCAGAAAATGTATTCATAGGTGCCATAATAACCACCACTTTTGTGTGTTTGTTGTTGTTGTATCATTACAGTTGTGACCGACTCTTTGTGACCCCATGTCCATGGAGTTTTCTTGGCAGGAATACTGGAGTGGTTTGCCAGTTCCTACCCCTGGCGCCTAAAGCACCTGGTATTCCCTGGTGGTCTCCCATCCAAGTACTACCCAAGGCCAACCCTGCTTTAGATCAGGTGAGATCGGATGTGCACAGTGTTCGAATCTGCCCAAATAGTAAGATCACCACTGTAAGTTCTCTAGCTCCTTCCTCTGCTATTTCGCGGACAGTAACCAGAGGTGATGCCTTATTTATATATTTATAAATTTATTATTTATATATTTATTATTATTTATTATTTATTTGTATATTTGTATACAGTACCAATTTTACAGAAAACAAAACATATTTAAAAAATCAAAACCAAAACATTAATACAATGAAGACAATAAAAATAGACAAATAACCTGGCTTTGAATTATCTCCTATTTGGAATTATTTCTCTTGTACCATATCTGATCTCTTCTTTGCTTTAGGCATGTATCATCTAGTCCTTTTATATTTCCTGGTTTCCATCTTGTTTTAAGATAGAAATACGACTTCCTCTGATACTTAATGCTATTGCATTTTTAAAATTGAGTTTTGCTGTTTTCATGTAGTTTTGAAAGATGCTCTGAGAGTTGTTTTGGACTGAAGAACCGGACATTCAATACCTTAAGTACAGCATAATAAAATTCCTGAGACAATGAGCAGTCTCTCAGAAATTCTGTCAGTGGGAATTCAGTTGAGCTGAGGACTGTGCTCTTTCATTGAACAGGGCAATTTTGTGGCACTGTGGCTTAATATTTGGTCATCTGTAAGATTGGATGCTTCCAGGTTTAGGACGCACATGCACCATTGATTCGGTAACCCACACAGAAGACCAAGTAAAATTACCAGGTGTATTCATGCATTTTGTTCTGGAAGGCAATTGTCTTTGATTTGGACTTGGACTATGGCTGCTGAGAATTCACAGTTTCAATGCCATCTACATAAGCAATAAGCTGTTAAACATGGCAGCATTTCCTCCATGACTGGGGTTGCCCTGTCCACCAAAAATAATGGTAGACTGCTGAGTGCTTGTCAGAACCTCAGGCTGATTGTTTTTGAGAGGTCACATCCCAGGAGTGCACTCAGAAAGAAGCTTTGGGCAGTTTAAATGAGCCCACTGACACTAAAAGGCAGAGAGCTAAACTGCACAAATAGCACAACAGTGAAAGAAGCTGAGTGACATGATGTTTGATTGAACTGGGGTGGGTGGGTGGCATTGCCCTAGATTTAGATGGAGCCCATAGAGAACCATAGTACTTGTAGCTAGAGATTATACCCCTCCAAGTAGAAGGGGGGGATGCATGCACTTTTTTCACCCATTTCATTTTTCCCCACCTCAGCAACCCAGTAGAGATTCGAACCAGCAGACCCCAAGAGACCTACTACCTTTGCAGGCGCCGAACCCACTGAGCCCCCTATGATGCATCTTAGCTATTATAGCAGTGAGAGAGCTTCCTGAAAGTGTGTAGGAACTCACAGATCAGCTCTGTCTTTGAAATTAGGTTATTTTCAGCCTCACCTCTTTGATCAAGACCAGGAGCTGGTCAGTTACCATGTGTCTTGAGATATGCACTTAGCTACCAGCTCACGCACATGAATGCATGTACACCTGTGCTGTACCTTCTCCTGCAACTATATGTTGAAACCCAGTATAAAATAATAATCATGTGCCATGAAAGTCAGTTCTGACTTATCATGACCCTTGTCAGGGTTTTCCAGGTAGAGAATATTCAGACATGATTTACCATTTTCCTTTTTCTGAGGCCATCCTGGGACTGTGCAGCTTACTCAAAGTGCACACAGGGTGGCTATACTTCTATGAGGCACAGTGCGGAATCAAATACCCAACCTCTGTTTCCACAGCCAGATACCCAAACCACTGAGCTGAACACAGCATAGCACTAAGTAAATACCAGTTTTGAGAGGCAACAACGAAGAACAGTAATTGGTTTTAAGATTCTTGGCAAAGTCAGTTCCTGCCTGTTGGTTTCTGGACAATTCCAGTTTACGGAGGTAATAAATAAGATGCTAGACCAGATCTGAAGAAGAATGAATATTATGTCATGCTGCAGCCACCCATAATTGAGCAGTGATTAGGATGATGCTTTGGCTACAGAAGCATCACCTTCTCATTGCTCAGTTATGGATTGCTAACTTGCGCCATTCTATCCATATATTTCATGGATCTCTACACTAACCCAGCTGGTCTCTTCTTATATTCTTAAGAAGTGTCCTTTGTTAAAGCAGCCTAATTTAGAAAGAATGTGCCTTTTTGTTATGTTATGTTGTGCCTTTTGTTCTGCTGCTGCGGCTAAACAATAAGGATCTATCTTTTGCACATCCATGATCTGCAGTCCTGTAATTTCAATGATCTGAGTAAAAGGGATGTAACTTGCTTCTGGGAATCCTTGCCTGCACCGATGCTAGCTATTATCAGAAGCATCTCCTGCTTCTCTAGGATACATACCTTGCAACTCGCCTGCCCCCCCCCCCATTTGAAAGGTGGCACATCTGGCTTCCCTGATGTCACAGCATGTTCCCAGGAAGAGGAGGAGTGACAAGGTCACAGAGCAAAAGCAGTGCAGACATCACAGGGGGAGACGTCAGCAAACGTTCCTTTAGAAAAGCCGAGAGATATTATTCATCAATCAGAATTCTTTCATCAGTTAACAGAATTAATTTTAAGCACCATTTGATTTTAAAGAGCTGGAGCCGGCTGCCACAAAAGACTTCGAATAGAGTGCAAATACAGCTTTTTTTTTTGAGCGCATGATTGAGAGCCGAGAGTGTGCTATTAGGCTGCTGCCTTCCTTGCTGTTTGCCCCTCCCTTCTAGAAAGCACTTGAAATGGCAGCACTCTGCTCTCTGTTCAGCTTCCTGACAGCTGCTGGCATTGGAAGAGCCTTGCTTTTCTCACTGGCACAAGGCTATAACAGCAGCCGCAACAGAAAAACAACTTCTTTCCTCCAGCTCTTAATTCCTGGGGAGAGCGAGCGAGCGAGCGAGAGCTCAACTGATGCCTTAAGGCCTGAGCAGTTGTATGGAAAATGTACAGGGTGAAAATGCTGGGCATGTTGATTCCAGCCATTTTTAGGACTGCAGGGGGTGGGTGGGAGAGAGGATTGTAAGAAGGGTGCTGCGTGCAGAAGGCCATTCAGTGGGCTGCCTGCCAGCCTGATCCCAGCCCAGATGCACCTGGTAGCTAGCTCTGCAAGTGCTCCCTCTGAATCGGTAACACCTCCTTTCTTGGCAGTACAGACTCCGCTGCCCCTCGTGCCATGTCAAGCTGCGTTAGCAGTTCGCTTCTTTAACAAATCCTGAATGTTCCCAAACAATTGTGCAAGCCTTCCATGCAGGCTCCCAGAGAGTGTTATCTAAAGTGCTGACAGCTCGCTCTGTCCTAGAAGCTTGGGTGGCCCCAGCAAACCTCCCCAAGCATGAAAGGGATCGAATAATGTTGAGTGACATAGACAGGGCCCTCCAGACCCTTGGAGGCCTCGATTTGCCAATGCTGGGAGGGGGCTTCTCCTTCACGTTGGCTTTCTTGCCGTTCTGTGTACCCAGAAAGGGGGGGGGAGGCTTGTGTTGATTTATCCAAGACCAGAGAGACCCTTTTCTAGCTTTTGTTATGTGGCTCCTGAGAAGAGGATTATTATGCTAGACTTGTTTATTTAATGCCTTTGTACATCTAATTGAAAAAAAATGTAGCACAGTTCAGAAATCTGAAACAACAGGCTTTTTTCTCCCTTCTCTCAGGTGCCAGCGTTTTAAGTGATTAAAGTGGTGCATTAGGATTTGGGTTCAAGTCCCCACTTGGTCTTGAAACGCTCCGTGCAGTTTGGGGTTAGTTATTCTCTCCCAGTTAGTCCTACCTCACATGGCTCTTGTGATAACAGAAGTGGCGAGGAGGAGAGCCACCTTGGGCTCACTGAAGGATCGGTGGGACATAAATGCAACATGTGCACACAGTGTTTGACGAAGGCAGTTGAAAGAAGTGAGAGTTCCTCTGGCTGCAGAGCTACTGGGGCTGACGGTATCACAAAAACCTGACCCAGCAGTCTGATTGTGGCCAATTGAGGCCCTGGGCTTGTCTTTTGCTGGCTCCCGTTGCTCAAGCTTGCCCTTGTAAATGCCCTCTCCCAAATGTTACCTCTTGTGGAATCTGCTACCTGCAGTGGTAGATCTGAACCTGAGACTGGAGTTTCCAAGTTGGCAGGAATGGGCACAGCTGGATTTTACATGTCCCACAGCCAGCCCATTGCCTCCATCTCAGCACAGTTCCCAAGTAGTTTTGCTGAAAGCCACTCAAAGTAATGTGGATCCAGCCCAAGAGGCTCTTCACAAAAGTGGTCTACAGATTGGGGAATCAGCTGGGTATTTGTACACGACCCCTAAACTCCGCCGCAGCTCCGGAGCTTAAAATTGTTTCCCCACCAGCTCCGGAGTTTACAGAAAATTAAGTGCGGCCATGCCCACCTAAGCGCATCCCAGCGCACTTTTCAGGTACCTGCTCTTGGAGGGTGAAAAATCCCAGATCCGATGTAAAGGAGTGAGTGCCCGGCTCTCCTCGCTTCTGTTTGTTGTTGTTTTTGCCTCCCGCCCCTTTAAGAGAAGGAATCAGGACGACGACGGGGCTTGGGGAGGCTTGAACCAGCAAACGGAGGTGAGCCAGCATTCTTTTGTCCCCTTTTTTCTCCCTCCCCTCACGCAGACAGGATCAAGGAAGTGCGGAGAGGTGGGGACGCAGGAAGAGCAACGAACCCCCAAGATCTCTGGTCTGAATTTAAGTGGCCAGCGGATCTTAGGGGTTGTGTGAAAAGAGACACATTCAGTGTCTGTTACTAATCCTTGGAAAAATCAAAGAGCTGTGCTCAGAACTGCTCGGGATGGTTGGCCACCCATAACTGATGGAAGTGTTACCCTTGAAAACTTTGCTGTCCAGAGAAGTTTCACACCACACCATTGAAGATAAAAAAGACATTTAGAATCCTCTTGTTTCTGTCCTTCAGTCCATCATAGATCAACTTTCCCTGCCTCTCCCCTCAACTGTGGTATAGTTCTGATATAACTTTGCTTCTATGCAGAGAATAGCCTCCACTTCACTCTTGGGTTTTGTGAATAACTCAGGTCATTTTACAAGGATGTTTACAATAGACAAAAATCAGGGAAGTTGCTTGGCAGTGTCTTGAGAACAAAGTGCTCCCTGATAGGAATGAACTGTAAAATCTACATCACTTGCATTGGAGAGGGAACTCAGCACAGGCAGTCACCAGAAAGATAAAGCAATCTTCAGCTTGCATGCTGCTCTGTCTGTATGGTATGATAGTCAGTAGAATGCAGTGGTTAGAGTATTACACTAGGAGTGGGAAAATCCAGTTTCAAATTCAGTCTTGGCACAAAGTTCTCCTGCCACTTTAGATGGGAAATGCAGCAGTTATCACCACCAAACTCTACCTTCTGCAACACTCACTGGAAAGGAGGAGAAGAGAAGAATCAGAACAGGGGTTGTGGTGGTGCCAGTCTTCTAGCCACCCTCTGCAGGTACTAGCTACTCATTGGCCAACTATATGACTAATGCCTTGGCCTTGAGGGCACTTGGAACCAAGACATTATGCAGAGGACTGAATAACAAGATAAAGGATGGAAGTAGTTGGTGCTTTGTTTTTGCATTTTTTGGAGAATTTTTTGTGTGCTACCAGTTTCCATAATGTCTTTGTGTCAAGGACCTTCAGGGACAAGGCAAGCAGTGTCTGCGGGAGGGTGGCAGGAGAAAGAAAGGGTCCAGTGGAGACACCAGCCAGCTTAGGTAGCAGAGAATGGATGGAGAGGTGTAGCTACTGCCACTCCTAGCACTCTACCATGTGAGTTGACCACCTCAGTCTGACTAATAACGGCCAGGGCAGTCTTGTTTGAAGCAGCAACCAGCCACAAACGTCACTATTTATATATTTTATTTATTTATTCAGTTTATATTATATACCTAAGTCTCTCAGTCTAACTTAACCGTCAGGACTTTTATGAACCTAAAAGTGGGGTAGTGGAAGAATGTGGGGAAGATGAGACTATTCTAAATTAAATACCATATCTCTACATCATTCCCTTGGGTTTTTTTTTAACAGGATGGGGCCCTCTCACAGAAGCCGAGGGCCAATTATAAGGAACTATGTAGTCCCAAACATCTGGCTATCCAGAATATCTTCAACCATGCTTGGCAGACTTCCTGTGGATCACAAGGAAGTATTCAACATGCCACACCTTCTACCCGACTGCACTGCAGTTCTAGTTGGGGGCCTATTATTTTTTATTAATTCTACAGCTGCTTTGCATATGCCAAATTCTTTATGCCTCCTATATATTATTGCCTGAAGCTTCTGCTGAGCAGGCATAACATCCAAAATATAAAGCATTAAAACAAACAAGCACACATACACACATCTTCCTATGATTTGTAATCTAAAATAAGTTGTCCTGGCTGCCCCAGTACCATTTGGTGAATTTCTCATCTCAGTCTCCCATGGGCCAACACAACTCTGGATCATGGACAGTGAAGAAAAAATTAGCTGGGAGTCTGGTCTCTTCATGGCAGCAGAGCAGCGTAAGAATTAGTGATAAGAAAGGTAAAATGTTCTTGTTCTACTGAGGGACATGCACACAGATACATACAGGTTCAAACTCCTAGCCTAGTGATGAGAACCTATAACCCACCAGTCTGTCTGACTTGGGCATCCAGTGTGGTGTAGTGTATCCAGTGGCTGATTGATTAGGTTCAGGAGACCTGGGTTTGATTCCATGACTGCCAGGCAACCTCATTGATTTATGTGTGGAAGTGATAAAATCATTCCTTAAATATTTCCTTTACCTTGAAAACTCTATTAGGTTCCCTCTAAGTAAGTTCTAACTTGATGATTACACATAACAGTAAGTATATGATCCTACCTTCCAAAGACATCTGTAGGAAGGTGCACCACTTTTGCCCTAGACCAGGTTTCCACACACTTTTTGGATTGGTGGGCACATCTGAAATTAGGAAGAGACATGAGAGAATGTGCATGAGTGTCATACATCACAAAAGTGTATTTCCCGAGACATAGAGGTCATCCCATCCCACACTCAAGAACGCCACCTTGCAAATACACACTAATTGTTTCATTGTCCGCATCTTTCTCAAGCTGCTACTTTGTGCACTCTCACACTGCTCATGCTGCTCCACCTCCCTATTCTGGGTCACTCCTCAATGCTGTGCCTCCTCTTCTGCTCTATAGATCCACCACCCTGCAGAGCATAATCAATTTTCAGCCATGCAGCCTATTTATCCATTACACACTATCACGTGTATGCACTGTACTTCCCTTTTCACTATATGTCATCAAACACAAGCTAAATCAAACAAACAATAAAAATATTAAACATTTGAGAGGTGGCTGGAGGCTTTGTTAGGCTTCATGGCAGTTCCCCGTGTGTGCCATGGCATCCAAAGGCATCCCATTTGGGACTATAGGCAAAGGGAAATGGAAGACACACAAAGCAGAGGCATCCGAGAGAGGAAGCGTTGAGCTGGACAGTTACCTGAGCAGGATTCTGAAATGGAATGGGAAGCCCAATGCTTCTTGAGTCACATTTTGAGCAGGACACCTCAGAGGTATTATGCTGAAGTCGCTGATATAGTAACAAAAGCATCTCACCAAAGTGGCACAAAGTCCCGTCCACAAAGTAGATGCATATTAATTAAGGCCATGTTTCCTGAAGAGATTTAAAAAAACGATTCTGCGATGCTACTGTACTACTTTGTTTTGTGAGTCCCACTTTGAGATCTTCAGGTTTTGCACTAATACTTCAGCGGTCAAGGTGGGGAATGAGAAGCTCAAATTCTAAGTAATGCTCATTTTAAACATTTCTTGCCTTGCTCTTCATTCAAAGCGTTCCCACAATGGTTTAGAAGAAAAAGCAAAGCCCTTGAAAGTAAGCAGGTAACAGTAACAAAGATTCAAGTTAGATATCAAACAGCAGAACAAAATAAGAGTACTGTCAAAAAAATAAAAAAGGCTTGATACATAAATAGTCTCCCCCCCACCCCCACCCCGTGCTGAGAAAACAACAGATTCAGCACCAGTTAAATCTCTTGGGGTGGGAGGTCCAAGAAGTCCCTACCTCTGTCACTATCTGTCTCACCTCTGAATGTGGGAAAACCAGAAGAGGAGTCTCTGAAGCAGATTTTTGTGTGCAGGCTAGCTTCTAAGGTACCTAAGCCCTGGGGGGCAGTAATGATAATGCCTGCCAGTGCTTTGAACTCTGTTCAGCAATGAATCAGTGGTCAATGCAACTGTTTCAAAACTGGAAGGATGTAATGTAATCTATTCATCCCTATTGATAGAAAGAGCCTCTCCCAAGGTGTGGAATACATTGGGAGTACAGTACACTCTGGCATCCGCTGGGAAACAATGTGCAGCCAGCCACTCCTTCCCTTCCAGAAGTATTGCACTCTAAATGTGCTTAAATTGTGCAATGCTCAGCAGAAATAAATAAATAAAGCATAACCAGTTGTATTTTGAACCTGCTCAGCAATTTCCAAATGGTGCCCCCAAACCAAACCCCATATGGTGTCTTACTATGCTAATAATCCAAGTGGAATATTGCTGTGGCAAAGAGACCCAGCATATAGAGTAATGGTTTGAGTTTTGTACTAGAATGTGGAAGCTTAGGTACGAATCTCCACTTTCTGTGAAATGTATATCACATTTAACTCACTGGAATTGGACATGAATGTCACAAAATGAATAAATTAAATGTATGCATCAATTTGAGACCAAACTAGGGACACTACAACTTCTGCATGGCACCTGGAACCATTTCCTCTTGACAGAAACCACTTAAAACATTTTGGCTCCAGGCTCTCAATGGTGAACTGGAATCTTGCATTAAAGAATGAAACGGGGGTGGGGGATGTTGAGCAAACAAGTTGTAGTTTGCAATATTCTCCAAACTTTGTCCATGTCCTCAACTTAGTTTTCATTTTGGAGATTTTATGTTCCTGTTGGTGTGCCATAATTATCTACTGACTTAGTTGGGCGCCTATCCTCTGAAGTGACAGGCTACACCAAGTGAACCTCCAGTGGTGGAATTTGGGGTTCTTCAAACCATTGGATTACGTGTGTGTCTTTTTAGTTGTATCTCTTAATTTGTTGGCATAATATTGCAGCAGTATGGAAGATGGGAGACAGGACTGTTGTTAAGCTTCCATCCTTCCCTGCAATGCCCCTCTGTTACCTGATTTTAAATAATTTGTGCTGATGTATCTCTCCTGTGAAAAAGTTTTGCTGACAATCTTCCACTCTCAATACAATGCAAGCCTGCTGTGCGTGTAAAGTATTCACATTGCTGGCATACCTGCCTTTGTATGGCACAGGCCCAGTGGTATTAGCAGTGATTCTATCCCAGCCATTCAGGGATGAAATGGAGATATAGAGCATTAATAAACCTATCTATCTATCTATCTATCTATCTATCTATCTATCTATCTATCTA
>JAHTLZ010000129.1:52288962-52307538 GCA_023846285.1 Phrynocephalus versicolor
TAGATAGATAGATAGATAGATAGATAGATAGATAGATAGATAGATAGTCTGTGAAACTCCCTGCCACAGGATGTGGCGATGGCATCTGGCCTGGATGCCTTCAAAAGGGGATTGGACAGATTCCGGGAGGAAAAGTCCATCACAGGTTACAAACCATGATGGAGATGTGTCATCTCCAGGCTTAAAACTGGAGTACTTCAAGGGCCAGATGCAGGGGAGTGGTATCAGGAGACAGATATCTAGTCTCATGCGCTCCCAAACGCATCTGGTGGGGCCACTGTGGGATACAGGAAGGTGGATTAGATGGGCCTTTGGCCTGATCCAGCGTGGCTCTTCTTATGTTTTATAGATAGATGCCCCAATGGCTTAACAGGATGTGAGAAGTGGACGTGATTAAGACATAACAATCAAGCTGCATAATATAGTTACATCTTACATGCCTAGTTCCCCACAAGAACCAGGCATTGTATCACCTATAAGGCTAACCTAATTGTTATTCCCCTTAAGCTTTCATGTGTCCAAGCATGCTGTTTTCAAACAAATAGCATAGTTGTGACTCCAAGGGGAGTATAAAACTGTTGGCATCAGTTCTAAGTTACCAACATGGCTATCCAGATGGATCTCCTTCATCGCATTGTGCATACATTTTAGATGTTGCTTCTTGTATTTCTGCTTTCACCGTGCTGCCCAGTCTCTCTGACACTGCATCTTGCTATCTCTGCCAATGAGATATTAATTCCTCACATTCTCCAGGCAGCTTTGTGGACCCCGTTGCCTCTGTTGTGATTCCCAGAGACAGACTGAGCAAGAGAGAAAGAGTTGGAGCAGCCAGCCTTTTCCCCCCTCTTACATGTTTCCCCGCTCACCTTCAGAAATGGCATCATTCTGAAGAGGCACTGCCATGAGGGAAGATGAACCCAACAGGTTTCTGGCTGGACAGTCCTCTCACTCCCATCCCCACCAGCATTTGCTGAAAGGCAAAAGGAAAGGAGTTTAAGTCACTCTTTGCTCCTTACTCCATGATCACTTCCTCTCACTCACTTGGCTTTTTTCTTCTTCCATTATTTTTTCCTTCAAATTAGAAGAATCAGAATTAAGCACTTTTCTTCAAGAACACATGGTCTCTCATGTTCAGTTTAGAATCTCACTATGCTGATTCATACAGTGGTAGTCTAACAACTTGACTACTGCAATGCTCTCTACATGGGGCTTCTCTTGAGGCCGACACAGAGGCTCCAGCTGGTCCAGAACATGGTGTCCAAGTTAATTACAGGAACCTGAAAATATCAGTATATATACCTTGGCCTGGCCTCCCTGCACTGGCTACTGGTTAGCTTCTGTGTTGACTTGATTTTAATAATCACTTACCTGTTTTATTCCTCTGTTTGTATTTGTCTGATGGATGGATAGATGGATGGATGGATTGATTGATGGATGGATGGATGGATCGATGGATCGATCGATCAATCAATCAATCAATCAATCAATCATCTTCCTTTACTTGCCAATGCCTCTTCCCCATGCCTCCCTTTGATATGCCCTCACCACCATGTAATTCGAATGTACATTGTAGATACTTTGGGGAAGGCAACTGCTGCTCCTTCCTTATTTTGTCCCATAAAATACCATGTGCTTTAATAATATAAATCCTAATGATCGTTGTTTGACATTAGCCACAGAGTTTTGTACCTTCCTTTTTTTATAGTTACTTTTCAGTGCACAAATTCTCCCTGCAGCCCACAGCTGCTAGGAAATGATGTCTCTCCCCTCTAATAGGGCATCAGGGCATTTGGCATGGTTTGGGTACTGTGTTGCAATTGATTGGATACACTGCGGCAGAGACTGTATCATTTGTGCACAACACTTGGTGCCTGGAGGTGCTGGTGAGGCAGCCATTCTCCTCAGTGCAGAGCAGTGACCATGTGCACATTGGGGTAAAACTGGCAGAATAGTTCATCTGAGGATGCAGTTTCATCATTCTTATGATCCCGGGATTCTATTGCTGATAAAGTAGGGTTTGGATCATCATTTTGGCTGAGACAGAAAAAGTTTGAAGATGAAAAGCAGTGAATGCTGCCAGGAAGCACCTGAGTCTTGACTAGGCACTTTGTGTAATATGTCTTCAGTAGTGCAACTGTAAATGGGAAATTTTACAGTCGCCATTTCTTTGTCTCAGTCAGTATTTCCTTGTGATTTTTATTCTGCACCTTATTTGGTAAGTAGAAACTGCAAACTTGCCTGGTTGGCTACTGGTATATCCACTTAAACATTAATAATTTGTTGTGCCTCATAGAATTAATGGAGGTTGTGACTTGTTAGACTGCCAGGCCCAAAGTTCACCTGGACATGCTTAGTCAGTAAACAACACTTACTGATTTTTGCAATTAAGCATTAATTTGTTTTCTGTCTTCATGACTGAAACCACTATAACCTCTTGGAAACTATCTGTTTCATAGATTGGTAGTTTCATACCACGTATTTGGTTACCGATAAGAGGATAAGTAGGTGCCAAGTAGGTGTGCTTACCTCATCTTTGTACTGGGTTATACCTTTTATTGGTGAGGATAAATAGACTGAGGTTGAACCTGGACAAGATGGGAGTCCTCTATGTGCCCCCCCTCCCAGGATCTGTGGGTTGGGAAGCTCCCTCTCTTCCTGCTAAGGCTGATGTAGGCAGCTTGTGTGTCCACTTGGACCCGGCACTTACCATGGAATCCCAGATGGTGTCTGTAGTCCATTCTGCTCATGTTCAACTATGGTAGATACCCCAGGTGTGTGTCTACCTGGACACTGGGACCCTCACCACATTGGTCCAAGCACTCATAATTTCGAGATTAGACTACTGCTGTGCTCTCTATGTAGGGCTGCCTATGAGGTTAATGTGGAAGCTTCAGCTGGTGCAGAATACAGCAGCCAGAGTACTAACTGGATGAGACATCATATCACCCACACACCCACATACATTTCACATTCTGCACTTGCTACCAGTCTGCTTCTGCATTGACTTCAAGGTGCTGGTGATAACATAAGAAACCCTGAACAGTTTAGGACTTCAATAGAACTGTCAGAGTCACTCATTCTTTCTAGTCTGGCCATCTGTGGGTTCCAACCCTTAGGGAGATTTGTAAAGTAACAACTAAAAATTGAGCCTCCTCTGTGATCATCCCTTGGCTATGGAATCCGTTGCCCCATGACATCTGACTGGCCTCCTCACTTGAAATATTTTAATGTCTATAGAAAATGTGGCTTTTCAAACACGTTTTCCACAATCCTACCAGGGATGCTTGATGTCATCATACATAATCCACCTCTGCCTCCTAGCTACCTCCATACTCTCCATTAGTTTTATATTACTTTATATTACTTTGTTTGTACTACTTGTGATTATGTGGGTTGTTGATGATGGTATGGTTGCACACAGGAGTAAACCTAAGAGACATCTTAGCTAACAATTTTAGCATGCAAGAAGCAGAAACAGTGGCTGTAAAAGAACTACATACTAGAGTGTGAATTGGACAAAGACAACAAAGTAGTAGCTATTTTTTTAAACAAATGAGTATGAATATAAAATAATTTAATTCTTTTATTACAGGGATTATTGAGCAAAAGACAATTGGATAAATGTAGATGATACTAGTCAAAGCATAAAGATTTGTGGGAAATTGCCTATGATCTAGATGGCTAGATGTGAAAGAGTGCATGTATAGGATAAAACCACATGTAGGAAAAAAGATAAAAGATAAAAGGAACAGTTTAGAAATACAGGGTAGAGATGAAATGGTTTACAAATCTAAAACTGTGATTCTTATATGCAGTGTTTCAGTATTGCATCTTGTTTCTTCTGATTCACATTGGAATATTTGCCATCAAGGAATTTCTCTCCTTCCTGCTTCTTGGAATTTTAGTAAAGTATCTATGACTTTTACATGAATCACCATTCTGTTTTGATTGTAAAAAAATTGCTGCACTGTTTTGTCCTGTGCTGTTACTATTGGGGAGTGTAACTGGGAGAATTGGTGATGGATCATAGTATTCTGGGCGTGTTCTAGTCTTTGAGGAATGTGGGTTAAGGAGATTAGTTTGTCCATGATTCTGGATTCCACTGAAGAGAAAGGTCTGGTTCAGTATTTTTGGCAAATACAGCCCAATCATTTTAAATTAACTCTGCTGCTGTTGCTGTTGCTTCGAGCTATTCTTCCATGAATAGGATCCTTGGCTGAGCTGTCAGAACCAGATCTGTAATTTGGATGTTATTAATGCCACCATCTCGTAGGATAGTTATAGTTATTTGTTCTTTTAGTCTGTGCTTTTATAACTTGCTCTGTAAAGGGCCAGTAAAGAAGAGAGAAACGCATGTCTGCCAAGACAGCCTTACTGAATATCCAAAAGTTGAGTCATGGCAACTGGACTTCTTTTTTTTGTGAGATCGAAACCTTTCGCTACTCATCCAAGCAGCTTCCTCATGAAGCATTTCGATCTCATAAGAAAAGAAATCCAGTTGCCATGACTTAACTTTTGAATAACCTCATCTAGATGACTGGGAATCTTCACAAACACCTTGTTGATTATGGTTGATAAGAAACAATTACGGTATATAAAGTAGAAATGGATTTAGTAATTATTATGGTAAAGTTAGCAAGGCTAATTATGACAAAAATTGGTGAGCTAGTAGCCAATTTAAAATTGAAGATTGGTATAAAGAAATGTGGAATACAGATAATAATAACAAATTAACTTGTGATTTGAAAATGAGTAAAGGATCTCTCATACTGACAGTATTAGGAACAGCATTAACCAACATAGCAATAATATGATAAACTGATTTGGAGCAAATTAATAGCCCCGAGGGTAAAGGTTTTATCAGTTTTTCTATTGTTTGTTTTATTAAGTATTTATATATTTGCCTTATTGATGATTTTATGTTTCCTTTTCTTTTTGAATAAGAATGATTGCAATATTTTATGAGAACTTTGTTAACATATGTTTGCTTTGTTTTGTGTAATTTTCTTTAATAAAATGTAATAAAAATTAAAAGAAGAGGAGGGGGGAAACACACTATTTAGTTATTGGGGCACATTGGCTTCGTAGTAGCAATTGGTTAGGTAGAAAGGATGAACCAAAAATTGAAAATGACTATTGCTAAATTGGCCTGTCAAACCAAACTTCCCATATGACATTGTCCAGCCCCTGGAAGACTCCCTTTAATGTTAAATTCAAGAGATCTGTCTGTAACAGCAGGTGTATAGCTGAGAGATTATATAATGTGTGTGTGTTGTGTCATGACAGTCATGACCGACTCTTTGTGATCCCGTGTCCATGGAGTTTTCTTGGCAGGAATGCTGGAGTGGCTTGCCAGTTCCTACTCCAGGCATCTACAGCACCTGGTATTCCCTGGTGGTCCCCCATCCAAGTACTAACCAGGGCCGACCCTGCTCAGCTTCCGAAATCAGGCAAGATCGGATGTGCTTAGGGCATCTAGGCAGCTCGATTATATAATAGCTCTCCAAAAATAGTTGCAGTCTCTAGATCCACTGTAGAAGTCCAGCCCCTACCTTTACTTGTTGAGTTTCTTCCATTCCATTGAATCTGCAGATCAAGTGCTGTATTGGTTTGGAAGTGGACAGTTGAGAGAGGAAAGTGGAAAGATCTTCTCAAAATGTTAATCATGTTAGTGAGACAAAGTCCATGGATTTATTACATGAAAGTAAATACAGTTCCAGGCATCAAGGAAATCAGCACAGACAGTTTTCTAAAATAGGTAAAGGGCAGCCACAAAGCCCTGTTAACACGATGAGTGAAACAACCAAGTTCCCAGAAGGAGCAATATCTGAAGAACATTGGCTGATTAATGATTGATAAAGAACTCTAACTGAAATTGAAAGGGGAGAGAAAATAAAACTCCATAGCAGCCACCAGGTCAGTAAGTCTGTGCTCCCTCCCAAAGATCCATGTCTATTAGTTAGGCTATTAGTATATTCCACACATTGTCATTTTTTTCTTTTCTACACCATTGTCATGAAACGTATGTTTCTAATAATTTCAATTCTTCCACTTCCCTTTTTGCATCTGAATTTGGTTTTAGGAGCGTGCTTGAAACAATATTAGTTAACCTCCCATTTTCCCTTCCATGCCTCAAGAGGAGTGCCTGTAACTACAGTACATCTTAACTCCATTGATTTAACAGCTCCTTCCTGTAGCCCCAAATGCCCAGCTTACCAGTAACTATCCATGGTGGAACTTATTCTTTCACCTTGGGTGTGGAATAATATTCCTCAGCATAGGAAAGTGGTGCTAAAACTGTAATGGCTTGTAGGTTACTGTTGGATACAGCACTTGCAACTGGTCGATTGTGATCAATGGGGCTTGGCATATAGCAGAGAAGGTTACTTTGCCTTGGCATCAAGATATAGGCTACTTTGATTTTAACATCACTGGGCATTATGCTCAATGGACTATGTCAACTCAGTGCAATAAAACTATGTCAGCCTTAACCAGACATTACTTTGTCTGTGGTTCTGCAGCATATAAGGTCTCGCCAAGAGAATGGAAGGAAAATGCAGTGTAATGGCTCTATTACCTGCTCTTAAAATGTGGCAAACATGGTGTGCTGGAATACTTATTTGCAACCAGAGGCACATTAGGGAAACTCAGAGGTTCTTCAGAATATGTTTTCCAGTTTGGGAATTGGATATGCTGTAGGAGGAATCTCTAAGGTGGATGCTAGAGATGGGCATGAACTGAACTATGAAACTATGAATCGTTGTTTGGTTTGGGACCTAGATCAGAGATCCTGTTTTGCCAAAATGAAACAAAATGCTGATTTTTTTCCTCTTGGTAAAATGTATGCTTGCTAGAGATGGACACAAAACAGAAATATAGTGTTTCATTTCATTTCTTTAGTAGTTTCATTTCATTTTGTTTGTAAAAAATTTTGAAGTAGTTTTGTTATGAAATGAAATGAAATTCTATGCTCCCCTGGGTCCTAGAGGCACCAAAACCCCTGGGGAGCTAACTCAAGCTCTTCCCTGTAAGCCCCTAGGAAAAATTATTTCTAATTGATTGAATTGGGATTTAGAAGTCAAGCTATGGTGGTGCTAATCACTCACCCACACAGTGGCTATTGCAGCTTCCCAATCCAATTAGAATGATTTTTTTTCCCTAGGGCCACTCCTTTGGAGCTTAAATAACTCAGCCCTTTCCAAATTTGGGTGGCTTACAGGGAGGAGCTTGAGGAAGCTCCCCTGCCATTTCCTGTACGATGAATTGTTTTGTTCCTAAAGGAAAAATGGCATCTTGTTTCATTTCATAACAAAACGCATCCTACCGTTTAGCTACATAATGAAGCAATTCATTACATAATGAAAAAACAAAACAGGATTTCATTTTTAGTTTTGTGCCCATATCTAATGATCTCCTGCCCCCTTCCCATTGCTCCTGGCCCTTCCCTACCTGGTCTGGCTGCCTCTGCCACTGCTCTAGCCTCCACCACTAACACCATCCTGAGAGACATTCCAGGGCATTGGCACAGAAGAGAGTGCATACATAGAAGCCAGTGACTGGTTTGATTCCCTGGAGCCCAGTAGCAACAGGGAGTCAGTGGTACTACAACAGGAGCAGGTAGGACCCTCCTCCATCTGGCATGACCCAAAGCCCAAACCACAAGCCAATTAGGTTTTTCTGGGTTCAGTGGTGGTGGTTTGTGGTTCATGTTTGTCACAAACCACATTCGTCAGGCTTGTGTCCATTCCTAGTGGCTGTAGTTATGGAGTAAGTAGTAAAAGAAATAACTGTAGCTTTTGTTGTTCCATGATGTAGCTCAATACTTAACAATTTGTGCAGTTAAGGATTAACTTGTTTCCCGTCTATGAGAATGAAACCACCATGACCTCATGGTAAATAACTGAAAAAACTACTTTCCTTGGTTATTGATAAGAAGTAGTATTAAGGCTTTGTAACTGTGCCAAGTGAGCATACTTCATAGAACAATAGAATAATTAACGAGGTAGGGGCCTGTAAGGCCTCTGAGTCCAGCCACTGACCCCATCAAGCCAGTCTTTCATCTGAAGTATTTTCCTTTCCATTTCTCTTCCTGATAGTACTGATAGGATGAAGGAGAAAACTATCTGAGGCCCAAAGACCTTGAGTTTCCTTCCCAGAGCTTCAGAGCCTGATGTGATTTCTTCATAGGCCCTCTTGGCTGTGTCATTTGTTCCCACGTATACGAGAAGAAAAGGATATGTATCTGTGGTTTTTATAATGGAAGTTCTTCCATCTCATCCCTAATCTGTCCTCCAGGGAGACAGCATACATGGTGGGTCCATGGATCTTCTCAGCATATTTTAGTTTCCGTCCCACACAGTAGGGAGGCTCCTACTACAACTACTATTCTTTTTCTAGGGTGTGTGTTCAGTGATTGCATTTTGCCAAGCTACAACCTTTCATGAGTCCTCCTGTGGGGTCTCCTCTGCACGCTGTCTGGCAGACTCCTCTTCAAGAATCTGAAAGCGGCTTTGCAGTCCCACTGGTGAAGAGTGTCTTCACCATCTTTTGCTCCTCATCTTGCCACTCTCCCATAGTGTTTCTTGCACTGTTCATTCTCCTGTAAGCATTCTACCCCACTGCTATCTTGCTGTTCTTGTACCTACAGTGCCCTGCTTGACTGCTGCTGAAGACTTCTGTCTATGCATTCTTCATCATCTCTCATAGCCTTAAGCCTGGCCACTCACTCTTCCAGTTCTTTCACTTTTTCTTCCAAAAGTGTGACCAGTTTGTACTTGCCCTGTGTGTATCCTATGTTGTTATCTGGCACAAAGACAAACATTGTACACACCTTACAAGTCACCACCACTCAAGTCTCTTCCCTCTATAATCCCTGTTACCCTTTGGTTTTCTTCTGTTTGTCTATGAGTGCCCCTTCCTTTGTCTTATCAGTCTGCTTGGAAATTCCACTAATATATAAACATATACCAAAGCCAAATTAGAAAAAAAATATTGGGGACCCTCTGTTAAACTATATTGGCAGTCTGTCTGTTAGTTCACTCCCTGGGTCTGTCTCAGTTTTATCCTTCTGCTGTACTCTGTTAAGAGTCAGCAAACAGAAAACACTGCCCTGTATTCCCACCTGCTACTTAGTGCTCTCAGCAATTAACAGGCCATACCTTCCCTTTCCTTTTGTGCTGGGTTGTACCTTTCACCGGTGAAAGAATCTGTTTTGGCTTGTATTTCCTCACTCACTCCATTTTTGCCTCCATCTTCACTATGAGTACAGATCTCTAGTGCTACTTGCTATAACACGAATTTAAGGCATCTGATATATTGACAGTCTTTCATGGTCAGGTAATTGGTCATGCTTATAAATCATGGGAATTGGTGATGCTACTTGAGCAGTGGTTCCAAGCATGGGGCCCCAAGATGTTTTGGGTCTATACATTCTAGAACTCCCTAAGTAGCACAGCCAATGACCAGGATTTCTGGGAAATGTAGTCCAAGAACATCTGGAGAGCTGAGTTCAAAAAGCACCATACTAGCAGGCAACATGAGAGGTCATGGAGAGAGGTCCTCTACTGTACCCCTGTACCACTGGAACAAGGCTACTCAGGGCATGGCCAAGGATAACAGGCATTCCTTTTTGACCCCACCCCCGGATTCTCCGTGCATTTTAGAGTGCATGTTGGGTACAATAAGATAGAGAGTTATCAAAACAGTGATGAAAAATTCACTCTCCCTTGATTCCCATGGCCTCCTGCAAGTATGAATTGCAATCTTCCAGTGACCCTGCCTTACCACTGGTGGTGAACGTTTGGAATGCTAGTGGTTACTTTGGGTACTTTGTGTTTCTTCTAAACCTCCCTTTCCCTTTGCTAAAAGCTGTCCAAGTTATTGCAAATGACAAAAACAATAACAGGATGACTGTAAATGTCAATATGTCTTTCTTGAGGGCTTTCCCCACCTCTACCATGGTAGGACTTGAGTCTTGTAAAACAGTGATGGGTGAGATATAAGGTGTGAGGCATTGAGACGTGCTATTGTAGAACATTTTTGTACGGCAAAGGAAGGATCATTCTCTCATTCAACCCTCATTCTGAAAGAGGCAGAAGCGGCATGAGGGATGCCAAAGGTGCTGAGGAGGGAGAAGTGGATGGAAGGACCTCTTTTCATGCTTTTCCAAATCCTGGCCCAAACTGAAGGAGATACATTGATGCATCTCCACCTCGTCCCTCACCCATTCTCTTCACATGACAAAGTTGAGGGGCAGGATGGATCTTGTTTTACTTTGTGCTGGGCTTCTGTAGAAGTGGTGCAAGTCACGAGGTTTCGGCTTTCAGCCATATTTTGAGCCACAGGGGGAGAATCCCACTTTTTGTGTTGTCCTTGTGCATGAAGAGAGGAGAGGAGAGTGTTTTTAAATTGTGGCGGACTTTGTAACTGTCAAGAACCTCTGCCCAAGGTAAATTTTGTTTGGTATGCTGTGCTATCAGGCAGCGGAGCACATGCAGGCATCTTTGTGCCCGCCAGATGTTTTTGACTTCAGCTCCCTTAATCCCTGGCTGTGAGCCAAAGCGGCTGGAATTGGAGGGGTAGTTCAAAATATCTGCTAGTTTCAAGCTGCCTGTAAGGATATAAAAGAACAGTCAATTCTTGTATGGGGTTCAGCAGGGAAAATCCTCACTCTTGCTACAGATCGCTGTGCACCATATAAGGAGTTCCTCTTTATCTTGCTTCCTTGCAGCAAAGAAAGTGTTGTAGTACATAAATGTATGCAAGTATCCATTATATTGATTTTGTTGGCTGCAAATGTGCTTATGCGCCTAATCCAAAGGGTTGTTGTTAATTATGAAAGCACTCCACAGACTGGGCCCTATATAGTTTAGAACTTATTTTTGTCATGTATTAGGCTCACACACATATGTCTGATCTAATCAGGCCCTGCCTTATGTTCCTTCTGAGGCCCAGACAATACAGCTAGGCGTTCATTAGAGATAGAGCTCCTTGAAGTGAGAAAAGACATCTCATTTCCCATGAACTTGCCTCATTCTGCATTTAGCCGCTTATGTTATTTATCTTTTGTAATTGGTCAAGAGGAGGTAATATGTGTTTCCTTTGAATATGAATTTTCCAGGCATGGAGTTTTAAAGGAACTGTGTGCCTCCAAAGAAAGTTCTATAACTGGAAGTGAATTTTCATGAATGTTTTATAAAATGCTAAATGGGGGGTGGGGTGGCTACTGGTCAGTACTCTGTGGTGGATATGGCTGCAGGCAGGTTCTTGACCTGCCCTTTGAGACAAGTTAACAGCAAAGGTGGGGGGACCCTCCCTTTGCCCCCTCCTGTCTTCTCTCACTTCCAGGAGGACGTTTTCTAATTCCCTCCTGTTTTTGATAAGTGATGGATTGCATCTGTGCTGCCCTAATACAGCCTGATTTCCTCTGCCTCTCCTTGGAGCAGATGAAATGTTAAATTCGCCAATATTGCACAGTGGCCCTCATCTTAAGTCACTTCATGACATGGGAAAGTCCAAGCTGAAGGAGTCTAGACTACCACATTCTCTCTTGGGTTTGTTTCGAGTGATCAAACTTGCCAGAGATCAACCAAAACAGAGTCAATCCTACCAAAATAAATCGAGCCCCCCGACAGGGGACTAGAAAGAGGTGGGCAGCAACACTCTAGGGACAGGCAGGTTCATGTCATATGACTACCAGAACAAGGAGCGAACTAGCCCATCCTCTACAATGTCCTGTCTATTTGTACCCTTTGAATGTTAGTAGCAGCTCATTAATTAGCACCAATTTGCCACCATGGTTTAAACAGTTGCACTTATACCAGTATAAACTCTCAGTAGGATTCTGGAACTGTTATAATGATGTAGATCTCAGCAGAGCGGGGTGGATCATGATGTTGCCCATGTACTGAACTGTGGATGAAACAACTTTCAAAGTCTCCAATCTCCCTCCTTTTTCTTGCTTGTTTCAAATTAGATTTAGGGCGGATAGTCCTTCAGAAAGAAAGCATATTTAGAAGGAGGATTGTCCTCTGGCAGCTCTTCAAATGAGGAACTGCTCTATAAAAGAGTGCATGTGATTATCCTGCAAGTACATCCTTTGCAGCAACTGCTGTGAGGGTGTGGAACAATCTTCCATTCAGAATATTGTACTACTTTTTCCTTGCTGTCATTTCAGAGGGCTTGCCATGCCTTATCATTTTGTTGCTATGCTTTTCTTCTTGACACACCATATTTTAAAGAGCATTTTCACAGAAATCTATAGCAACAGAAATAAATGGATTTAGTCATCTGGGCTTGTTTTCTCGATTTGCATTTTATTTAAATTTAAACTGCCTATTAATGGTCAGAAACAATGTGGAACTTAAATTGATTCATGCTGTCTTATCGCACTGAAAAGAGAAAGTATGGTGGGTAGAAAGTTCCTCCTGATCCATTCACCCCTGGCTTTTCATCCCATCTCAACACATCCCTCTGCTAAAGGTAGGAAAGTTTGAGAAGCAATGGTTTTCTTTCTTCCTTTCTTCCTTCCTTCCTAAGGAGTTCACTTTCCAGAGGAAGAGGTCACATGTCCCCAGTTCCAGATCTGCTTTGTTACACATGAGAAATGAATGATTCAGGAATCCTCAGCTCAACCCATGTTGGAGAGGTGAGAGCCCCAAGAAGAGAGTCTGAGGGTGAGCGCATACACTAAGTATCCAAAACATTCAAATTTGGCCCTTCTGTGGGTTCACTTCTTACCACCTTTTGTTTTCAATGTACTACTGTCAATCATACATAAAAGTCAAATAACCTAATTATTTTCATTTCAAGTGCCCTCATTGAACTTTCAGTATGCAGTGAGTCAATTTTGTGACCTTCCTCCTCTGCTGTTGTCAATACCCTCTTCCTCACCTTTTCCCGCCCTTCCTTTTGATCTCTGCTGTCAGTGGGGAAAAACGCACACAAACACAGAGTGCACAAATGCAATATCTGACTCACTCTGTCAGGGTTGCTTTTAATTTTTTTTTTAACAAACAACATCATATTTTTCAACTGGTACTAATTGGTTATAGCTAGCAATATAACAGGTCTGGTGAAAACACAGACCACTAGAGAAAACAGTGAAGTTGGAAGGAGCCTATCAGGCCATAGAGTACACCACCACCCTGCTCAATGCAGGAATATAAACCGAAGGATACCTGCTAGGTGGTTGTCTAAATTTCTCTTGAATGCCTCCAGTGTTCAACCATGCACTACCCCCCAAGGTAATTCCACTGTCGTACTGCTATGACGCTGCCTAGATGCCCTAAGCACATCCGATCTCGCCTGATTTTGGAAGATAAATAGGGTCAGCCCTAGTTAGTACTTGGATGGGAGACCACCAGGGAATTCCAGGTGCTGTAGGCGCTTGGAGTAGGAACTGGCAAACCACTCCAGTATTCCTGCCAAGAAAACTCTATAGATGTGGGGTCATGAAGGGTCGGTCACAACTGTAATGATGCGACACACACTGCTGTGATAGTTAGGAATTTTTTTCTGATATTCATCCGAAATCTGACTTCCTATAACTTGAGCTCATGGTTGCATGCCCTGTGCATGAATAAGGACAGATCCTGCCTCTTCTCTATATGACTACCTTTCAAGTACTTGAAAAATGCTCTCATATCTCCCCTCAATCTGCTTTTTTCAAGACCCCTATATGCCCAGTTCTTTCCATCTTTCCTCATAGGTCTTGGCTTCTAGCCCCCTAATCTTCCTTGTGGACCTCCTCTGACTTTGTTCCCATTTGTCAGCATCTTTCTTGAAGTGCAGTGTCCAGAACTGGAGTTGGTACTCAAGATGATATTGAACCACGAAAGGAGTGCTTTGCAAGATTTTGAGACTATGCTTCAAGTAATGCAGCCTAGAATAGCATTTTTGCCTTTTTTGAAGCCACATCACACTTTTGGCTCACACTCAGCTTGTGATCTACGACAATTCCAAGATCCTTCACACTCATACAGTAGTATTGGTAATCCAAATATTCCCCCATCTTGTAACTGTGTGTTTGGTTTCTTTTGCCTAGGTGCTATACTTTGCATTCACCCCTGCTGAATTTCATTCTGTTGTTTTCAGCCCAGTATTTGAGCCTATCTAGGTCCTTTTCAATTTTATTTCTGTCTTCCAGGGTATTAGCTGTTCCGCCCAATTTTGTGTCATCTGCAAATTTGATTAGCATTCCCTGCACCCACTGATCTAGGTCATTAATAAAAATGTTGAAGAACATCAAACCCAGACTGAACCGTGTGGTACCCCACTTATTACCGCCCCTCAGTTTAAGGAGTCATTAATCATCACCCTCTGAGTTAAATTCTGTAGCCAACTGTGTATCCGCCTGACAGTTGTTCAGTCCAACCTAGTTAGCTTGCTAATCAGAATATCATGGGGCACTTTGTCAAATGTTTTGCTGGAGTCAAGATACACTATGTCTACAGCATTTACTCTGTCTATGAGGGAGGTTACACAGTTAAAAAAAAGAGGTCAGATCATCTCTCAGGATTTGTGCTTGACAAATCCATGTTGGCTCCTAGTTATTACTCCATTGTTTTATAGATGCTTGTATAGTGACCACTTTATAATCTGTTCAAGAATTTTCCCTGGAATTAATGTCAACCTTTTTGAAGACAGAGACATTAGCTCTCCTCCAGTCATCTGGTACCTCACCCATTTCCCATGATCCTGTGCTTATTTATTATTTACTTATTTATTTGTTTGTTTCATTTTTATACCGCCCATCTTCCAAATGGAACTCTGGGCGGTTTACAAGTTAAAAACATCAACATACAAAAAAGAGGGAAAAAGCCCTAAGCAAAATACATCAGGGGCGGGAGAAGGGAAAAAAACAAAAAAACAAAGACAAAAACAAAAACCAAAAAAGGGGCAGGAAAAAATAAACTAAACTAAAAAGAGACACGATGAAATAAACTAAATAAAGTCGCCATATGCCTCCCTGAAAAGCATGGTTTTCAAAGCCTTTTTGAAGGTGGGCAGGGACTTGTGCAAGGTGCAGCTCACTCGGTAGATGGTTCCATAACGAGAGGCCCACAATGGAAAAGTCACGGCTGCACGTAGCCAACCTCCGCGCCTCCCTGGGGGTGGGCACCCTGAGTTAGCGCACCTGCAACATTCATGTGGGCCTGGCCTCAGTTGACCTCTGGGAGATATGCTTCAACAGGTATTCAGGACCCAAGCCGTGGAGGGTTTTGAAAACCAAAACCAGGACCTTGAACCTTATCCGGAGAGCCACGGGCAGCCAATGCAGGTGAGCCAGAACTGGGGTGATATGATTGTATCTACGAGCACCCACCACCAGTCTGGCCACCACATTCTGCACCAGTTGGAGTCTCTGGACAAGGGTCAAGGGCAACCCCACGTAAAGTGTGTTGCAGTAATCAATCCTCGAGATCACGACGACCTGCACAATTGTCCTCAGGGAGGACTCATTGAGGTATGGACGGATCTGGGCGATCCTGCAGAGATGGAAAAAAGCAGCTCTGGAGACGGCTGTCACCTGAGTTTCCAGGGAGAGGGCCGAGTCCAGGACCACGTCCAGATACCTGGCCCTGTCCGTAGGCTGGAGGGAGACTCCCCCAAGACTAGGGAGGGGGCCATTTTAACCAAACGAGGGTGCCCCAAAGAACAGTACCTCGGTCTTCTCCGGATTCAGTTTGAGCCTGTTAATCCTGGTCCATTCCAAAACCGCCTCCAGGCACAGGTCGAGGGAGCACACTGCCTCCACTGCAGAGGTGGAAAAGGAGAGATAGAGCTGCATATCATCAGTGTACTGATGGCAGCAAACTCAAAATCTCCTGATGACGTCCGCCAGCAGCCTGATGTAAATGTTGAACAGCATGGGGGAGATTGACGACCCCTGGGGCACCCCACAAGGGAGCGTCCAAGGAACTGACAGCTCATCCCCCAGCTGAACCCACTGGGACCGGCTGTTGAGGAAAGATCGGTGCCAGCAGAATGCAGCCCCCCCCCCAAATCCAGCCTCAGCGAGCCGACCCAGCAGAATACCGTGCTTGAAACTATAGTCAAAGTATTTAGGGGTAGACATGGGACTTGTGAAAAGAAAGCAGCTAAACACAGCAGTAGACAAAGTGTGGTGTGGAAAGAGGTGGCATGGGCCTTTCAGGAGGTTATCCTGGGAGGTAATCAGGGGACAATTGTAAAAGAAGAACCCCAGCATTGCAGCAACCAAGTGATCTAGCAGTAAGGCACATAATTAAAGTTTCTTTTAGAAGTGAAGAGAAGGCTGCTTATGGGGGTGGGTGTTCCTACAATCTCAAAGAATATACACCACTTAGGAAGCAAGTCACCTTCAACACCAACCCAGCAGCCCTTCAATTTAATTTACACACGTGCTGCACGCACACGCACGCACACACACACACACACACACACACACACACACACACACACACACACACACACACACACAGAGAGAGAGAGAGAGAGAGAGAGAGAGAGAGAGAGAGAGAGAGAGAGGTTTTCTACATTGGCATAAGTGATCACACACACATGAACTAAAGCAAATACATAAACTTGCCCTCACCAAAGGTAGAAGTCCAAGTAGCAAAAAAAGAGAAAGTACAAATTAGGAAGATCAACCTCTGAGGCTGAGTCACATCAACCTATACATTGTGCAGTCAATGGAAAACACTAAGACTCTAACCATGCTCACGTACTGCTTGTCAATGTAGTTGGCCCTGAATTGTTCATGGATTGCTCCTTTAAATTCATACTGATCACCAGCCATCCCTGCAGCATCTTCTGCTAGCTCCGTATGAAGCAAATCTTTTTCTATAATCAGTTCTTATCTTGTAGACTTGATTCAGTAGCCTGTGGGGTGGGAGAATTAGAAGATTTCCATCCTTTTCCCTTAGAAATGTTGCCTTTCTTCTAACAGAACTAGATATGTACAAACACAAATTTGAGCAACTGTTAGGCACATATCTCGATTATTTGAAGGAGGACGATCACCTCACTTTTTAAACTGCATCCTTATGGATGAGTGGCTGTTAATCTAGAAGTGTGTTGCATTGACACAGAAGTATACTGCACAGTTTGGTGGGACTTATTCTTAGCTAAGTGAGTATAGCACTGCATCCTTAATTATTTATATGTATACTCTTAGGGAAGAGGTCAACAAACCCTGTTTGTGGGCTTCTTGCATTTCCCCAGAGTTAATGGAATTCTTAGATCTAACTTCCCTGTGGACATCGGAGGAGCCATGTTGGACTTGGCATGGAGGGAGGAGGGAGAGGCAGAAAGTTCAGGAAAAGAGAAAATCTGAGAAAATCTGGGAAAGGAAAGGAGTACCTCTAGAGCTAAAAGAAAGTTAGGAGAGGGAGGAGTCTGAGGAAAAGGTAAAGAAGGAAGCCATCCAGAAGGACAAAGGGATAACTGCAGAGATGGAGAACAACTGGGAACAGGTTCCTGCTTGGCTAATGTGGAAGCCCTGGAAATACCTTTAACATAGGAAGGGGGGGGACGGTGCATGTGTAGAGCACAGAATGCAAATAAGTAAATGCAAATGTTCTCTCCTTTCTTATTCAATTAGCTTTTTAGTGCACATTTTTAAACCAATTGGCAATTAAAACAGCCTATGTTCTTACATGCTATGGTCTTATATGCTTCAAGATGGTTATTCTTTTGGATCCTATACTATAGTCTGCAGAGAGGTTCTCTACTTGTACCAGGATATTTAATTTTGATTTAAAGAGATTAGCAATGAGATAAACCAGTGATGGAATCAGTCAGTGTGTGATTACATGGGGAAATATATAGAATAGTAGGAACTAGGAAGCATAGAATCATAGAGTTGGAAGAGACCTCAGGGGCCATCCAGCCCAACCCCCTGCCATGCAGGAACCCCCATCACCGTATTCCCGACAGATGGCCATCCAGCCTCTGCTTAAAAACCTCCAAAGAAGGAGACTCCACCCTCCTCCATGGCAGCATATTCCACTGCCAAACAGCTCTGTCATGAAGTTCTTCCTAACGTTTAAATTGAACCTCTTTTCCTGTAGTTTAAAACCATTGCTCCAAGTCCTGGTCCCTAAAGCCATGGAAAACAAATCAGTCCCCTCCTCAATATGACATCAACACCTGTCGCTGTCCTTGTTGACCCAGGCGAGACCGGGCCGGTATAGGCTTCTTTTGATTATATTTCACCATGATTCATGGTTTGTTGGGTGCACTTAGTTCTTTTCCTCAGTCAAGACCTTTCTGGTATGGTTGGACCTACTGGTAGTTATACTACCGCCAGTAGAGCCCGCAACATCACTGGAGCAGTTAAGCCCCCACCCGCCCTCCACGACAAGGCAGCACCCTTGGAGTTGACAAAGTCACTATCAGTCAGATGCAGAAGGCCACCTGACTGGGATCTGCTTGCATAATTTGCTGATACAGCACGTAGTCCTAAACACTTGGGAAGCATTCGACTAGTGATTTGTAATACAAAATCCAGCATAGTTATCTTGTCTGCTGTGTGATAATTTGATGAATTATTATTATTATTATTATTATTATTATTATTATTATTATTATTAT
>JAHTLZ010000129.1:52307548-52342604 GCA_023846285.1 Phrynocephalus versicolor
TTATTATTATTATTATTATTATTATTATTATTATTATTATTATTATTGATGGCTGGAATAGGGGAATTAAAATACCACTGGATCAAATATCTGAAAAATTGCAATCTCCTACATCTCAGTTCAAAAATCTTCAAAAGCATTTTCCAGCATACTGTTGCCAAGAAGACAAGCTTGCAGAGAACTGTCAGTAGAAAGGCTATATATCCCCAGTCATTATTCTCTTTAAATAAATGAATAAAACCCACTCCTAGATTCTCCTTTTTTTCTGTCCTTCTTCACTGAAGCCAAACTGTCTTTTTGCCCCATCCATCTTTCTTCTACTTTGCCCTTCATTTCTTTATAACCTCTCCAGTACAGTGAAAGAATATTCCTCTTCAAAAGGTATCCATACATTCCAGAAAGAGGCAGAAGCCAGAAAATTTATCAGCAGAATGCCTCTGTGTCAATCCCTTGCCCTCTTTTTGTTCTCTTCTTATCTCCTCGAATTTCCTCCCCTTGGAGAAGCAAAGTGCTGCCAACTAATAGCCAACAGGATAGGGTTTGCATAGGACCCAAGGCTTTTAGGAGCAAAGTTCAGAACAGGAATATCAGCAAATACATCTGAGAGAATACATTGTTTGTTCATTTCTTTCTTGCCCTCACACCATGTCTCTTAAAGAGATCTATGACCAACAATTAAAGATTTCATGCCCTCACGAAGAAGATGATTGTCAAAAAGGCAAGGTCTATATCTACCAATCTGCTAGGCAAAATGCTAGTGATACTAATGCTTAAGGTGTCAGCTTTGTCTGTCATCCGTATAGACAACCTGATTATTACAATGTGAAAGAAAAGGAGAGTGAAGATGAGGGAAACATAAAATGATCAAGACAGACATATGCAGAGTTGGATTTCACCAAGAAGCAGCAGTCATGAAAAACATGGCATTCTAATTGACATGGGATGGTTGAAGATTGTGCAATAGGCAGATAATATTAATAGCAGGTTGGATTCCTGGCTGCAGAGCAGGAGTTGGGGAGTTTAAATTGTCACTGTTCCTCTCAGGAGAAAAGTCAACCTATATTGCCTTGGGCAAGCTGTACACTCCTGGACCACCACCAGCAGTGGACCACTGCTAATTACTCTATTCCTTGAAGCCCCTGGTAAGGATTTCTGTAAGTCAGCATCCATTTGACAGCATGTAATGATTAAATAGATAAAATAAGGCAAGTGGGTAATATACACCTAACCTTATGTTGGACTTCAACTTCCACCATGAGCATGTTAGCTGGGGCTGATAGAAATCAAGGTCTAACACTTCTAATGAACCTGGAGTATCTGGATTGCCCATTGCTCTAAGAAAATATTAGGGGCTGGATCCTGTGACTTTCCTGGATCAACAGGACAGTGTTCATATTCAGACTTCAGCTTCTACCAGGTTTCGTAATCCTGTGCTGATGAACACATAATTTAGGGAGAACATGGAAAAGATACTTTTTGAGACTACAGATCTGAGAATTCTCCACTCAGCTTGGCCATTTGCTATGCTAGTTGGTGGAGTCTGGGCATTATAGTCCAAAATAATTCACATTTCCAAGCTCTGCCAAGCACTCACTCCAAAAAGCCAACCTAGCTGATTGTAATACATCAGCCAGAACTGATGCAATTTGTAACAGAAATGCAATGTCCATATAGATAACGTGCGAATGAGATAGGTCTAGGGAGCCCTGGGAGCCTGTAGTGTTCAGTGTACATCCTACACCCAAAAGGATTTCATTTCAACAGTGGGTGCAGAGAAGTGATCTCTATACTTAATGTCATTTGTCATTCTTTGTTGGGCTCAAAAGCCTGCTAAGGATGCCAAGGAAATGAATAGACAGTGATAATAGAAATGTGACAGTTTCCTGATCCTTACAATAAAATATTCACTAGTAATTCAAGGAACAATCAAAACACAAAGCGTCTCGAGCCCACGGCGTACACAGGAATGAGTCACTGTCACTTGTATTCATCCAGCATGGTAGATGAGGCAGGACTAATTTTGTAGCCAGGACTGCAGGCAACAGGAAGGGAAGGTAACAGCACAGATGCTCCACCCCACCCCAAGAATTCTGATTCAAATGCCAGCCTTAGATGGAACCAAGGATAAGGACTTGTGACACAGACACAGACACAGACACACACACACAGACACACAGACACACAGTTCCCCATGAACATGTCTAATCCTTTCTTAGAGCTGTCAAGGCTGACAGCTGTCACCACTTCTTCTGGCAGGGAGTTCCACAGACCAGTAATCTGCTGGGTGAAAAAGTACTGTCTCTTATTTGTTTTAGATCCAGAACCCAAAAGTTTCATGGAGTGCCCCCTAGTTCTAGTGTTGTCTGATAGGGCAAACAGTTTTGCCTTATCTACTTTGTCCACACCATGTATGATGTTATAAACTTCAATCAGGTCACCTCTTAGGAGTCCTCATTCAAGAGTGAAGAGGCCCAGCCGTTGCAGCCTCTGGTGATAAGGAATGTGTTCCAGTCCCCTAATCATTCTGGTTGCCCTCCTCTGCACTTTTTCAATTTCCATAATATCCTTCTGGAGGTATGGTGACGAGAACTGTACACAATACTCCAGATAGGGCCTCACCATAGATTTATAAAGAGGCAAAATGACTCTTGCTGACTTATTTTCTATACTCTTCCTAATGATCCCTAGCTTTTTTCACTGCTGCAGCACACTGGGTTGACACCTTCATTGAGCTGTCCACCAAGACACCAAGGTCCCTTTCTTGGTTTGTTGCACAGAGTTCAGACCCCATCAGTTTATAAATGTAATTGGCCTTTTTTGCCCCAACGTGCATCACTCTGCACTTACTAAGGTTGAAGCCCATTTGCCACTGGTTTGCCGACTCCCCTAGTGTCAAGAAATCCCTCTGGAGCTTCCCACAATATTTTTCAGTTTTTACTACCTTGCATAATTTTGTGTTGTTGGCAAATTTGGCTACCTTGCCATTTACTCCTACTTCTATATCATTTATGAAGAGGTTGAATAGCAGGGGTCCCAGTACTGAACCTTCGGGGACCCAATTCTTTGCATCTCTCCACTTGGAGAAGTGTCCATCTAGTGCTACCCTCTGTTTCCTATCCCTTAGCCAGTTGCTGTTCCAGGACAAGACCTGTCCCTTGATTCATGACTGGCAAGTTTATTCAAGAGCCTTTGGTGTGGGACCTTGTCAAAAGCTTTCTGAAAGTCCAGATAAACAATGTCAACTGGACCTTCCTTATCGACATGCTTGTTTACACTCTCAATGAATTCCAACAGATTAGTGAGGCATGATTTGCCCTTGCAGAAGTCCTGTTGGCTCTCCTTCAGCAGCACCTTCTCAACTATGTACCTATTAATTTTATCTTTTAGGATGGTTTCCATCACTTTACCTGGGACACATGTCAAACTGACTGGTCGGTAATTTCCTGGATTACCTCTGGATCCCTTTTTGGAGATTGATGTTACATTTGCTACCTTCCAGTTATCAGGCACAATGCCTGGTTTGAGGGAGATTATATATTCTAGCTAGCTGCCTAGATGCCCTAAGCACATCTGATCTCACCTGATTTCGGAAGCTAAGCAGGGTTGGCCCTTGTTAGTACTTGGATGGGAGACCACTATGGAATACCAGGTGCTGTAGGTGCCTGGAGTAGGAACTGGCAAACCCCTCCAGTATTCCTGCCAAGAAAACTCCATGGACATGCGGTCACGAAGAGTCGGTCACGACTGTAACGACACAACACACACACACCTCTGCTTTGGCTAGGACATCAGCAATTTCATTGTTACTTTTCTTGAGAACTCGTGGATGGATACCATCTGGTCCGGGTGATTTGTTAGCATTTAGTTATTTCTATCTGGCTTAATTCTTTGGTTTCCCTCCCTACAAATATAGGCTCTGTTTTGGGCATGGGGTCTCTGTCTTCTTCAGTGAATACTGAAGCAAAGAATTCATTGAGTCTCTCAGCAATCTCTGTTTCCTCTTTAATAATCCCTTGCCTTCCATGGTCGTCTGACGGTCAAATGGCCTTCCTAGTTGGGTTCTTAGTTCTAATGTACTTAAAGAAGTCCTTGTTATTTCTTTGAGTGTTTTTAGCTATACCCTTCTCTAAGTCTTGCTTTGCTCTCCTGATTGTTGCCTAGCATTTGTTCTGCCAGAATTTATGTTTCTGCCTGTTGCCTTCGTTTGGACAAGCCTTCCATCTTCTAAATGAGCTTTTCTTGCTTTTGCTCACTTCCCGAACAGCTCCTGTAAGCCACATTGGAGTCCTCTTGGACCTGGCAGTGCCCTTTTTCCTTTTGGGTATGCATTCCAATTGGGCCTCTGTTGTTTTTGTGAGCAGCCCCCATGCCTCTTGGAGTGTTTGGACTCTCTCAGTTTCCCCCTTCCGCTTCTTTTTTACTAGTTTCCTTATCTTTGGGAAATTTCTGTTTTGAAAATTTAAGGTCACTGTGTTAGATTTTATCAGTGATTTGCAGTCTATGATTAAGTTAAAAGTAATTGTGTTGTAGTCACTGTTCCCTACTGGATCAGTCACATTAACATTTTGCACCAGATCCTCTGTATTACTCAGGATCAGGTCAAGGATTCTTGTACATCTAGTTGGGTTTTCAACCATCTGTTCCTGGGAACAATCATTTAGCATTTCCAGGTACTTTATCTCTTTATCATGTGCTGAACAACAGTTCACCCAGTCAATGTGAGGGTAATTGAAGTCCCCCATCATAACCAGGTTTCCCTTCTTGGATGCCTCCTTTACAACATTCTCCAACTGCCAGTCTCCCTCAGGGGCTTGGGTCAATAAAAGGTAGAGGAGCACAAGCATATATCCCAACCTGAACTCTTAGGAAAACAGTGCCACATAAGTGTAGCAAATAAATAAACATCAGATGGAAAATATATAGTCTGCTTGGGTAGATGAAGAAGACCTAAAAGGGAGGAAACCATGACTTCTCGTTGACTAATACCTCAACTAATAACACATTGGATTGTTAGATGCAAGCTGGATGTGAGGAAAAGATCTGTCATTAGCTTCTCCTGTAAGGTTTTTTTATTTGTATTGTTAATTGTCTGTATCCCCCAAAGTGCTATTCACCATGTTAAGGGAAATGTGTTATGTGCAGTGAAGCCAAGTGATCCTGAACCATATGAATGTCTTTGCTTGTGGGACAAACAGCAGCCATCTGTGGGGCAAAGCACAAGTGAGAATTTTAAATGAGAAAATGGTGAAACAGTCAACCTCTCCTTCATCCACACCAAATTCTTGATCTAATTCCATTGCACCCTATGGCTGCTATTAATTAAAAGAACAACAGCAGAGAACCTAATTACAGGTTGCCCACAACACGTCTGTTTGATCCTGAAATTGTCGGCAAAGGAAGAAGAACTTCATTAGGGTCTAGGTTGTGCCACCTCTGTAGAAGTTATCTTCAGCTATTCCTCCAGTGTTCTTACTAGTCCCTTTCACAACTAGCTGCCTGTGTCTGATTTCATTGTGGTCCCATCAGTGTCACCGCAAAGGTGAGAGCTGTTTGGGCAGATGGTTCATCATGGTTGCTCTTGTTGCATCATGATAATCTGGCTATAGAATTAACATGGGCATATTGAGAAGCCATCAGCTGCACAGATGGCAAGTGCTGCAATAAAGCTGAAAGACCACCCAAGAAGTCATTAGTGTTCTTGTCGAATTCCACATTTCCTGGCTTAGAAATGCGTATTTCAGATTGCTCCTGACGCTCACCTCAGAGGCAAACATCAGCTAAAAAGTTCTTCTCTGGCACCATTTCAGTCTGAACAGTGGGTTTCCAGTGCTGACCTGGATTGCAAGACAGTGAAGAGGAGAGAAGAACGAAAGCCCTTTCATTCACCGAGCAGCCTATGACACCAAGAGCAGCAAGCCAGCTAAGCAGATGGTTGAGGAAAGTGGCAAGTTGATGGCTAAAGGGAAGAAAAAGGCAAGGGGTGGATGGGAGGGGGATGGAAAGCTGATTTGAGATGGAAGAGATTGGAGCCTGTCATTCTTGGGATCCATCAAACACATAGTCATTGGACACACAACCTTCAGAAGGACAACTCTGGTGCGATTTGGCTCAGAACTGACTTGGCTTCGGAATAACTGTGGCTACTTCCTAAGGTTTGAAGGCAATTGTTTGCTTCTTCCATGGCAGTCCCTTGCATGGCCATGGGAGGTGTTTCCATCACTAGCAATAACTCTTGTGCTTTCCTTCTTTCCTGCTGCAGGCTAAAGAAGCACTCAAGACCCAAACCATATGTGGCATAAGAGACCTGCAATAAACATTTCAGCATGTGAGCCAACGGGAGCATTGCGGGTAGTGCACCAGCGCAGTCAATTAGCTGAACAACAGTTGCTTGCCATATTACCCATCCTTCATGCTGGGGGGAAAGGCATGTAGTATTAACATTTTTGTCTGCTGGAGAGCTTTCAAAGGCACAGGAGGCTTGTGGGTATGAAAAAGTGGCAACTTTGCATATCAGTAACTGGTTTTCCCGGGGTCCTATGTGGATGCTTGAGATATTGTGTTGTGTGTATGTGTTGTGTCATTATAGTCGTGACCGACTCTTTGTGACTCCATGCTTGAGATATTAAGTCTGTGCAAATTCTGACATGAAATGACCTAATTTTTTCCTTTTGATGCATAAACAGTATAAATACCCATCAGATTTTGCACGTCTTTGGTTATTTCAAGTTTTGAGCTCATACAGAGCAATAAGATGGATTTAATAAGAAGTATTTGAGGACAAATATTATTGGAAATCCCCTTCTTGGATGCGTACCTTTAACATGGTGGTTCGATTCCGTCAGTGAAGCTGAGAGCAATGCTGTGAGGAGGCCAGACACAAAAATGCTATCCATCTACTTTCTTGCTCACTGTAGTAGTTTATTTGTGCAAAGTGCTCCCATTGTGCTACGTGGCTCTGTTCACTACAGTTTCCCTCCCCTAAGTACCATCTTTGCCATCAGAGGTCTGTAAGGAGAAAATTAATATTATGTAGCCTCATGCTATGAGTGTTATCATATGGGTTATTTTCACTTACTCAGACTTTCATATATTCCTGGTGCTGGGCCATGTTTAGTTATTGAATTTGTGGGTTTCTTTGCCTTTCCTGTGGCAGAGTGTGTGTGGTGGAGTTTGAGTGCTAGTGTCGGGGGCTCTGTTTCCAATAAGTGTATTTTCACTCCTTCTTCTCTATTAGATTAGCATAATATTGCACTGGTGAGAGCATGGCATTCCTACTAAGTTTGGTTCTTCCCCTGCCATAGTTTACCATTTTCCTGTTGTGCTGATGCATCCCTTTCCTGTAACTGTTTTACTGATAGCCATCTGCTGCCAACACAATGGCAACTCGCTGCTAAGTAAAGGCTTAATTTGCAGCAGTACTTGCCTTGGTGTTCTAACAATCCATAAGAATTACAAGTGGGTCTATCTCACCCCATGGGGATAATTCAGAGAATGACCCCTGATTTAGTTGTAATGCTGCTATGCAGTATAAAAGGGGTGTGTGCACAATGGAGCTGGATGTAGCGACAGTGATTCTCCAGTGTTTCCATAGGGAATTACTTGCACCACATACAGTATATTGTGTTAGAGCTAGGATTTGCATTATGCTACTTATCTCCGTGCATTTGCCTGATAAACACTTGCTTTCTTATTTTCTCAGAGTAACAAGCGTGGTTGTGATTTCTTTCTAAAAACGTTTGCGATTAGGGATTAATCCATTTTCAATGCATTCCTATGGGAAAATGTCTGTGAAGATTCTCAGTCATCCAGGTGAATTTAACTGGAAGTTGAGTCATGGCTACTGGACTTCTTTCTCTCTATCTATCTCTCAAGAAAAAAGAAGTCCAGTAGCCATGACTCAACTTCCAGATTCCTATGGGAAATTTGTACAAAGGAAAATTTGCTCAACCAAATTTCATTTGGAATGAATTAATTCCTTTATATAAGGTACCACTGTAATAAACAGCCAAGTGTGAAATACTACAAATTTGCTACCAATTGCAAAACCAAGTTCTCAATAAGGTGGGAAGATGCAGGGAAACATGGCTACCCTACAACTGCTCAAGAACCAATACAAGAGGTCACTTCTGTACCCTACCAAAAAGATTTGAGAAAGAAAATGTGAGATGAAAGGAAGTGAAATCAGCAGCCGTAAGAATACCCGTATAGATTCCAGCCTAGTTTAGACAGAGCAACTAAAAGACAATCTAGGAAACCTGAGGAAGTTATTCTCTCTCTACCTCCCATGGCAAGATACTGTGTTTCCCCAAAAATAAGTCAGTGTCTTATATTAATTTTTGTTCCCAACGATGCACTAGGTCTTATTTTCAGGGGATGTCTTATTTTTCCATGAAGAAGAATACAGTACACATTTATTATTATCTTATCAGGGAGGCCTCGTTTTTTTGGGGGGGAGGAATGCCTTATATTTCAGCGAGAGGCAAAACTGTAAGTAGGTCTTATTTTCGGAGGATGTCTTATTTTTGGGGAAACAGGGTAGGCATGGTGCTCAGTTGCAGCTAGTCATCTCCCTTATGTTGGTGGAATGCAGCCTTTCCTAACCTGATATCCTTTGACTCTGTAACTGCTTTTATCACCGATGCTGATTGGTTTTAGCAGGAGTTATAATCGAAACCACCTGGAGTGTGTGCCAGGTTTAGAGAAGCATATTTGCCACTACAGTGGCAGAAATAGCAGAAACTACCTCTGAATAAGCATAGAGTTCCCACCAGGTTTCCTCCCCCCTCCACCTCACCCCTGACCATGTCCTCCATATCCTCCCTTGCACTGATAGTGCCCCTCAGGTGCAAAGGTCATATTGGCATAACACTCCACACAGAACACAATGGCTTTTCACCGGCATAAATCTACAGAGCTCTTGGATCAATCTATTCCACCGGTTGTAGAGGTATTCTGCTCAGGGCTCCGTTGGGATCAGTGGGCATGAATTGAGAATATCTCTGTATTAGACATCCAAAGATTCTAGTTTCTCTGCAACGTATACAGTTCAATTAATATTCACCTCCACACTTTTTTTTTGGAATTTCAGAGTTCCCCTCTGAAATTCAATGATGTGAAGCGTTGTTCTGTGGCTAGTGTTATGGAAATTCCATTTCACAGTTTTCTGCATTAATTTCATACACTAGATCATACAGAGCATCTCTTGGCCCTCCCGGTTTCTCATATCTATACTAGTAAATAATTATTGTTGCCTAGCCCCTGCTGTATACGTCTCATGAGTTGATGTCTGTCCCTTAGGCTTCAAACCAATGTTTTTTTGTCCTGAGGAATCAGAGGTGTGGTCTGACCATTTCAAAGCCATTCTACCCTTTGATGCAACCACTGTGGTCTCCACCCTCCTCTTCTGGTCTCATTCATGCAGATTAGCCAACAGAAGCCTTTGACTGTTTAAACCTTCGGCTGGGGACCTTTGGGGGCATGTGTGTATGTCAGCATCTAATTGAGCTGGGGAACAATGATCATGTGTAAGATCTGGACATGGTCCCATAATGCGATTTGCAATTTGTCCCAGACAGACAAGTTTCCATTTACTCCATCCATTAGGAGTCACAGTGGTGCATGCTGGCACATTTTACCAAGTGAGTGAGCAGCTGGGAACCTAGAGGCTGCTTGCCAAATGAGCTTACAATTGGATGACAGTTTTTCTTCTCTTCCTACTCCTCCAGTTTCCAACCTCTTATTTGCTCCATTGTACTGCAACAACCTGTAACATTCTTTTTTCTTTGCAGGCATATCTGGCCTGGGTTGAGGCTGCTTCTGGAAGTGAGGGTGCTGTCTTCTGTTTAGTCTTCTCTTTACAGTTGTTAGGGCATCGGTGGTGGGAATGCTGGTAAAGAGAGGTGTAACATCAAAGGATACCATGGTTTCGTCTGTATCCATTTCAGCTCATGAATCCAACCATTCAGTCCAACTATTCAGGCCATTTTTTCATCTTAGGAGCCTATTTCAGACCAGGGTGACAAGAAGTCAAAGCAGACTATAAGATGGAGGGCTCGCAACTAGCTTTATTCAGACTCATGAAGCTCTTTGGATGAGCAGCAAAATGTTTCTATCTCTCAAGAAAAAGAAGTCCAGTTGCCATGACTCAACTTCCAGATGGGAGTTGTAGTCTTAAAAAGTTACTTCATCAAGGGTGCTTCTTAAAGTCTGACTTGTTGATTGGCTTAGAAAGGAGGTTCTTCCTCATCCTCCAAGGAGTGAACTGTCAACTTGAATTTGCAAATCAATTTAGGAGTAGTTTTGGTAATCCTAAATTGATTTGGTAATGCAGTTTTGATAGTATATCAGTAATAATTATAGACATGCATCAAAGAGGCCCCTAAAGTGATTCATCCCTGATTAATTTTCTCATGGTTACCTAGGATCCCCTGTGCTCTTACAAGTTGCAGAACATCCTATCTTCAGACAGAAGTTGAGAAGAAATGGAAAAGTCTTCTAGATACCCTTCTTCCAATTCTGTTTGCCCCAGGTCACAGTTTCCTGTTGCTTTCATGGTGGTGCTGTTCACTTCCAGAAAGTGGTTTGGATACCCTTATGCTAACAAAACCCTATCTAATGTGAAAAATTGTGATGAGGAAATGCCAGAAAACGCACAAGGCTCCACTTGGCCTGGGTGCTACTGGGTATGTGAGAAGTACCTTGGCAGGGCAGTGGAGTCTTGGGAAGAAAAGGAATTGTGGAGAAACAGTGATTTGTTGTGAGTACTGCTTAATCGATTGCTTGTTGCCTGTGTTCCTTGCTGTCTCTCTGGCGTTTGCAGCTTGTACCAATTAAGTCAGCACCAGAGAGAGAGCCCTGAAGCCCATTAATTACCCTGATGGGGAAGAGATTGAGCACCCAGGCCACAGGCCCTGATTGCACGAGCAGTGCATGATGACAGAGCCCCTAGATATGAGCATGTGCTGGTCAGTAGTGGAGGAGAGAGAAAGAGATACTGTAGTAGATGGACAGCAAATGGCTGGGCAAGTTTCACTCCCTTTCCTCCTTGTGTAACAAGCACATAAGTCCCTTTAGCAGAAGAGTTTAGTATGGGCACAATAAGCTGCTCGTCAAGCTAAGTCATTGGGCTACAACTTCCAGAATCAAGGGACTCTTAATAAATTTTCCAAGCTCTCATTTTGCTTACTATTCTGACTCCACCCAGGCTCTTTCTTGCTTGACATGCCAGAAACCTTTGCATGTTCTGTTTCTCAAGTGCTACTATGCCCTCCATTTAATGCCTGCCACACTCCTCAGCTCTGTTCCACATGCTGACACGCCTGTTGCTGCTCTGCCTGTCATGCATTTTTCAAGGGTACAGGCATCCTGCAAAAACAACGTGGTTGACAACTGATACTTTTGTGATGCTCTCAGAATGCTTTCTCTTACTGATACTGTTCTGGAGTTTTTAACAGTGGCTTTGTTTTCATGATAGTTAGCTGATAAGCCCTTTCCACCTGTTACCCATGTCAGCCCTTTTCATAAAGGAAAGGAGACAGGGGCTTGCTATTATTATTATCATCATCATTATACTCCCAAACAGGGCAATTTTGAGTAGAATTTTGCTACGCCTTGATAGGACAGGACTCAACAGCTCTTTGCTCTTGACTCTCCCTCAGGTTGTGCTGATGTGATCACACAGACAGTTGGAGAAGGGTGGAGAAGAACAAGAACTGATGATGTAAGTCTCCCTGGAAAACAACCACCACCTCCTAATAAGCAGACAAGAGCACATGGATGTGGGAGAGGCTGACTGTGGGGGCTTGGACTGGGATGGGCAAAATGTCAACCATCCTGGGGCATAGAACTGCCAAGATGAGGTCATTGGTCTTTGCACCATTCATTGTGAGTGGCAGTCATCCTTGATCTCCATTTTCTTGTAGGTTTGTGAGTGTGTGTGGGAGTCTGCAACCAAGTATGAAGGTTGGGCTCTCTTGTATGCTAAACCTGTGCTGATCCAGTGAGCAACTGCTCCACAGAAAGCTCTCCCTTTGTCCTAATATATATGGTATTGTTCATACAGAACTGAAAACAGGAATGAACAGACTAATCTCCTAGGGATTTTGCACAAAGTCCATCTTTCTTGTGGCCATGAGGTGAGGGTGGAGCGCATGATCACGATTCACGAGTCCTCGTCCCATATCTGCTGTCTGTTCATATAACTTTCTTCTACATGTATTAGTCTCAGTAGGGTATCCAGACTGTTATGTCTCGCTCCTGGAGGTTACCTCACCCTTCCTAGAGAAGGGACTGAAGTCTGTGCCTAGCACTTTCTACTTTACTGTTGAAAAGACACAGTTTCACACCATCATCATCACACATTCTCCATCAGCTCTGGTCTGGTGTAGATGCCAGCATAACAATACTATATATATTCTTTACGCCCATCTGGAACCCTAGATTTGACCACTGCTGTGTGTTGAGCTACTGGATGGGCTATGATCATTTTTAGACTGCGGTCTGGATTGTGCGCTTTCATGTTTAGTCTAGGCAGCGCATTTTCAAAGCAAATGCTTTTTCTTAAAATGCCTGGGCCTGTGGCGATTGTTTGAAGTTATCCTGCTGCTTAGTTTGCTAGCTGATAAGTGCCTCCTAAATTAGATACATCTAATATTTGCTTCTGAATGCTTTCTGAGTGTCACACATATTTAGGGCTTAATCCCTTAACGTAGGGGCTTGTCTATTGCGCTCGTAAGTAGAGGTACCACTGTGCTTTGCTTTCCAAATGGTGTGAACATTTAATATACTCTTTATAAATGTAACCTAGATTCTGCATTTATATTTGAAGAATTTGGTCACCTAAGTATAAACACACAACACTGACAAAACCATTTGCTAAATCCCCATTCTGTAAATACATTAGTGTACACACATCCCAGCACAGGCATATGTGCCACACATGTTTACTAATCTGGCAATTCACAGTAAAGCGACAGAAACATTTCTGCACATTTGGGAGCGTAGATACCTCCTTTGGTCTCTTCTCTTATTATTGGAAGTTGTGAATCTACTCCCAGAAAATGCACAAGCCATTTGCACATGTGCAGTGTGTCCCTCTGGACAAGACAAGACAAGACAAATGGCCATATATCGTTATAAAAACTGGATGTCCTTTACGGTACGTCTAATCCCAGAGACGCTGATACATCCCCGGGTGTCAGGTGAAGCCGCAGAGACTTGCGATGCTCCTCCAGGTCTTCGGGGTGAGAAGCAAATCTCAGAATGAGTGATGCTAGAAGAGGTGAAAGCCCATCTTTTGTGAGCTAGGCTGCTTTAAAGCTTAGGTGTTTCTGTGTATGTTGCGCTTGTCTGGCATTGGTACACAACAAACAAACAAACAGGAGTGGGGAAAGAGGTTTAGGGAGAGAACATATGCCATTTGGTGCAAGACAGGGACAAATGGGAAAAGACTGTTTATACAGTCAGCTGGCACAAGAACAATATTTATTTATTTCTACTACCACCCCCCTTACTGCAAACTGCACTACGTAGGGCGGTTAGTACCAGTCCTGCTCCCCATAACATTGCAAGAATGGTCTCATGAGACCACAAAAAAATATTTGGTGGTCTCTGTCATTGCTCTGAAATGTCACGAACTGTTGAGCTGGCCACTTTCAATCACAGCAAGACTCACTGTCTTCTACCAGGACAGCTTCATGTCTGCTAAAGGCCCAGTTGGTGCCTGGATAAGGAGATCAGCAGTGTCAACATGGGGAAGCAAGCTAATTGAAGCTTTTCATCATTCTGCCAGTATAGGTTAGTTGGAAATATAGCAGATGCCTTGCATAACTAATCCAAGAATGGTGTGACACAAAATAATCCGGTTCTTTGGAGCAGCACAGCTTCTAACATTTTGCAGATGATAGCACAGTGGTCCGAACCAAATATTTTGCTGGCCTGCGGTGCACATCATGTGGTTAGGTGATGCATCTGGTGTTCAGCCAAGACACGTAATGCAGTGCAGTTCTACGGGAAACCCAACGCTACAGTGTCTTGGGGGTTTGTGCTAGTTCAGGCACAGCCTTTTACACATGATCACACAATCTGTCTGGTAATGAAAAGCCACTCCCTGCCCACTTTCTCCTAGCATCCAAAACTGTGTGTCTTGTGGGAGGTAATCCAGGCAAATACAGACAAGTTCCCCAACTAGTTTTTCTGGTTTGAGTGTTTAAAAACCTGAGTTTCCAGCTTCCCATTGTGTCGCTTAATGCAATCAGAGTATCTTCCTGAAGACGAAAAAAGACTACTCCAGCCTTCCACAATTAAGGGCCCTCAAGATTTCTTAAAATGAGGCTCCCATAATCCCTTATGATCAGCCATGCTAGTCCTTAGTTGGAGCTGTTCTCTAAATGCATCTGGAGGGTAGGGGACTGAGGAAGGATAGACGAAAGAGTGAAAGGCTTTTTGCTCTCTATTTCTGTGGATAGACCATTCCTGCCAATTGCTCTAGACCAGTGGTTCTCAACCTGTGCGTCCCCAGATGTTCCTGTACTGCAACTCCCAGAAGCCTCCACCACTCTCTGTGCTGGAAGGGGTTTCTGGGAGTTGCAGTCCAGGAATATCTGGGGACCCACAGGTTGAGAGCCACTGCCCTAGACCTTTGCCCATTCATCCCCTGGTCTTCTTTTCTTCCAGTGCTGTACCCTTGGATGGAAAGGAGAAGGAATAAGCCATGGATAAACTGTGGAACTTACTGGCTTGAACAGCTCTCTTCCTTTGTATTCTTAGTTTCCTTTCTCAGTTGCTGAGATGTTACAAAGCCTGTGTACATGAGATATAGCACACCTGGCTCAAGACATTCTGTTGCCTGAGGTAAAAAAAATAAGATGGCGCCTCTTCTTCCATGCCAGAGACAAGAGCTGAATATTAGCAGTGAGGTACTTCAGGTGATGTATGCCTGAGAAAAGGCAGGTCAGTTTAGTGTGGATAAGATAAACAATATAGCACTTACATCTCTGTCCTCCAGCAGAGAAGGATAAGGCATGAGTCTGAGTCAGGAGAAATAAACTAAATGACTGCTGTTGCTGCTGCCTCACTCTGTCTAACGGAAGGGTCAGTACTCCTGAGGAGTATCAGTGACCTCATGTGCCTAAGAGATCGTTTCTTCCTCCATATACAGTATGTAAATACCCTTATAATTACAAGGCACTGTCAGCCCTCCCTTCAGTCCTCCCCATCCAAGGAAGGCAGCACAGAATCAGATCCACTGGAACTGCCACTCTGTTGTCTCTCATCATAAGAACATAAGAACGTAAGAAGAGCCATGCTGGATCAGGCCAATGGCCCATCTAGTCTAGCTTCCTGTATCTCACAGTGGCCCCACCAAATGTGTCCGGGAGCACACGGAACTAGATATCTGTCTTCTGATACCACTCCCCTGCATCTGTTCCTTGAAGTACCCCGGTTTTAAGCCTGGAGATTATATATCTCCATCATGGTTTGTAACCTGTGATGGACCTTTCCTCCAGGAATCTGTCCAATCTCCCTTTGAAGGCATCATTTTTAGAAATGCCCTTGGCTGCCCCCTGTTGACAACAACATCCCTGGATTTCTACCGACACTCCTCCACCATCTGTATGCCTCTGTAGTGCTCTCTGGTGACACTGGCTAGTTGGCTAGCTGGCTGGTAAAGAAGAAAAACAGCTGCCTTGCTCATTGCACCCTCTGCTGGGAAGAGGCTGTGAAAGGGAGTTTCTTAGTCTTTCCTCTCTCTCTGTCTCTCGGGTGGGGGGAAGAGGAGGAGAGATGTGGCAGCTGGTAATTCCAGATGGGTCTAGCCCTCCCTGGCCTGTTCCAGAGTCCCTGGGTGAGTATTTCCTTACCCTCCTCACACTGGAGTGCAACAGTATTGCCAAGGACCTTTCCCTGAGGAATTGGGTGGGCTGGCTGAGGATTAAATAGCTGAGATACAGTTAGCAGCATAAATGATATTCAAAGCAAATTAATTCACTCCCTGCGGCATTGGAATCTCTGTCCAGGAAAAAAAAGAAAGCCTTCTGTCTGCAGCTCCATTACCTGGCACTGTGCACAGGATGAACTTGGGACAATGATGAGGTGGGGGGGACCCATCACTCAGATCTGGCAGACCCATTCAGTGTTGCACTAGAGAGGCGGGGATAGAGATGTATGATCTCCAGTCCGTAGTATAGCAGCGAGCAGATTGTGTCAGCTGGATTCCCTCCTCCCTCCTCCCTGATTATCTAAGTACTGTATAACTGTCTGCCTTGATGTGGGTTTCTCACTCTCCTGGGGTGGTTGATATCCCATTTCCCAGCATCCCACTAATTTCTGTTAAAGGAGACACTAGGTGGGGTGGGGGTGGGAGTAGTAGGGGAAAGAAACGAAGTTGCAGAGGAAGGGGGTCGTTGTTCCTTGGAACTGCAACAAGGTTTGCCTGCGCCAATCTGCTTGGCCATTGGGAGCTGCCAGCAGCACCCTGTGAATTCTTCCATGCTGTTCAGCTCCAAACGTGGTATGTTACGCTTTTGGATCACAATTCCCAGAAGCATTTTCCGGACTCTCTAAGAGAAGATATAGAGCTGCGTTTTCAAGCCCACCCCTTTTCTTTTGTTGTTGCTGCTGCTGCTACTGCCGCCGCCGCCGCCGCCGCCAGATTGGTTGATAACGGCAGTTCTCTTTGTGCCAGATAATGTTCATTCATGTACCTTTCTGTGCATTGCTGGGCAATGCTCCCCTGCCCATTCTCAACCCCCTGCCTCTTCCTGGCTAAGCCTTTTAGTGAAGCTATTAGTCCTAAGTGCTCTTTGACTCCCATTGTAACATTGATATTTGGATACAGAGATTGATGGCTTTGTGAATTATTCATGCTGGGATAGGTTCCATTTCCATAACGAGACTGTGGGGTGGGGTAGTGGGGGGAATAGCCCTACATAATGAGTCCTGTTCTGGGACTGGATCTTCGTTCTGCCAGCCCATGATGTACATTTTCACTTTTCTGGGACTGATACAGAAGATAATCTCCAGTCTCTTGGATCGAGTTCCTGTCCCACAGTTTCTGGCTTCGGTTGTGAGCACAGTTTATACAGCCAGCTACAGGCTGATTAATTCATTTTTCTAAAAAGGCGACAAAAGAAGTAGTGTGCTTTAATTTGAGACTAGGAAGTGCTGCATTTGGGTGTAGTTTCTTCCCATTACAGTTAAGCAGAGTGGATGAGATTACAGATTCCATTTCTCAAACCCTTAATTGCACGGCATATTTCCTATGATTGTTTCAAATTAAACCTTGTTTGGAGTAAGGTATAAACATCATTGCAATGTCACAGAATGAGAGAATGCTAGAGGAACAGGATCTCTTTTAGTTCTGCTATTTGTGCTGAAATGCTGAAAGATGCTGGAACTTTCTATGCTTTGCAAAGTAGCTTGCTTTGTTTTGTGCTTGATCTTCTGGACTGTCTGCTGGAATGATGTCTCTGGAACAATGGAGCGGCTGGAGCGCAAGTGGAGAAAATATCGCTGTGAGTCTGATCAAACACGGCTTAGAGCCCATTATCGGGCCTATTCCGTGGCGATACAGTTGGCGAAAAGGCATTATTTCGCAAACAGTATTGCTTCCTCAGAGTGCCGTCCAGCAGAGCTGTTTCGGGTGGTCCAGGACCTTCTTCAACTGAGAAATACGGTGGAGGTTCTGGACCACTCAGCAGCCCGTTGTGACGAGTTTGCTGTTCACTTTGAGGGAAAAATCGCTCAGATTCGCAGGGAATTGGACTCCACTATTGGTGCAGAATCAAGGGATGTACCCAGTGTGCCGTGCTTAGGTCCAGCATTATTGGATGAGTTTCAATTATTGAGACCCGAGGATGTGGAGAGGGTGCTTGGATCTGTCCGTTCTACCACCACGCTGCTCGACCCTTGCCCTTCCTGGCTAATTGAAAGATCTGCCAGGGGGGTTCGCACCTGGGTCCAGAAAGCTGTAAACACATCATTAAGAGAGGGAGTGGTCCCTGCTGCCTTAAAAGAGGCAGTAATTAGACAACTCCTTAAAAAACCCAACCTGGACCCAGGGCTGGTGGGTAACTACCGGCCAGTAGCGAACCTCCCTTATTTGGGCAAGGTGTTGGAGCAGGTGGTGGCCGGACAGCTCCAGGCGCTGCTGGATGAAACAGATTTTCTGGATCCATTTCAATCTGGTTTCAGGCTGGGTTTTGGAACAGGGACTGCCTTGGATGCCCTGTACGATGACCTTTGCCGGGAGAGAGACAGGAGGAGTGCAACCCTGTTGATACTCCTGGACCTCTCAGCGGCTTTCAACACCATCAACCATGGTGTCCTTCTGGATAGGCTGGCCAGATTGGGAGTTGGAGGCACTGTTTTGCAGTGGTTCCGCTCCTTCCTGGCTGACCGTGTCCAGAAGGTGGTGCTGGGGGACAGTTGCTCTGCCCCGTGGCGTTTACGTCAAGGGGTTCCTCAGGGCTCTATACTGTCTCCCATGCTGTTCAACATTTACATGGAACCACTGGGAGCGGTCATCAGGAGGTTTGGGCTGAGGAGTCAGCAATATGCTGAGGATACTCAGCTCTACCTCTCATTCTCCACCAATCCAGGTGATGCGGTTTCTGTGCTGAACTCGTGTCTGGACCAGATAATGGACTGGATGGGGGTTAATAAATTGAAACTCAATCCAGACAAAGACGGAAGTGCTGTTAATGGGTGTTTCGCTGGACAGGTTAGAGGGCCATTTTCCTGTCTTGGACGGGGTTGCACTCCCCCTAAGGGACAGGGTCAGCAGCTTGGGGGTGCTCCTGGACCCCAGTCTAACTCTGGAAGCCCAGGTGGACTCGGTGGCCAGGGGTGCCTTCCTTCAGCTGCAGAAAATATACCAGCTCCGCCCCTATCTAGACGAGCAGAGCCTCATGACAGTTACGCATGCACTGGTAACATCCCGTATTGATTACTGCAATGCGCTCTACATGGGGCTGCCTTTGAAGACCGTCCGGCGATTGCAACTGGTTCAGAATTGTGCGGCGTGGCTGGTAAGCGGTGGGGCCGCCAGAGATCACATCATGCTGATTCTACGTAACCTGCATTGGTTACCAGTTGCTGCCCGAGCCCAATTCAATGTGCTTGTCTTGACATATAAAGCCCTAAATGGCTTAGGACCTAGATACCTGAAGGACCGCCTCCTTCCATATGAACCTACCCGGCAATTAAGATCGAGCCAGGGGGCCCTCTTGAAAGAGCCATCCCTCAAGGAAGTGAGAGGGGTGGCTTGTGGACATAGGGCCTTCTCGGCAGCTGCCCCCAAATTATGGAATGCCCTCCCAAGTGAGATCTGCCTGGCACCAACATTGATGACATTTTGGCGCCAGGTAAAAACCTTCCTGTTCCAGAAGTTTTTTAATTGATACAACATAGACTGTGGGTCCTTTGATGGCAATTTTAGTGTGATGATTTTAGTATAAGGTTTTTGTTGTTGTTTTAATTATTTATTGATATTTTTTGTTTTAACTGTTTTAATTCCTTATTGTAAGCCGCCCAGAGACCTTTGGGTAGTGGGCGGCATATAAGTTGTAAAAATAAATACATAAATAAATAAATAAATAATTCCTTTCCAGCTTCTAATTGCTTCTGTAATATAGAATTTTGGGCATCCAGACCAGATGCAGAATTATGGCTTGCTCTGTGTCAGTAACACAAGAGTCAAGTTCATTTTAAGTAGGTGACAATAATTTAATAAAAAGCACTTGGATTCATACTCAGTCTTCTTTTTACCTTGGGGGTTATTGTTTCTTCTTGGAATTTATGTTGGTCAAGTGTAAATTAGTTCTTCGTGATTATTGCCTATATGCCTAATGAAAGGTCTGTATAACAATTCAAGGTGCTGACCTTAACCAACAAAGCACAAAATGGCCTGGGTCCAAGCTACCTCAAAGATTGAATCTCACATTATGAACCAGCTCAGGTGCTAAGTTCATCAGGAGAGGCATTTCTCTCCATCTCACCACCTTCATAGGTGCGTCTCATAGGAACACATGAAAGGGCCTTCTCCGTTGCTGCTCCCAAACTTTGGAACTCCCTCCTGCTGGAGGCCAGGACTGCTCCAGCTGTCTTTCCGGAAGCAGGCAAATACCTTCCTCTTCAGGCAAGCTTTCCCTGTCTATTTACTATGTGACTTTTATATTGATTACCATACACGATTGCATTGATTGATTTCATAAGAACAACAGTGATTTCCATGTTAGTTACCAACCCTCATAATTGATTTTTTCTTTTTGTGTACTCTTTGTAGCCTTAATGTTACACTTCAATGTTCTAAGATGCCTCTCCTAATTCCCTGTTCTTAATTTGAATAGGTCTTAAATATTCTGGGCTGTATATTGTCACTCTTTATTGTAAGCCATCTTGGGTCCTTTTCCAAGGAGAAAGGTGGGGTAAAAATATTCTAAATAAATAAATAAACAAACAACTTATGAACGATACACTTCTTTGAAGGGATCAGTGCTGGTTCTTAACCTCCTGCCAGAAACCCTTCCTTCTTCACCTTCTCCCTATGTGCCAACGTGTCATCTCTGAAAGGACATTAGTTTTGCCTCAGCAGTGCTTGAAAGTTAAATATTTGTTGCCTTGACTTTTGACTACAGCAAGATGGCTTACTTGGCTCAAGATATTCAGCATCATGTGTACAGCCAGCAGTACCGTTTCAGTACAAGTGCAAAGCTGATAATGCCCTTACCACTCATGCTGCTGCTGAATCCAGTTATGTTGCACATACAGTACCTCTGTAAGAGGACAGCCAGTCCCAGCATCACCCTGACAGTAGTGCATCGCCCCACCATCTTCATTATCACATCCTTGGTATCAGTGTCTTATGCTGTGCTGTCATAGTAGACAGAACTGAGCCAGACAAACTCTCTGGCATGACTCAGTGCAAGCAAGCTGGAAGGAATGGTCCAGATGGTGAAACAGTATGGTCCTGACTATTTAAGTTCAAAACTTGGAAATATTTCTTCTCTAAGCTACCTCCCCAAGCACCCCAGAACCAGCATGGTTGCTAGATCATTCTAAGGATCACAATCCAAAAAAAGTAACATTTCTAAGCTTTGGTAAGTCCCCAATGGAACCCTCTAACCATGCCACTGCAGTTAGGCAACAGAGAAACAAAAGAATAATACGCTAGAGTCAGATATCAAAATCATATTCCAGTGCTAAAAGCAACACCAGGGTAGAAGGAGGAGGCAAGAATAGATAACATTGAGGGGGAACCATGACTGGGATGTCAAGTAAAGGAAAGATACTCAATCTTCAACACTGCCTGTGAATATCGTATGTGTCCTGTTGGGATAAGAGAAGAGAGGCTTCTCACCCTACAGCAATGTCTGGAATACTATACGTACTCTGATTAAATGTGCAGGGCTTGCATATCTTCCTGGGCTGGGAATCAGTTCTACAGAGTAAACTGGGACCTGCTTTCAGGAAAACAGGCTTGGAATGATTGCAAGCATCTGATGGCCAAAAACTCTTTGCGTTACATTTCTTTAAAAGGGAGTTTGTTCCCACAAATCCTCAGTGATCGTCCTTGCTACCTTCCTTGCCTTCTCAAGCCTGAATAACCACCCCTTGTGCATTCCTCCAGTTTTGACTACTGTATCTCCCTCGGCATTGAACAGCAGGTTAAGGATAAGGATTAGCTGAGGCAGCAAGAGGCAAAAGAGGACACACCGTCTGCACTTTGATAGCATTGGGAAGGAGGGAAACCCATTTCTTTGAACACAGTTGCCATATTTATATCCAATGGAGTAGCAGGTAGCTGCTGTGCTTTTCAGACACCTTGCAGTTTCCAAGTGCATTGTCTTCTAGAAGTGGCAGGGGCCAGGATCCTTGATAGGAGTATGTCTGCCACAGCTTTCCTGCAGTGGTCCAGAGTCATCAGACCACCCCTTCCACAAGGCAGACTTCATGCAGTTGGTAGTTTTGGCAGGTGGGACTGGAAGATTCCTCTGGCTCCGCAGTTCCCTCTGACTCTCTTCCAAGGGCAAAGAGCTGGGTTATGATGACCCAATGCAGAAAAGGACAGGGCTCCTGTACCTTTAAGAATTATGTACGGGTGCTTGGCAAGGGGTTGCCACTGAAAGTCCTTCCTCTGCGGGACAATCAGAGCCCTCTTAGAGAAAAGCTGCTCTTGAGAGGAATTGGCTTGCCTGGTGTGAAGCAGCAGCAGTGGTGGTGCCGCTGCGGTTAAAGCTCTTTCTCTGTGGACTGAGGCGAGAAGAAAGTCTGCTAAGCAAGCTGTCCCCCCCACACACCCCCACACCTACAAAGGCCCGCCCAGCTTCCTCCTGCCTAAGATGCTTAACTATATGCGTAAACCCCAGACGGAGTAAGTTGGCCAAACATGATGTTGCCCTTTCCTTTGAAATGTTCCTTTCATTATGCCCCTCATTACGGAGAGCTCCATGGGATAAAGAACACCCAGTATCGGTAACTATGGCAACAGGAAGAGGAGGTGCTGACAAGGGAAACTTGTCACCCTTGGGAAAGCAGGCACAGCTGCCTCAGTCAGGGGAGACATGTTGTGGGAGGTGGGGGGGGGGCAGCTCTGCTTGCAGTGTTTGCGCTAGGTGGAGCCTCTTTGTTGCAGGGGCCATGACCCAAAGATGCGGAAGGCCATTAAGTGATTGCTATTCGGAGGCACACCTGGGTATTGTGTACACATCATGGCGTAAGGGCCATAGCTGATTTGTGTTGTTCCAAAGCTGTCCTGGTTATGGGGGCTAGATGTGCAGTTTCAGCCCAAGACATTTTTGTTGCCTGGGGCAGAACAGCAAATGGCAACATGTCAAATGGAATAATATGTGATGCCGGAGTTGTTGTTTTGATGTATGAACTCTACGAGCGTCTTTCCCTAGCCCTGGCATTAAAAAAAAGCCATAGAGATCAAGCCAATAATAATTTGCTGCCCTTTCATGCCATGTCAAAATCTGCCTGAGCTACCACTTCACTTTGCTTAATGGTAAAAGGCCAACCCTCTGGGTGTGCCAGGGCTGCATGACTGGGTTCCTGATCATTTATTGCTGCTTCTTGGGTTATGCTTTGTTTGAATACAGTTGTCCTCTCTTTTATGGGCCCCACTCCCTTGCTGGGACAACTAGTAGGAGTGAGCCAAATAGTTCTTTTATGAAAAGGAAAGGGATCAGTAAGAAAAGGTGGCTATTCTTGCAATTCTCTGAATATATCTGCAGTTTGGCAAATTTAGTACAGTGGTGCCTCTTAAGACGAATTTAATTCGCTCTACGGGTCAATTCATTTTATGAAAAACTCATCTTATGAAATGCGGTTTAATGCCGTTCTGATAGGAATGCATCAAATTCATCTTGTGGGGCATCCCATAGGGAAAAAAAAAATCTTATGAGGTTTTCCTATTCCTGGAAATCTCATTCGTCTTACAAGTTTTTCATATTAAGGGGCATTTGTCTTACAAGGTACTACTATATTTCAGTTTACAATTACCCAGTGCAAAGAAGGGTTGTTACTGGTAGTAACAGTTACTACTTTATACATTAATTTTGAATTTGAATTTTTTAAATTGCTCTTTTAAAAATTAATTTTGAAAAAGGTATTCAGCATGTATCTTTGCTGTAATTGTGTGTTAAAATAGTTTTCTATTAGAGTTCCCTTTGAATAAATCCAGCTTGACTCAGACAGAAGTTATTTTCTGTTGGCCTCCTTCTCTTTCAGGAAGGGCGGCCTCTTAGTAGCAAAGCTCATATTGTGCACACAGAAGGCCCCAGGTACGTATTACCACCTCTGAGACAGAAGTCTCAGAGAATTGTCTTCAAGTATCCAGGTAAGAAGATACAGTATATCTCAAGCCAAGCTGTAATAGTAAAAGAGAAAGTTTTATTGCATATAGAGAATGGATTGCAGTGGTGGACCACATGTGTCCTCAGGGCCCAAATGTGGCCTCTGGTATAGTTATCAAAGTTTCTTGTGTGTGCCACCATTGTTTATTTAAAAAACAAACATATTTGGCCACTAGAGGACACAAGGTATTTTTTTATTTCACTAAGCTTTTCCCCTTTTCATAAGAAAAGGAATGTGTTGGGTTTGTGCAAATAGCCCTCAAAGGTGTACAGATGAATGTGTGTAGCATCTGTACCTCTGGAGGTGGGCCACCATTTCTTTAATGTCTACTAAATACAACCTCCTCTCCTCTCCCATCTGGCCCAAGGGCTGACATGCAAAGCACAAGGATGCTTGCATGTGTTCCATACACATAATGCAGCACAGTGGCCCCCTGCCCTTTCGCACTTCATATAATGCAGTCCCGCTATATCACGGGGCCGCAGTACAGTGGTGCCCCGAAAGCACTAAAGAGAGGAGGGGAAAGGTTTTAAAAGCATGGACTTTTAAAACCTTTCCCCCCCTTCCCCAAGCCCTGGGCTCCAGCTGATTGGCACTGGGGTGGGAAAACAAAAGGTTTTTCTCCCCCATCCCAGCACCAGTCAGCTGGGGTCCGGGGCTTGGAGAAGGAGGGGGGGAAGGTTTTAAAAGCCTGGTCTGGCTTCATTGCTTAAAGACATTTTAAACATTGAGCACTGCTCCCCTGCGCCCTGGGGGGGGGGGTCGGGAGAAGCGGCACATGATATTTAAAATGTCTTTAAGCAACAGAGCCATGTGCTTTGCTCTGTTGCTTAAAGACACTTTAAACGTTGTGCGCCACCCACCCCCCAGGCCCGACCTGACCTGCATCAGCATATCGCGGCTTTTCAATGATCTCGGGTTGGGTTGGGTTTCTAACCCCTGCAATAGATGGGGGTTGCTGTACGTGTTTCAGAGGTACCACAGGAAATCTTGGTTATCAGTCTCACTGTCTCACATATACACAAACACACATATTATTTTGGTGTGACATTATTTAAGTGCCCTCTCAAACTAATAATTCGCAGTGCTCAATTTTTGGTCATGAATTCTCATGAGCTGGCAAACTTAATACTCAAGTTTGACCACCAGCTCATGCAGGGAAGTGAGCTGTCAATAACCTTGATGCTGCTACTCTGTGTAGAAGAAGGTACTCTGTTAGATGGACCAATGGGCTGACTCCATAGAAGACTATGCTTCTTCCTCTGTGGCACAGCACGGATCTGATCCAGTCGGCAAGTCCTCCTCACCGGTGGCCACCAGCTTTTTGGCAGGTCTAAGCCATGTTCCCCTTTAATCACAATAGTGGGGAAAGTTTGTTTTTCTTGGGTCTCATTGTCCCCACTCCACCTTGGGGTTATTCTTCTTACAGGTGCTGTTGCTAGAGGTGTGGTCTTGTTATTTCTAGGCTGAACTAGGCTTCCTTTCTGCAGCAGTGCTGCATCATATAGGCTGCCATCCTAGACATGCTTACTTGAAGAGAGTCCTGTTCAGTTCAATGAACCTTATCTCTGATTAGACATGCACTGTCAGAAAAATGTTGCCTTTGAAATGTTTTCATGTCAGTTTTTTTTAAGGTTCTTTCTTTATTTCTCCATTTCCAGTGCTGCAGTGGAAACTGCGGCTGGTTTTTAAACAAAACCCCCTTTTATGACTTTGATGAGGAAAACTGCCTGCCCTGGTTAAATGCCTGTACTGCAGGTAAAACTGTGCTCACGACCTGGGTTCAATCCCCGGTAGCAGGCTCAAGGTTCACTCAGCCTTCCATCCTTCCGAGGTTGGTAAAATGAGTACCCAGCTTGCTGGGGGGGCAATGTGTAGCCTGCACACTGTAATTAAAACATTGTAAACCGCCCAGAGACCACTTGTAGTGGTATGGGGCGGTATATAAGCAGAACACACTTTTTGAGCGTTAAGAGAGAAACACAGGATTTCATAATCTCAGAATCCCCTAAAGATTCATTACTTACTTAACAGCAAGTAGAGCTGTAACAAGAGTGTGGTCACTGGGGGTTGACTCACAACACTAACATTTAGAGAGAATTCCACTGCTGCAAGAGTGTGAATCTATCCATTTGTATTTGCTGTGGAAGGGCACCAGCTCAAGTGAGTCTTCTGCATTCTGCTTCTCCTTCTCAGACAGGAAGGAGCATAAAAAAGGAGGACTCAGCACAGAACCACTCGCCTGCCGAGAACTGACAGAGAAGAACTAACAGGGTACCAAAATTGCTAGCTATGACTCTGGCAGGAGGTTGAACTGAACTCAGTCAAGATTTCAAGTAGACATGTACCAGAGCAGGTTATGAATACCTTTGAGTACAGTGTGTAGGATGATGCTGTAGCTACAGTTCTTCACGCTGCATTTTCACATCTGGAGCAGCAGGGAGGTTATATACGGCTGGTTTTTGGGGACTTTAGTTCAGCATTTACTGGTAATACCAACCTGCCACACAGACTGTTGATTAAATTGGGGAACTTGGGTTTACTACATTCTATGTGTATGTGGATTAATAGTTTTTTGTCTTGACATAGTCAGAGGGTTTAGAGTAGATCAGCATACATCCACAGATCTTAGTCTTAATACTGAGTGTCAGTAAGCATGTGGATAATGGAGGTCCAGTTGACATTGTTTATCTGGACTTTCAGAAGGCTTTTGACAAGGTCCCGCACCAAAGGCTTGTGGATAAACTTGCAGTCATGGAATCAAGGGACTGGTCTTATCCTGGAACAGCAGCTGGCTAAGGGACAGGAAACAGAGAGTACCACTAAATGGACACTTCTCCAAGTGGAGGGAGGTAAAGAGTGGGGTCCCAAGGTTCAGTACTGGGACCCCTGCTTTTCAACCCATTCATAAATGATATAGAAGTAGGAGTAAATAGCAAGGTGGCCAAATTTGCCAATGACAGTAAATTGTGCAGGGTAGTACAAAGTGAGACAGATTGTGAGGCACTCCAGAGGGATCTCTTGACACTGGGGGAGGGAAACCAGTGGCAAATGAGCTTCAACATTAGTAAGTGCAAAGTGATGCACGTTGGGACAAAAAAAGCCCAATTACATTTATAAACTGATGGGGTCTGAACTCTGTGCAACAAACCAGGAAAGGGACCTTGGTGTCCTGGTGGACAGCTCAATGAAGATGTCAACCCAATGTGCTGCAGCAGTGAAAAAAGCAAACTCAATGCTAGGGCTCATTAGGAAGGGTATAGAAAATAAGTCAACAAGTGCCATTTTGCCTCTTTATAATTTTATGGTGGGGCCCCATCTGTAGTATTGTGTACAGTTCTGGTCGCCATACCTCCAGAAGGATATTATGGAAATGGAAAAATTGCAGAAGAGAGCAACCAGAATGATTAGGCGACTGGAACACCTTTCAAACTATCTGAGGCTGCAGCGGCTAGGCCTTTTCACTCTTGAATGCCGCTGCCTAAGAGGTGGCCTGATTGAAGTTTATAAAATCATACATGGTATGGAAGTAGATAAGGAAAAGCTGTTTTTTCCTATCGCACAATACTAGAACTAGGGGGCACTCCATGAAACTTTTGGGTGTTAGATCTCAAACAAATAAGTACTTTTTCACCCATCAGTGCTCTATGGATCTCCCTGCCAGAAGAAATGGTGACAGCTGTCAGCACTGACAGCTTTAAGAAAGGATTGGACAAGTTCATGGAGAACAAGGGTATCAATGGCTATCATTATGGATGCCTAAGGACAACCTCCGGGTTGGAGAGATAGGCAGGATATCTCTCAATGCCATTTTCGGGGAATCATAAGCAGGTGAAGACATCTGCTTGAAAAGATCCGGAAGCAAATGGTTAGCCACTGTGTGAGAAGAATGCTGGACTGGATGGGCTGTGGCCTGTTCCAGCAAAGCTGTTCTTATGTTCTTGTGTTCTTATGTACAGGCTGTCTGCAAGGCTGTGTGCTGAGTCCCCTGCTCTATACTTTCTATACTTAATGATTGTATTCCCGCCTAGTTAAGTTTGCACATGACACTACAATAGTAGGGCTTATCTCAAAGGGAGATGAATTTGCTTATAGAGATGAGGTGGAGCGGTTGATAGAGTGGTGCAGAGAGAATAACCTGTTCCTGAACATATTGAAGACTAAGGAGCTTATAATAGACTACAGGAAGAAGAAAATAGATATCCGTCCACCACTATTCATTAGAGGGGCCTGTGTAGAAAGGGTGACAGACTTTTGTTTGTTGGGAGTCCACATTGAGGGGAATTTGACCTGGAGCGTAAATACCTCTGAGTTGCTGAAAAAGGCCCAACAGAGATTGTACCTTCTGAGGGTGCTCAGAAAGAATAACATCATTCAGAGATTACTGGTGTCCTTTTATTGATGTAAAGTAGAAAGCATACTGACGTACTGCATATGCGTGTGGTACACCAGCTGCACAGTGGCTCAGAGGAAATCGCTCCAGAGGGTTATCAACATGGCACAGAAGACCATTGGAGGCCCACTCCCCACACTGCAGGAATTGTATAGCTCCCGTTGTCTTAAGAAAGTACATAACATTCTAGGAGATACTTCTCACCCTGGACACACTCTGTTTGTACTGTTGCCATCAGGCAGATGGTACAGATCTATCAGAACAAGGGCAAATAGATTTAGAAATAGTTTTTTATCCAACAGCAGTAACCATGTTAAATTCAGCTAAAAAACTTAAGCAAATAGCTTAAATACCAGTGTTGAAAGTGTAACATTTATATTGTATGGGGATTGTGTAGTTGTTGAATGAAGAAAGAAACAGGGTTGTGTGGGTGCATGCTTTGTTCTTAATCTGTAGTTTTTATGTATTGGGTGGGAATGTTGTCAGGTGAGGAGGTGCTAGGGTTAGTGTGTGTGTATGGCTGGTTTATGTTTTAGAGTTTTAAATGGGTAGAAGTGATGAGAGGATGGGCGAGAGAATGGAAGCATGTGTGTGGATGTTTGTTTTAAATGGTAGTTCTTTGTTTTTGAATTTTTGTATTAGGAATGAATGTTGTACAGAATGGATGACACTTTTTAAATTTATTTGTACTATACCTGTACAATGACAATAAAGTGTATGTTCCTGTGTGTTCCTGCGATTTCAAGATTCTTCTTCAGTATTATTTTGAGATATATCTCATACAGGCGAAAAAGATCAAATCTGAGGATTAATTTGACTTTTGGGTAAACTGTTTCCTTTCAGCCTGGCTCTACTAGAGCTCCATTGTTAGGCCTGACAGAATGGCGGGTGGTGTACATTTCCAGGCATTCACTTTCAACAGGCAAGAGATTTCCATAAAACATTCAGTCCAATGGAGTAGGGGACTGATTTAAAGAACAAAACAAACACAGCCAAGTCTGATTGTGTGCTTTTAACGGGAGCCTAGTTTTGAAAAATAAGTGCCTGATGCTTTTCACAATGTAAAATACAAACACTGGTCCAGTGATTATTAAAGAAAAGGAATCCCCCCCCCCCCCCCCCCCCCCCGAGTAATAAAGATGGCAGTCCTGCTGAAGGCATCCCAGCACCAGACCACAGACCTTAAGAGACTATACCTCTGTGGTTTCAGACACAGACTTGTATGTAGAAAATGCAAAATTCAGTCCCTGGTATCTCATGTCTCAAAGATCAGATGTTGCTAAAACCTCTTCCTGACACTGCAGAGTGTTACTGCCTCTCACAGTCAACAATGCTGGGCTACCTGGAGAAATGGTCAGAACTAATAAAATGCAACTTCCCATATTCCCTTTCATTGATTAGAATCTACAGCCTCTACAATTATGGCTCCAACCATTTCTTCCTTCACATCTAGAATCCTTCTGGCTGAGCTGTGCAGAAGGCAGCTGCAAGATTATTATGGCTGCATTGCTGTCTGTGCTTATTCTCCTTCCTTGCTCTGTCTCTGAGTCTGTGCATTTGGAGAGGCAAGTTACTGTCGCACTGGGGCTGTGGTGTCAGCCAACATTACGTTGGCTATTAGTAGTTCCTGACCCAGCAGGCTGGCACGCAAAGAGACCAATGAGGGAAAGTGGCAGGTTTATAGATAGATTTTGCTCTTCAAGAAATATCAGGGCAGTAAAATCAGTGCATGAGTTCCCAGGGTAGCTTTGGGAAAGGCATGCAGCATACATCTCTCAAATGCAGCTTTTCCTGCAGTCTGACAGAAGATTGCAATTGTAGTACTTAAGTGTACCATGTCCTGCCATCCAGGACTGATTCAGGCAGACTCAAGCACAAGAAAGGGGCTTCATCCAGCATCCATTTAGATTACTCTTGAGTGAAAGTGGAGATGACAGCCCTGCAGCTCCACTAACTTGTTACAGAAGAATCCCATCACCCTACCATGAGCCTATTCACGACAATAAATCTGACTGCTGACTCAGAGGAGTAGTAATTGTGAATCAGGCACACAGGCAAGAATACTGTTCAATGGGAAGGCTGTAAATTAAGTTCCTTACTTCATCCCCCCCACCCCTTCCAAAGGAGACATTGAAGGGAGCTGTGAGGCTGCTTATCACCACACAGAAGAAAAGGCAATGCAGTAAACTAAAAACTTTATTGTAGAACAGTGATTCCCAACCTTGTGTCCCCACATTTTCTTGGACTACAACTCCCAGAAATCCTGGCTAACCCAGCTAGCGGTGAAGTCCTATGGGAGTTTTAGTTCAAGAAATGTACAGTAGACCAAGTTGGCTTCATTGTTGCTTCCCATTGCAAACCCTATATTTCCTTATATCCAAGTTCCTTATACTGTAGCAGAGTGGATAAGGTCCCCCCTCCCTTGTCAGTCCAGGTCAAGGTCCCCGAAATGGTTCTCTTCACCCCCAGTCCTTTAATGTCCTTGATTTTTTCCTCAGCATGGAGGCCTCTCTCAGGCTGCCAGTCTTTTGAACTGGTTCTCCTCCACTGCTCCAGTTGCAATGGATTTGCAGTCCATGCAGGTGGGGCCAAACAAGACCTCCTCAGAATGGGTTCATTCTTTCCCATGTGAAACTTTAAATCAGACAGGTCTAATAGTCACCTAGCCCAATAGGAGAGGTCTTCTAGGGCCTTAGGAACACTCATGCCACTGCAGAGCATCAACCCAAACTTCCTCTCCATTTACTTCCTTTTTGCTGTACTGCTTTCCTGTCTCCCTGGACTTCTGGGGTTTTTGTAGCCACTGGGGCACTCCTTTCAGAGGCCTCATCCTGTCTTGGCTAGTGCCCAGGTGAGGAGTGCCAAATATAATCTTCCTGTAGGCTAGTGCTCAAAGAAGTTGTAGAAGACTTCAAGGTCAAAACCATGACATGGGCTAATAGCCTCCACACATGTCGCTTGTATATCCCACCTTTCTTTAAAGATGTTCAAGCGATACATGGCAGCTGCGCCCATTTTTACCTCACAAGAACAACATAAAGTTATGCTGACAGAGAGAGTAACTAGCCCAGGGTCATGTGAGGAGCTTTATGACTAACTATAGATTAAAACTGGGTCAAGTTTGTGGTACTTCAAACATGTCAACAAAGGAAAGGTGCATTAGAAAAAAGCTACTAGAAAATATGAAATTCACTTTTGACATTTAAAAGTGATTCATTTATAGCATTGCTGCAAGTTGGCAGTAACGTGATGGCACGTAACAGCGAGAACGGGAAGTCTGAATGGAGAGTTCGACACTTTAACCATTATACCATCCTGGCACATACTTATTTTGAAGATATCTGGAGGCTACCAGAAGGAATAGATTGGGGGTCACAAAAGGAGATAATTTAGCAAGGTTTTCCAATGTTTATATGGCCTCTGGCTAGGTGTCCATGGCAACTATGGGCCTAGAAGATCCTGCATAATATAGTGGGAAATGGAGGAAAATAGGAAGGTTGACAAAAAGGACCACACCTTAAATTTATTGTTACTAATCTAAAATATCTAATTAATTTATTTTGGACTGGAAACTGTACAATTTTAATATTTATATTACTTTTGAATGGCATTTAAATATACACTATGTTGCAATGGTAAAAACTTGACCAGAGTGAAGGTGAAAAAAGTCCATCCATGATATTATTCCTTTCCTACAGCTTTGCTCCTCTTTTGAGCTTTCAAGAGAAAGAAATAACTTAGTATTAACTTAAACTATTCCCTCAAAAAATCTTCCTTTGCCTTCCCTTTCTCCTTCCTTCATAATTTCATCTCCATACCCTCTCCCCTACTAAAAGCTTCATCAGGTCATACAATGCAGGGCTTGGTATAAAGTCAGAAGAGTCCAAAAATATTCTTGCCTGGACATTGAAACTGCAGGATCTGCAGTTAAACGACAACTCTCTTGCAGATTGAGAACTTGAAGAATCATTTTGAGATGCAGCAATATCAGGTTTCTCCACAGGGGAAATAGAATCAGTTCTTTCTCTTTCCATTTTTAAGTAAAAAGGTCTGTTTCTGGGTTGGTTGGAAGCAGAAGTACCTCGAATAGAGCGATCCACACATCAGAAATTTTACTGGGCTGTTCTAGTCAGAAGCTGCCAATCTGGGATTTATTTATTTATTTATTTATTTATTTATTGGCAATACAGATTTTCTGCCAGGAAAGATTTGTGGACTGCTGCATCCATTTCATCTAGTATTCATGAATTTGGAAGTTTCCACTCTAGGCTGTTGTGTTTTTTGAGTTGTGAAGGATTAAAGAAAGAGTAATATTCATTGAATCTGAGGTCTAAACTATTGTTCTGATGTTTTCCCATCACATTACATTACTTTGGCCATAAGGTTTTATTAAGAAGTGCCTGTTGTGTTCTGGCTTTTGCCTTGTCATGCTTGAAAGCTCCCCTTAACCAGTTCATTTCACTAGTCTGGAAGTTGAGTCATGCCAACTGGACTTCTTTTTCTTGAGAGATAGAAACGTTTTGCTGTTCTTCCAAACAGCTTCATCAACGAATGAGCAGCGAAACGCTTCTAGCTCTCAAGAAAAAGAAGTCCAGGTGCCATGACTCAAGTTCCAGATGACTCACCTGGATGACTGAGAATCTTCACAGACATTTCACTAATGCAGTACAGGAGCTGGGTGCTGGACTTCTTTTCAGCTTTTGTTATTCAGTCACTGATTCTGCAGCCTGACAATAGCTTCTCCTCTCTGTACATCCCATTCCTGAGTCACTGTTAATCCTTATCTGTTACTGGAGAAATGTTCATGGAAAAATGACAAAGCCAATCATTTTAATTTTAAAAAGACATTGACTTATATTTCCCACTTAGGTTAGAAAATGTCCATTTTAATTGTTAATCATGTTAGTTCCTGTCTGTAGAAATTAGGAAAGATTCCACATGAATGCAAAACTGATGACTGCAGCTGGCTGACAGTAACAGTGCACGCAAGGCCCCTGTGAACCCAAACAAGAGATTGAGAAATACATAAAAACTCAGATCTGAAATAATTTAGAGCCTTCAAATTCTCACAGTCAGATATAATACCCCATTCAGAGTAGCCAATACAGTGGAGCTTTGTATAACAAGTGGTTTCTTTAACAGAAAATCAGCTTAAAGGAAAAAAAATTCTGGAGATAGGTGAAAATCACTTAACAGAAATGGGGTGAATCCGTACAACAGAAAAACGGTCGCGAATAGGGATTAATCTGTTTTCAATGCATTCCTGTGGGAAATTTGTACAAAGCAAAATTTGCTTAACAGTTTCATTTGGAACGAATTAATTTTCTATTAGATAATTTTCTATTAGTTCTTTATTTTTTCCATCTGTTCTTATTTTGAATTGTTAAATCGTTTTGATTTATTGTATTTGTGCTTATTTGTTTATTTGTTCCTTTTATTATTATGATTTGATTATTTGGTCTGATTGATTAATTTTTATTTACTATTTATTTATTTATTTTATTTATTTATTCGACTTATATGCCGCCCACTACCCAAAGGTCTCTGGGTGGCTTACAATCAAAAGCATTAAATACAATTTAAAATAGTTAAAAATGTTTTTGTATTTTGTATATGTTTGTAAACCGCCCAGAGTAGCTTTTTTGCTAGATGGTTGCGGTATATAAATCAAATAAATAAATAAATAAATAAATAAATAAATAATACAAGGTACCACTGTGTTTGTGTTTTCTGTGGCAGAGGACCTGGTCTTTTCAGACCTGCACAGGATATAGATATTCAGCAACTGATTGTTTCCAGCAGAATAGACTCTCAACCGTTGTACAGAGCTGCTGCATTTCCACCCCCCCACCCCCACCTCGGTAACAAAATCTAGTTATTCTCCTCCTTCCTCCTCAGACTGGGTGTCAGGATACAGGTAGCCTTAATCATGCCATTCTGCTTCATCTGGGAGTCCTACCTCTGGAACTGTCCTGTCTTGAGCCCCCTCCCCCCGCAACTCCAACTGAGAAATAATTAGCTGAGGCGACATTTCTGTGCATACATATCTGAAACGATGTCCCACACTGAACAAAATGGGATTTTCTACTGAGTCAACATGGATAAAATGGTGACGTGACAGATACCATTCAATTCCTATTCCTAGTCGATAGAAAGTCCCCAGAGTTAAAAGTGGATTTACTGTCCAGTTCGTCTGCCTTGGGAATGCAGCTTTCTTAACTCTTTTGGCTGATTCGTACATTACACTAATGGCATGATTATCAGTCCATCTAAGTAATTTGAGCAAAGCCCCCTGTAATGGAGCCTGCATCTCTATAATCTGGGGTCATGAGGCAAAGGTGCATTTGCCACCTCTTCATATTCGCAGCTGGATTCCCCCCCCCCCACCCGCTGGGATGCTTGCCTGTTCACTGCGAAAGCCGAGCTACAGAGAGAGGTAGAAGGAGGACGAGGAGAAAGAGTGTCACGAAATGAATGTAAACCATTCTGACATGGGAGGAGGAGTAATGATGTCTTTCTCGCTGTTTGTTTAGTTACTGTAGAATGTTATTGCCGAAGCCAGTCTGTGTAAACCTGTGTATTTACCAGAGCTGGCCTCAGCAACTGTATGTGTGCCAAATTTCCTCCGGCTCAAAGGGTGCAATTTTCTGCCTGTTATTGGCAGCCCCTGCTTTCACTGCCACTTTACAAGGGTGACCCTGGCAAAGGTAGGCCTTCCTTGCATGGAAGCTTGCAGCAATTAGTGTGTGTGGGCTCTCTCTCTCTCTCTCTCTCTCTCTCTCTCTCTCTCTCTCTCTCTCTCTCTCT
>JAHTLZ010000129.1:52342614-52369506 GCA_023846285.1 Phrynocephalus versicolor
TCTCTCTCTCTCTCTCTCTCTCTCTCTCTCTCTCTCTCTCTCTCTCTGTGTGTGTGTGTGTGTGTGTGTGTGATAATAATTCCCACCTGCATGGCTGTGTTTATCCTCTCTTCCTGCCCCCTGAGGAGAGAAGAGCAGACAATAATTAGCACAAATTGGAGTTGAATGAAAGCAGGTGGGGAGGGGGAAGTCTGTGTGGCTGCTATACAAAGGCTTAGGAAAAGGAAAGGAGGAACTGTGTGTCAATAGCTGAAGAGATGGAGGGGGGGGTCCTCTTTTATTTACCTCAGCAGTGGATTTTTTAAAAAACTGTAGCAATAATGTTTTAATTTGCATATATGCAGAAGATTTAGCATTACAAACACCAATTGCCCATTAGACTATTTTATTTATTAGAGTTACATCCAACTTTTTCTCCAATTAATTAAAAGCAACCTGCAAAGCTCTCCTTTCCTCTTCTCACAGCCTTGCAAAATAGGAGAGGGTAATAGCATGCTAATTGTCCAAAGAGCAACATCTATCTATCTATCTATCTATCTATCTATCTATCTATCTATCTATCTCCTTAAAAGGACACAAGGGACCCTATGGATCATTAAGCCCCTGTCAAGGAGGCATAGTGGGCAACAGAACTCCCACCATACCTAAACCACTAAGTATCCAGCATTTTGTTTAAAGCTAAAAACAGACAGCAAGAATAACATATAATACAAAGAGTCCATTATCACACTACAACAATGTAAACAGAGCCAAGTGGAGACTGGAAACTACACTCCTTATTCCTTGTCCAGTTCTTGGACCACTATATCCTATAGTCCCTTGAAGGCCTTCCTTTCTTCTGATAGAAGTGACAGTCTTAAGGGTAGGCCTTTGTGACCCTCTCCACGGCATGGTGGATTTTAGCCAGTGATAGATCATCGTATGTACAAGGAGAGAAGTTTCAGAAATCTATGGTGTTGCAAAGGGCACCAAAGGGACTTCTTCACATATCAGTGGCAACTGCAGGTTCTTGTGTAGGGGCAGTTTCCTGGAACACCATGCTTTCCCTGCATCTAAATAGCTGTGCCAATGGGGAAATTTCAGTAGGTGTATCTTGAATGATTCCTGCTGTAAAGGTATAGGGGCTGCTCTGCCTTCTATTTCAAATGACCATCCTAGTATATCCTTAACATAAGTTGTATCTGTGAACAAGGCTGGTGTTGCCGCTTACGTCAGCCTCTGCTTCTGGTAGGACTGTTAAGGCTCCACTAGCGGCCAGTACCAGCTCCCAATCCAGACATCAAGCAAATTAGCCTCTTCGTACTGTATGCACACATGCAAAAGGAAATAATGCATTTTGGCTCCCCCCCCCCCCCGATTCTTTCATCTATGTGCTTTTTCTCCCTTCTGGCAGCAAGCACATGTTCAGGCGCTCTGCACATGCCCACATGCACTCCTTTGCTTTCCATACCCAGGATAAAATTACAGCCCTGGTGGAAGTGTGTGTGTTAAGTTCGAGCAGCAGGAGGGATGATGTTGCAGATGTGTTTTATGAGAATACTGTGCAGAAAAGCTTAGCCATTCTGGTGCATGTTGGGCATATGCATGGGTCAGCATCCAGGGCTGTGCAGTGCCTTCTGCTGCTGGGTTTAACTCTATGTCACAGCGGTGCTGAATCTTCCTCTGTTGCCTGGTTACCTAATTCCCCAGCTCTGCAGAGCGGCTTGCGCTGAGATGCTGCTGCCGATAGGAGCGTCTCCTGTGACTCCCTTGTAATGTCTAATTGGAATGGAGATGGATGGTTTGCATCGGACCAGAGACAGTATGGGCTCCAGCGGCACCGAAACAGGGCTGCTTCGTGGCTGGAATTAAGCAATTGCAGAAGCAAAATAACAAAAACAAAAGGAGGGCAGGCATCAGATTAAGAAGAGAATGAATGGAGGTAATGAGATTTGGGGTGGGGACGGCTGTTTGAGCAGCAGGGCCAATGTAAACACTACAGTTGCTTCCCTGCCCGTATTTGGATAAAAGCTTCTGCTCCAGGACAAAAAAGCTTGCTTATGAGGAGCAGGAGAAAATGGTTTCTCAATGAACTGTTCTGTTGCACTGGTAGATGCTACAAGACGAAAAACCAAGGGGCAGTTGCATGTTTTATAGGTATTGGTATTTTATAGCTATAGGTATCGGGCTCTGCTTCACATGGCAGGCTCTGGATGTTGCTCCCCTTTGCCCTCACTCTTGTTATAGTAAAAGAGGCATAGAAGTCCTTTGGGCTGCTTTTTAAAACCCCGACGCTTGTGTTACCACCTAAGTGGCATCTGAGATGTGAGCAAACCTGGGATGAATTACTTTTTGAACTATAACTTCCACAACTCCTGAGTCTGTATGGGTGCAAAATGCTGGGAGCTCTTGTGCAAAATGCAACCTCGTAGATTTTAGCCATGCTGATTTCTCTATTCTACAACTCATGGGAGTGAAAGGTGGGGGAGAGAGAGAACCAGTGTGGTATAATGATTTGGAGAGGAGGGCATGCCAGCTTCAAATCCCTGCTTAGCTAATTAAATCCAACCCCTATGAGGACGTTCAAAACTCAGGAGTCCATGTGCGCACTCCAAGCCTGGCCTGTCTATTTGTAGCATCCCCAGATACAAAGCTTATTCTGGGCAGGGAACCCTGGGAAAGCCACCTGCCTAACGGAACAGAGCTTTGCAGTTGTGTTCACTGGAATATATTAATGCTGCATCCACGGGAGGTGGGGAGGTTAAGTGCAGGAGCTATGACTGTCCTTACTCCCTTCCATCTTAATCAGCTCTGAATGCCTCAACAGGACTACACTGAGTGCCCAACATTTTGCGTCCTATTTCAGGTGACCTGCCTTTCCAAGCTCTTGGGAAAATGCTGTATATGAATGTGGGAACAAAACCCCTGGGCTATGCAAGGCTGGTGGCCACACCTGGACAATTCTCAAATAAAAATAAAAATAAAAATAAAAAAATAAAAAACAGCTTCCTGAACTCTGCTCAGATGTAGACCTGGATTTCTAAGTGTAAATAACAGCAAAAAGAGTTACATTTCCCTAAAACACAGCTTGCTTCCATTAACATATCATCTCACTGCACTGCGCAGTTCTAATGAAGCATTTGCTGTATGTTCTAAAGCAAGCTTTTTTTCCATCCTCAAATTTATTTTGGCTATGGTCCTTTAAGGAGCTCTTCTCAGGTCCCGGGGCTAAAGGAACACCTTTGGCTGTGTGCAAACAAGGATACAGATAGGAAAAGAAAAAGGTAATTCTGTGGCCCAGCCTTAAATAAGCCCGAGCCCTTCATAAGGCCACATAGCCCCCATTGAAACTGGCTGGTCTTGAGTACACTGTTTGAACATGGCAGTTCTGGTAAGGATTCTTCGTGAACTGAGTGTGTGCCTTAAGATATGCCTGAGAACCCTCGTGAGTGCTGTTTCATGGCCCCTGGTGTGGCAAGGCTCCCCGAAGACCAAAAATCTGAAAATTGCTGGCTTGCAGAAAATGTGCTGGGGGTATTTTAAATCTGCATTTTAGATAAATTGCTCCATGAGCAATGAATTACATATGAACAGTGGGGTTTGGGTTTCTTCTCTGGGAAGGAGCAAACCTTCTGCATGGTTTGTCAAAATCCAGAGGGTGCAAAGCACCCCTTAAGCCCTGTTTAGACCTTTTCTGACTGAAGCGAGGGCACCACCTACTGATTCAACAGGCAAGAGCATCTTAAGATGTCAGGATGGCCTTTTCTTCAACTAGTGTAGTATAGATTTAGTTATTGACCTGCTACTGCTACTGTCAACAACACCATTTTGACGGTGGACAAAAATTATCCCTCTAGAAATGCCATAAGCTGTTTCAAAAATGAAAGGACAGAGGGTTTTTTGTGTTTGTGAGGAGGGTGTTTATAGCATGGTTCTTACTATCACAGGATTTGACCAGCATATGCAGCAGAAATTACATCCTCTTTATTTAGTTGTAGTTGGGGGAAAGTGAATGAATGACTGAATGGTTAATGAATCTGAGTAGGGGTTTACATTCATACTGATTCATTGAGTCATAGGTGATATAATATGAATACAGATGGACATTCCTCCTGATACACATCTGGGGCCCATTTGCTGCATACGAAAACCTGATCTTGTAAAGAGATCTCTCTTCCTGCATCAGGACATATGAATATACTGCCCCTCAATTCCCTGTTCTTAAATTTGAATATATCTTAAATGTACTGGGCTGTATACTGTCCCTCACTACTGTAAGTCACCTTGGGTCCTTTTCCAAGGAGAAAGGGGGGGTTAAAATACTCTAAATAAATAAATAAATAAATAAATAAATAAATAAATAAATAAATAAATAAATAAATAAATAGTGTCCTAAGCACATCTGATCTCACCTGATTTTGGAAGCTAAGCAGGGTTGGCCCTGGTTAGTACTTGGATGGGAGACCTCCAAGGAATACCAGGTGCTGTAGGCGCCTGGAGTAGGAACTGGCAAGCCACTCCAGTATCCCTGCCACGAAAACTCCATGGACATGGAGTCACGAAGAGTCAGTCACAACTGTAATGATATATAGCATGGTTTAGTTGCAAGAGAGCTGAATTTCTCTGTGTCATTCAACATTCTGCAACTGTTAGATCCAAATTGTAAAATTCAATACTACATAAAATGTTATACTCTTTTATTAATTTTTCCCTACTTCCATCTGTCTGCAAAATCTGGAGTTTAATAAAATCTGAATTTTTATGGCAGTGTTTGAATTGGCTGCAGGGATGTTTCGCAGTGTGATACTTTGAGGGGGGGAGAGATTAATGCCACATTCAGTGATATACCTCTGCACAAATAAGGGTGAAAGGGAATCTGAGCCTTGACATGCTGAATAGGCAGCTCTGCTTCTTTGCTGGAAGCTCCATAAAAGTTTCTCACCCCGCGCCCATATTTTTCCATTCCAATGTCACTTCCCTCAATCCCTGAAAAAGCCACACCTGCTAAATTTCTTTCTCTGTCAGATCTTCTCCTTCTTCATTCATGTCAGTACCTATCCAGTAGTGCTTCTGGGGTGGAAGGGAAATGTAATGGCCTGAGTGTCTCCCCCCCCCCCCTCAATGTTTTCATAGTCTTCATTTTTTTGCAAGGGGGGTGCCCTATTTTCTAACTTTTCTTCTTAACCTTGAAGGTGATTTACCAGACTTTTATTTAAAAAGTGAAGTTGGGGACCTCACAGTTTCAAGTATTATTATCAATCCTGTCCTGACAGGTGGATTTTGTACTGTGTGACTATATGCTTTTTGTATAGATGTCCTGATGCCATGGCCCTAGGGTATACATAAACAATGGATAAAATCTTCAGTTAAAAATATGGGGTATCAATGCAATAAACATGTGTGCATGTGATGTAAATATAGTTATCTGGGCACCGTAAATGGGGTTGCAGCTTTTGGCTGCTTTCAGGCCATTGCTTTCTGCAATAGCCCATAAAGGAAAAGGTGGATCTCTCTCTAGGAGACTTTCTTGCTCTTTATCCTATATCTGCAGTACACAATCTCTTAAAGATGGAGCTCTTTTACATTTCTGCTGATCGTGCAGGAAAAAAACACATGCCAGGGCTCAACTGGGGCATAACCTTCTCTCTGCCCTTCCAGCCCAGCCTGGTCCCTTCTGGGAGCAGCTTTCTGATTGGCCCCTAACTGTTCAGCCAGCATGGAGCTACACTTGCCCGTGCCAGGCAAAGCCCTTCTAATGAGCAATGTTTAGCTTCTGCCTCTCCCAGGGAAAACACTAATTATGCACCTATAAATAAAATATGGGCTGCCGCCGCTGCTGCTGCTACTGCTGCTGCCGCTGCTGCCGAAACCACATGTGGCATGCGCACCACGCAAATTGGCAGAGGCAAATTTATTCTGCTGCTCCACCCAGCGCACGTGCCATCCTGGGGGGAGGCATGCAGTGCCTCTCAAGGGACTGACTGATTGCTGAGCAATTTGAGTGAGGGCAGAATGCTTCCCAAGTCATCCTGGAGGTGCCGGTGAGCCAGCCAGCGTCAGTCCTGAGGCCACTGGAAGGCATGAGGGCAGCAGGCTGAACTGGAAAAATACAACCTGGGAAAAGGTGCCTCCCAAGCTGCATGGCTCTGTTTGTCTCCCTTGCCTTTCAAATCCGATGCATGACTGGAGTATAATTATAGCGGACCCCACCACCGAGTGGGACAAACGCTAAGGAAAAGACGACAACGCTTGAAATATAGTTGGTTTTGTTTGTTTGTTTGTTTGGACTCCAATTCCCAGAATTCCCCCATAGGGGCATTTTTGGAGTTGTGTTACAAAAATTAACATCTTCTAAGTTATGGACACAAGGCTTTATTTAAATCATCACTTAGGAGCTGCCTGGGCAACATCAAAGAAAGGATCCTTTGAGCAATTTTCATTGTTACCAGCTAGGATTGAAGGCCCTGGGGAGGGCGAGATGGGCGCTTTCAAATTGCCCCTACAAATTGTCACCTCCCTAAGAAGAGCTGGGTGCCTTTCATTATATACAAATGCCCTGGCCCTTCTTCTCTGTGACTTTGAAATAATAATTTCTCTGCCTCGTACATACATAAAGCCAATTTAACAGGTGTGGGTTTTTCCTAGTATGGAGAGTAGCTTCCTTTGTGCGCCGCAGACAGAGTGCAGTTAAAGTGGAAGGCTCAGCGTGGTTGTTTTGCCTTCAAAGGTGAGGCTGACTGTGTTTCCCTCATGCCCCATCCCTTTAATGCAGCTCATTCTTTCCAGCAAACCCTGCTACCATTATGTCCTATCCCCTCCATCACTGCAGTGAGTCCGGAAGGTGTCATGGATTTTATGCGCCCAGATGGATGACAAATGGAGCAAAGGCCACAAAGGTGATGAAAAGGCCACGGAACACATTTTCCTCCCCAGGACCTGTGATGTTATTTTCCTTCATTCATCATCGCACTCTGCTTCTCCTGTTGTTCTCTGTCAGCCATCTCACGGCCCCGACCTCACACCTCTGTGCCCATCTGGCACTGCTGGGGTGTTTTAGTCGCTTTTTTATCATTTGCCTGTTCCCCATCACAAGTGCTGGTAATTAGATCATAATTGTAATATTTGCATATTCATAACAGCAGAAATTAATCACATTTGCATAATAGTAATGAAAGGGGGTTTCATTAATTACAGGCTTTTCCTCAAGCCCTTGCATATAAATTGTTGCAGTATATTCTCTGTTAAGAGGTGGCGGATGTCTGGGTGTGCTGTTCACAGGGGGAATTGTGGGTGGGTGCAATGTTGAGGTGCTAGGATGCCCCGCCTGTGCAGTGGAAATAGGATAAATGGCATGGTTTAAGGGAAGACACATAATTTCCCCAATACAATTATGTTCACATGAAAGCATGCAAAATGGAAATAGACTTGTTTAAGACTTATTTTAGACTTGTTTAACAGAAACCTAGATTGTGGTGTGATTATCTTAAATGAGAGGCTCATGTGCTCTGGCATTCTGCCAGCCACCTAACCACCAGTGCAAGGCTGACCCTCCAGATGTCGATGGACCTTAACTCTCATCTGAGAGCATAGTTAATAGGGATGAATGGAGTTTTGCTCCAACAACATCTGGGGAATCCCATATCCTCCATCTCTGTTCCAGAGGACAATAACTTCTCCAATTATCTCTGGATGTTTTCTAGGTATACTACAGATTTTCTAGGATGATTTCAGAACTAGAGCTCAACAGGTCAGATAGTGTTATCATGTAGCTGCTCTTCTGATGGGAGAATTACTGTTTCCCTGCTGTGTCGTGGGGGTAGGTCATTCCAGTCATTGGTAAAATATTCCTTTCCTGACTACCCATATCACTAGGTTTTTCCTACAGTTTCAAGCTTCCTGCCCCCGTATTATGTTTTAGATGTGTGTGTTTTTCCTTCACCTCCTCTTTTTGCCCAGTGTTTCTGTAGAGTATTAGGAAGCCACATTTTATCAGGTCTGATCAAGGCTGCTGCCCTCAAAAAAGTCTCCCTAAGACAATTGTGCTCCCTCCTACTACAGGTGTAGCTACTTGGTTAGCTAACCAAATGGACATCCTGGTGACAAGACAGGTCTTTCTTCTGCCCCTGAGGAAACAGCCTAATTTAGAGGGTACAAGTCTGATCAAGCGGCACATGCAGCACTGCACTCTTAAGATCTCATGGACTCCAACACCTGCTGCCTGAGGTAGCTGCCTCCACTTGTCTAATGGTAGGGCCAGCCCTTTGACAGATAACATTTAGCCACCTGATCTAGAAATGTCTATTCTGGTTGGCAGAGATTGAAAATGCTTCTTCTATGGAGAGTAATTCCCAACCAGCATGACCAATGCTTCTGCTGGCTAATGCATTCTGAGAGTTGTATTTTTTTTTTTAAGAAAAGGAACTTTGTCCACCTCTCGGACTGGCAGAACTCTTCAGGGTCTCCAGGTCTAGAGATCTTTTTATCTGCGATGTGATGACCTCTCTAACTGGAGGTATTGGGGGTTCTGAAGCAGCATCCTCTTGATCCCAGTTGCATGTGTTGCCCAATACGTATGATGGTTACATAAGTGTTATTAGTCCCTTTTTACACTTATCATAGCATCAGAAAAGCTGCACTGAAGACCAACTCCATAGTAAGGTCCTTGATCCTTGACTGCTTTTCATGATACCCCAAAGCATCTCTCTGAGGCATCCACTTCCCTCTCCCTAATGGTAAGGATGATGGGAAGAACAAATGCCAAAGAGGAAAGGGCTCTCCCACTTTATGGGTCGAGCCAGTCCTTGCTTTTGGTTTTTTCATGTAACAAAGTACACTTTCTGAGCTCAAGAGGACCTTTGAGTGGTTTCTGGGCTCGAAGGAACTCAGGTGCTCAAGAGTAATTAGCTTGCTTGAATTCAGCACTCGGGAGACAAACAACACTCAACAGCCCAATTATGGGCCCTTGCTACAGAATTGGCTTCTTTGTGAGTTGTAACTCGTTTGCAGCCATACGGGATCCACAGATTTTCTCCTTATGTATCACTTGCACTATTGAAAGATCACATTTCCTGTGCATTGGAAATGTAATACTTGCTGCCTAGGGAAATGCAACGCTCATAAAAATATGCCCTTCATGGTCACATAATGGATATTGCCTGTGATGTGAATGAGATAGGCTACCTAATGCCTTCCATCAATATTGTGGCATATACATGTTGGCTTTTATTTAATTTATTCTTGTTATTTTAATGCACTGGTAAGATTTTATTCATCCTGATTCATTCTCCTTATCAGAGAATAGGTCTAGCACTTTTTTTCAGGGCCATGCTGAATTTCTGGGGTAATATGCCCTCTATTTCTTTTAAAGGTGACCCACATTATGTGACCAGAAGTTGAGAATGCAGTATATCTATATACAAACTATATGGTTAGAGATTGCTGTACCCTAAAAGGATTCTTGCAGGCCTCTGTCCCCATAACCAAATTAGGCATCTTCAACTGGATGATGAGGGGAGTATAGTGTATGCAGATTATTTCCCCACAAAAGCCAGGTGAGCATTCATAGGAGAGAGAAGTTGGAAGGGTCCGATAAGGCTATCAAGTCCAACCTCCTGCTCCATGCAGGAATACAAATGAAAGGATATCTGCCAAGTGGTTGCCTAAATTTCTCTTGAATGCCTCCAGAGTTGGAGCACTTGCCACCTCTTGTGGTACAGTAACTCCCCACCTATCGTGAGGGTTAGGGATCCGATCCGACCCACAATAATTGAGAATCCGCGATATGTGGATGCTGGGTTGGGTGGGAGCTGGGGGGGCCTATATGGGGCCTCCTACACTTACCTGAGGCCTGCTGCTGCCCCAAACAGGCCTCCAATGGGATTCTGGGACCAGTCGGAGGCCTCAGAAGTTATTTACAGTGATCTGGAAGTCACTTCCGGAAGTTCTGGTTTAGTGGAAGTCACTTCCGGTTCGACGGAAAACACTTTTGGGGCCTCTGAGAGGCCTCAGAAGCCTGTCAGAGGCCCATTAGGGGCAGTGCCAGGCCTGAGGTAAGTACAGGAGGCCTGAAACAGGGCCATCCACCTTGCCCCAGGGGGGGCTTTGTTCCATATACTGCAGTCCCGCGATATACCGGGACCGTGGTATATGAAACACGAAAGGGTGGGGGGTTACTGTAATTAGTTCCATTGCCATACTGCTTTAACAGTTAGGAAGTTAGAAGCAATGGGGTAGTTGCTAGCCCTAGTTCTTGCACTGTGAGCATGAAGCTTTTCCCAGTTCCTTGTTCACAAAGTACTTTCATGAACCATTGAAATCCATTGATCCAGCACCCTATTCCCTTTGAATGATGGAAATCTCTTTTAAAAAATGTGGTTCCCCAACTTGACTGATTGACCTATAAAAATACAAAATGGTTGTCTTCATCATTTACCAGTCCTGGCAAAATGCCTCTGGTCTGTATGCTACTGATGGAAGTGAGGATCAAGAAATAGGAGTTAAGGAACGGTCCATCCGGAGAAAGACAAAAGAGCTGGTGGTTTGTATCAGGTCAGGTACTCTCTCAGTAAGGTCTTCTCATAGCAAAGACTATTAATAATGCTAATAAGCAGGTCAGTTCCCTTGCTAAGAAGAGCCTTGTTAATTTATTGTTATTGTTTATTTGTAAGATTTATATCCTGCTTTTCCTCCAGCGAATTCCAGGCAGGTTACAAGTCTTTCCTTCTCTCCACTTTATCCTCATAGCAACCTTCGGAAGTGGATGAAACTGAAAGGGTGCAAGTGAGCTGCATGGCCTAGTGGGGATTTGAACCCTAGAACCCCAATCTCCCAAGTCCTAGTCCACCCACTACACTACATCATCTTGAATATGATGGAGAGGGCCAGATCAGGAGAAAATTGTTTTGTTTTGTTTTTTAACTACAACTCCAGATAGCAAATCCTTCCAGTAAGGGAATCCAATTGAATTCAGGCTGGCAAAGATTTCTCTCTGGCATCTGGGAGCTGAGGAAGAAGCATTTGCTCTGCACTTCCAGAATAATGGGGAAGCCATTAGAGAGGCAAGTTCCCCTGTCCCACACATAGCACAGCTAGAGTGCCTCATGGCAGGACGAGACTGAGAACAGGCTCCAAAAAGAAGTTGCAGAGTCTCTGCAGTGACGGAAAGGAAGACGGCCGTGGAGTGCAGATTCCTTTCCTCAGGACTGCTGGTGTTGCTAACAACTGGTTGCTTCCATACTGAGGAACTCATGTTCCCCAGGGCCAGGCTAAAAGCAGCACTGCTCAGATAGCACATGGCCATAGCATGGGTGCTGGAGGCTGGCGCTGCAAACAGATGGTTGCCTGCCCCCCTGCAACCATGTTCCCACTGGGTCTCCTAGGGGAGCTGGAATGACAGCCTTGTTCTCGCCCCTGGCCCCATCCCTGCCATGTGCTTACATAGCCCACAGAGGACCTTGCATCCTCTACTGAATTCAATTACACAACTATTTCAGTCATGCACAGCTCTCTGCCAGTGAACTGTCTCTAAACCATAGAGGGATGAAGGAACGAGTTCTTAAAATAAAGAACAACAGCGAACAACTTGCATGAAAACTCCATGAAAGCTCATGGTCCTCCTGCTTGACTCAAACTGGGGAGCTGGAGAATTTGGATTCAGGAAATGTCTGGAAGTTGAGTCATGGCTACTGGACTTCCTTTTTGAGAGACAGAAACGTTTCACTGCTCATCCAAACAGCTTCATCAGTCAACCTTTCTATCTCTCAAAAAAGAAGTCCAGTAGCCATGACTCAACTTCCAGATAAACTCACCTGGATGACTGAGAATCTTCACAGATGATTCAGGAAATGGATTTGAAGGAGTTGGGTTTGGGGGGCGGAAGTGAAGCAGCTGGTGGTCCAGCGAGCTGTATTTCCTGCATAGTCTTCGCCTTCAGCATGGGACCGTTTAAGAGGCAATAGCACTGCTATTAGTTACTTCACTCCATTCCTTGGGTTACTCAAAAAAAACTGAAAAGGCATTTGGAAAATGCTAAGGTAGCCCTTTTGACTATAAGAAAAATGCCAAAATCCATATTAGTCATTCTCATCCCCTGGGGTTATTACTAACTCCTTATCCCTGTTCTGAGTATATCAGTGTCAGAGGCAGATTATGGTAGCTAAAGACTCTAAATGAGATGCTAATTGCTCTAGTAGCAACAGCAAAGTTCTGATGCTGCAGATAAGGCCGTGTCTCTATCCTTCTTGCAATGGACTAGCATTGGCATGCTTCCTGAAGCAGCAGTCCTCTGGCTGAGAGTGGCATGGCAGTGGTTGGTTTTACCTCGTTTTGGAAGAAAGCAACAACAGTGGATCTGTCGACTCCTCTGTAAATAATTGGGTAAGGCGACTCAGACAGTGATGGTGGAAAACTCAGAGCAGGTATGATCAAATGTGGGGTATAGATCATTGGAACGTCTATTAACTATATTGATAATTTATTGACACTCTCTGATATTGGAGTCTACAGTGACATTCCAGCTTCAGGGGTTCCTATATGAAATGGATTATCTAATCCATTTCAATTTGGCTTCAGGTTTGGCTATAGAATAGAGCAGTGATGGCGAACCTTTTAGAGACTGAGTGCCCAAATTCCAATTCAAAACCAACTATTATTTTTGCAAAGTGCCAATACAGTAATTTAACCTGTATACAGGTGGCTATGAAGGGGCAATGTCGGGTGCCCACAGAAAGGGCTCCGAGTGCCACCTTTGGCACCCGTGCCATAGGTTCACCATCACTGGAATAGAGAATGTTCTGCTTGCTATGGTAGATGACCTACATTGAGAGCTGGTCAGGTGGAGTGTGTCCATGGTGGTTTTGTTGGCTTTTGAAACCACTGATCAGAGTTTTCTCCCTTGCTGCTTTTCTGGGATAGGTCTTGGAGGCACTGTTTTACTGTAGTTCCCATTCTTCTGGCTGGAACACTCAGATTGTGATATTGGGGTAATCCTATTTGTCTCCCTGACCATTGGCTTTTGGGATCCCTGTGATTTAATTCTGTCACCCATGCTATTTAGCATGTACATAGACCACAGAAAGCGGTTGCCCAGAGTTATGGGGCTCAATGCCATCCCTGAATGGCTGCACAGAGAGATTCCCCATCCTGTCTCCTTGTTGGAGTGATTGTCTGTAAAATGAGGCAGGGATGGATAGCCTAAACTCTTGGCTCTGCCCTAGCTTCCTCTGTAGAAACGAAGCTGTCCCACTGCTAGCTTGAACTGGAGCTTCCTTTCTGAATTGGAAGCCAAGACAGAGCCCAGCCTATGGTAGACCTCAAAATCTTCCTAGCTAGGGCTTTTCTCTGGGTGAACCACACTGAGGTCAGCAGAATAGTGAATCAACATGTGTGTCAGCTCCATTTATTCCATGGATTTTGCCCTTGTATTACAATTGCTGGATAGGTAGATAGTTCTACAGTATTTTAGGTACCTGGCTGTTGAGAGTTTAGTGCCCTTCTGTATATCCCAGAAGATCCAGTCTGGATGATCTTAGGCACAGTCATGGGATGCCCCCAGAAGAAGGGAATAGCAAACCACTTCTGTTGTATGTTCCCAGTAGCAGGGATAATTTTTCTATGCTGTAAATTTTTCTATGCTATAAATTCACATGACCAACTCTTAGGGCACCAGACATGAATGGGTGAATGAGAACCTCATGTGAGAATAGGGTTAACTCACATTAGGGTGGGCATATGACAAGGCTCCTGTACATTTGATGCATTTCCCTGCACATCTCCTGACTGACTAGCACCAGGGAGGAGGAAAGATGACATTAGAGGCTTCTTCCTCATTGGAGTTTAGCCCCGCATGACCCCAGTGCAAGGTAAGGGGTTGGCTGAATTTGTTCTAGAGGTTTGGTCTGGTTCTGAATGCCAGCTGGGCTTCCGCGTTTCATTTAATGCATCCCCAAATAGCATTGGCCTTTTTTCAAGCTACATCACGCTGCTGGCTCACATTCAGCTTGTGATCTACAACAATTCCAAGATCCTTCTCATTTGTAGTGTTACTGAGCCAAGTGTCCCCCATTTTGTAACTGTGCATTTGGTTCCCCCTCCCAGTTGTAGAACTTTGTACTTATCCCTGTTAAATACCATTCTGTTGTTTTTAGCTCAGTCTTCAAGACTATCAATATCTTTTTGAATTTTGTTTCTGTCTTCCACCCATTTTTGTTCCATCTGCAAATCTGACAAGCATTCCCTGAACTTCCTTATCCAAGGTATTAATAAAAATGTTGACGAACACTGGACCCAGGACAGTGCTCTTCTACTTGGGGTATTCCACTTGTTACTTCTTTCCAGCTTGAGAAGGAACCATTGATAAGCTCTCTCTTAGTACAATCTTGTAACCAGCTGTGTCCATCTAACAGTTGTTCTATCCAGTCCACATCTAATGAGCTTGCAAATCAGAATATCATGGGGCATGATATGCAGCACTGTCCACAAATGTATACAGCGAACACATTTGCATGAGGAGGGGGGTTGTGCCTAGAAGCATTTTGTAAGCAGAGGGAGGAGGGAAGGGAGTTCAGTGCTTTCCCTCAGGATTTCTTCAGCTTGCAAGCACCCCCATGGAATAAGCCATGTGTTGCGTGGTTGCGAGGTTCCTATTAATTTGCTGCTGTATGCCTCCCCCCGAGACACCAGTGATTGATTTCATAAAGCTGCCACATCCCGTGAGCAATCTCATTTCCCATTCTTGAGTGATAGCTTGACTCCTTCTTCCCTTTCTATTACCTAACATATTCTACAGTGCCTGCTAGGGATGCTGTTGGGTGTAAATGCTGAACTGTGTGACTCCCTAGGTGGGTGGCTGATAATAAAGCATCTTAGGCTCCCAAACTTCATATCTTCTCCCCTGTTGTGTTACCTAATCCCAGTTGCATCTGCCAAAAACTCAGTTGCACTCAGCTAATCTATCATGAACCTGTGTGGCTCAAGGTCATACAGGTTATGAAACAACTGAAGAGCTGGGAAAGTTTCCTGGCCTGTATGCCACTCCAGCAAGCCAGGTTTCTTCAGAGTATTTTAGATCTTGTGCTAGCTCTTTTATGCATGAGTCACTGTGTATTATACTATATGTGTTTGTACACAAGCATGTTAATCTATTTGAATTTAATGAAAGGAAGATTCATCAGTGTTCAGCTGCTAGCGTGGTGTGGTATGGATGTGCTGGCTGGCTGGTTGTGGTATCTGTAGTCAAGAAAAAGCAATTTTTCCCAACCTCCATTTCAGGCCACCAATATCAAGCAACCAAAGCAGAAACAGAGTCTCATGTTTGAAAACCTTTCTGTCATTGGTAACGCAGGTCAAAAGAGATGTCACACAGAGCTAAATATAATATAATCCAGCATAGCTTTTTAAACAGGAAAAGTGGCTTTTGGACCTCCAGCAGGCCTTCCCTGTTTAACCTCAACATCCCTTTTTAAATGTTGCAAGCTCATGGGCTTATTATTTTCAGAGTCATCCCCCCCCCTACTTGAAACAGTATCTCATAAGCACTACATTTATACCCAGAGAACCAAAATACTGCCTTTCAAAAATCTTTTCATTCTTTCCAACAACAGCCTGCCTGCCTGCCTGTCTATTGGTCTGTTTGAATTTCCCCAAATCCTTGTTCTCCTGCTTCTAAAAAACAGTTCTCATTCCTGTGGTTGTGACATAGGTCTTAAAAATGTGCTGACACTATCAACTACCTTGGGAACATGCACATGAAAGCATTCTGCCCACATTTCCTGTCTCTTGCCAACAGCTATAAACCCCAAGGAGTTGTTTGGCTTCTATTGTTTTGCCTGTTGGCTGTAGCACTGCATAACAACCAGCCTTTTATTCAAAACCAGAACATGCTAAGTCACTGCAGCAGAATGAATACCACAATGCTTGGGTACAATGTGATGATGTGTATTTATTTAACAGAGGAAACACCCCTACTTCACGTGGAAGAGCAACTTCTTGGTCCCCATCCTATCAAAGTGCATGTTCTTCTTTCCCATCCACTTTCTCATCTACCCTACTGCTATTTCTGTCCCCTAAAGGTAAGTAGTCTTTCTCTCTTCATTGTATCAGTGGTGCATCAATGATGTATCACTGTACAAAGAGGCTTGGGGGAATGAATGGATTTTGGCAACTTGACTTTGTAGCCCTTGCAATGTAAGTCTAGCACAGTGAGTGGTGGCGGCTTCTGGGAATTGCATCCAGGGACCCACAGGTTGAGAACCACTGGTCTAGACATTTTATGAGCACAGCTGTTCCCATTCTGTTTCTTAAGCAATGACTCTAGCTACCTTGCCAGTTGAAGCGGGACAACCACTGCAACTGCCTCCATCTTTTTTGTGTTTGCTGGCCTATCCCTGTTGGATATTGTTGCTGCTGCTGCTGTGGCTGCTGCTCTCGATGGAATGGAAGCATTCTTTTTTTCTTAAAATTCTCAGATGTTTGTCTTTAGTTCTCTCAGCATATTCTTCATCATCTCCTTTCTGCCTCCATTCATAAACAGGTTCTTTTTGCAGTAGGATGAACGTATCTATTCCATGATCTACTGTGAATGCCTGAAGCCACAGATTGTACTGAACCCTATATGCAACATACAAAGAGGCAGGACAAAGGCCAAAAGGCCCACACCCTTGCATGTTGCATATAGGGATGTCGCAGACCATGAATAACTGAAACCACAGCTGGGGTGGAAAAAGGGTTCGAGTGCAACCATAATGACCAAAGGAAATAAGACATTTAAGAAGCAGCACTGTAGGATAAGAAAAGAAAAAGAGGGATCAGTTGAGGTGAAGAATTCCCACAGAACCTTTGTAGCTAAGGTAGTCACATCAGCAACATTTCCTGAGATTCAAAACTAAAAGCTGAGACTTGACACCTAACAAACTCCATGGTCTGGGTGGGTGTGCCAGATTCCTTGGCTGATAGGGGCTTATTACATCCAAAGAGAATATGATCTCCCAGGTATGTTACGTATGTGCTTACATGTTTAGATTTTATTTGTCTATTGCAAGGCAAAGGAAAGGAAAAGAAAAAAAATGAAACAGAGGAATATATGAAATATAATTATATGCTAGACATATATTTTAATGTGAGCTGACCATATGTCAAATAAAGTTTCATTTGCATTCGATGTCTAGTTTGCTGCTCGTGGTTTGATATGCAGTGTAGTAATTGTATTATGTTATGGGTTTATGTTGTGTTCATTTTGTTATTTTATTATTGTACTGTTCTCTTATTGTAAGCTACCCAGAGTGGCCATATGGCCATATGGCTGGGGTACAAATATACTAAATAAATAAATAATGAATACATTTGCAGTTAGTGCTGGTAGAACAGATTTTATTTGTAGCTAATTATTAAGATCTTCTGATCACTGAATGATTGATGGTGGTGGTGGTAGTGGTGGTGGTAGTATAGATGTGTGTAATACCTAGGTGCATATCTAGCACTTAGAATAAAAACAAGTTTTGCACAGTCTTCTCAACCCTTTTTGTGCTTTCCTCTAGGCTATACTGATGCAAGAGCCAAGTGTTCTGCTTATATACCGCCCCATACCACTTCAAGTAGTCTCTAGGCGGTTTACAGTTTTAATTACCAGCTGAAGGGTCCAGCTATGAAAGGAATGGAATAGCCACACTGGAGTAGACTTGTAGGTGAGTCATGGACAGTGTAGGAAGGGCCATCCTCATGCTATTAGTCTATGCCTCCGTAACATCAGTGGGTTTCTAATGTAGGAAATCTATTGTGTTTGGGTAGCCTTTCCATACAATTTGGAAGCCTGGTGCCTACTTAAATACAGCTCTGTGGAACTGAGTGTGGTGCTAAAAGAGGCAGACCAGGGCTAACAATTTCATTTCTCCATACGCATTCTCCATTACATTCCTGCACTGGAATAGTATAACGTTACATACTGAGAACAACCCACATGGTATGCAGAATCCCAAGGAGGTATCTGTGTGAGTCTCTTGCAACAAAACTGACCAAGGAACTGGTAGCACCTTCAAAGGCTGACATATTTTATTTGAAACAAGCTTTCCTGGATTGCAATCTACTTCTTTAGGTGCATCTAAACAGTAATATGCATGTGCCATATAAATGTTATAAGCACATCACAAGACTCTTTGCTTCTTCTTTTTTTACCACCTTAGGGCTTCAGAAATCCATCCAGTAATACATGTAGCTCTATGGAGCAGAACATGGAGATGCTTTCTCTCCTTCCCCTGATAGGAATTCCTGCATAGAACTTTTCTTCTGCATACTAATTTGTTCAATTAGACCTGGCCAAACCTTATAATACATAGGTTCCGGAGTTTTAAGCACTGAACTGAGATTCTACATACTTTTCTGATTGGCTGGACAGATCATTGACTTCAGAAATTAGATACAACACCTCTAATAAGGTGCTGGGTTTTGCTCATACCAGAATCCCATCAATACAAAAGACTCTTGTGTTTTCCTGGAAATATCAAATCAGAAAGTCAGTGATGCATTAAAAGAGAATTTATTTCCAAAGCCTTCTCCATGTGCCAGACTCCATGGTTGCTAAGCTACCTTTGTGGTCTTATGAAATTTCACAAACTTTTGGTTTTGTGTTATCTAGGCTTTGGGCAAGACAATCCACAGCATAATCAGGCCCCCTTTATACCGTTAAAGAAAGGCAGCTGAACATGCAAAGAGTGTTAGAGATTCGGCATTTGCAGAGTGGAGCTGAGGTAGAAAATCCAGGAAAGCACAGGGCTAGGTGGCAGGCTTTCAGAGCACTAGTCCTCAGTGAGGAAGAACACACAGACTCAGAGTTGTTTGACTAACTCTAAATCTATCTACATATATTTACAGCAGTCTCTCAGACAAAATGTTTCAGCAGTCCAAACTATATACAGCATAGACATTAGGCAACAAAATGAATACCTCTTTCTCTGTCTATGTCTAACATCTCAAACACAGGTGACAAGAAGAGAAAAAATATCCTTGTCTATAGATGTACCTTCATTGACCAGTCAGGTATTAGTGATTTCATGTGCATTTGTCATGCCATTACATCAACCCATGACTCATTGACTGTAGTTCTGTAGAGCCAGTGTCTGATCATACATTTCTGACACCTGTATATAAATCAACCCATCCATTCTGTAAATTCATATTAATGTATTCTATCAATATCTTAACAAATAGTATTAAAGCAAGGACCCAATAGCCTATCAGTAATTTTATCTTTGGAGGCAGAGAGGACCTACCAGTAATGAAAATGATATCCCCTTTGCAGATCCATTGGAGAGCCTAAGTTCACTGCTACGAGCTCTCCGCCTAAAACTTTAACAACTACTTCACTCTGGAAATTCTGGCACAATTCTGCAACTTTATTCCATTTTAACCCCTGAAGGTGCCACAGCAAAGCACTCCAAAGGAGTAAGATGAAAAGGGGGGCAATACATGTTGTTATATAGAATTGCTGCAGATTTCTCCCATATCTTTCCCTCTGGCAGCCATTTTGGTGTAAACAAAAAGACTGTCCTTTCCTAAGTGGTTCTGAAGTCACAGAATGATGGTGTATGCTTAGCTCAGGCCTGCTCCCTTTTGTGCCTTGTGTTTCAAAATGGTAGCACTGGGGTGTATATTGAAGTTCAAATATCTCATGGTAGGAACTCGCAGGAAAGTCAGTGTCAGAGTCTCTTCAGTCTGTGCCATGGGGGCTTGTGGACCAAACTGTGTTTGTGTGTGTTGGGGGGGGTGTACGTGTGTGATATGATGTTATATTGAATGCTGCATGTGTTGTGTTGCAAAATGAGTGCTGAGACTGTACAGAACTGCAGCAGTTTCATTATCCCCTGCTGAGACTAGGTGATACGTACTAGTGGGGTTTGCATGGACATCATGGGATTGTCTTCTATTTTTATGCTATGTCTATATTCTGTAACCAAAAGATCTGTTTTCCCTTCTCCGTCTCCCCTGGGAGAAGCATAGAAATAGCTTTCCCAGCTGCCACCCCACCCCGTTCAGGAGATTCTCAGCCATACTGCTTGCTCTGACTGTTCAGAGCACACAGAAGATGGCATTGGCACCTCTTAAACTAAAGTGAATTGCAAACACTGGCTATATTAGCTTAACAATCTCATTCAAGCAATGCTGCCCCTGTGAAGTATTCTGAGACAAACCAAAGCACTTACCACAGTGCAATGAATGGTGGGTTGCATTAGTTGCAAGCAGGAGTGGAAGTTCCTCTCTTTGAGGTGCTTGTTTCCTCCATTGTTCTCTGCCTGGGTGGACAGGGAGAATTTGTTGCTCTTCCCATCGCTGTGATAGCCTCAGGTGTAACACATGTAATGAAAGGTAGCCTCTGTTCATTCTGCTTTGTTGGAACTTTGAAGGTCAAACAACTTTTCTGAATAAAAGGCAAATTTGCATATATTTAAATAGGCACACTCAAATGCTACTTGTTCTACATATTAAGCTGCTTTTTAAAAAGTCGTCTGCTATGGTAATAAAATAAAAGTTCACTGAAATTGCCAAATGTGAAACTTTGATGTCAGGAGACCCACATCATAAACTACAGCTGATACTCATTTGTAAATTACCACTGAATAGAGAAGTTATATTTTCCGGTGTCATAAGAAAAGAAGGGGGGAAAAGACAACTTGAAAGCAGTGCTGAAAGCATTATCCCATTTATTAGTGTAATTAATCAAGTGCATTAACCACCGCTTAAACATGTGGATTTTAAAAATCAAGTATTAATCAGAACCATCCCCCTCCGAGTGAATTTCATTGCTAGCAGCATTGTTTTAAACATTCTCTGCACACACCCTGATTCAAACAACAGGTACAAGGTGATCTCCCCAAAGTTTAAGTCTGTACCTGTGAGATTTTACTGAGAGCTACTGTAATGCCCCGTGAATGTACTCAAAATATGAGATGCACATTTATTATTTAATGTTCATGGTTTGCTTAAATGGGGCCATTTATATAGACAAAAAACCATATATCTCTTAGCTAGATACAGGCATATGAACTGCTGTAGTGGCCTCTGTGCCATAGTACAGTGATATGTATAGGACAGCTCTGTATTTTAAAAAAGTCCAAGGTCTGAACTAAAGAACCAAAACCTCATCTGAAATGGAGAGGCCTGTAAGCAGAATAGAAGGAAACACAATGACTGGAACTATTCCCATTTCGTTGTCTACCCATATTTCTCATTAGTTGTGTACTGTAAGTACATTTGTCATAAATACATAGAAAGAAAGAACCTACATGAACAGCCATTTTGCTACACATTCTGCTACTCGTTTGCATCAAGTGTAAACCCTTTCCAGTTGGGGCGTGGTGGCTCAGTGGGCTAGAGGACTGAAAACTGTGGACTGCAAAGTCAGCAGCTCAGCAATTCGAAGCCTGGGTGCCACACAGTGGAGTGAGCTCCTGCTGTTAACCTCAGCTCCTGCCAAACTACCAGTTAGAATGCATGTACATAAATGCAAGTAGATAAATAGGTACCTCCATAAAAAGCAGGAAGGTAAAAACAGTGTTTCCTTGCAGCCATGCAGGCACGTACTTGCACAACACTGGCTCTTCTGCATGAATACAGAGATGAGCACCGTCCCTAGAGTCAGACACAACTAAGGGCGTTTATACACGACCCCTAAACTCCGCCGCAAATGGCTGCAAGCTCCGGAGCTTAAAAATGTTTTCCCACCAGCTCCAGAGTTTGCAGACAATTAAGTGCGACCCCGCCCACCTAAGCGCGACCCAGCGCACTTTTCTTGTACCTGCTTGAAGAGAGTGAAAAATTTTGATGCGGAGAGTGCCGGCTCTCCTCGCTTCTTTTTGTTGTTTTTCTTTTGCCTCCCGCCCCTTTAAGAGGAACCAGGAAGTAATTGTGGCTCCCACCGGGGCTCGGAGCAGGCACCAGAGGTAAGGCTTTTTCTTTTGTCCGTTTTAAAGGCTTTCCCCCCCTCCCTCCCCTCACGCAGCCAGCAGCCAGGACATGCAGAGTGGTGGGGAGGAAGGAAGAGCGACAGACCCCCAAGATCTCTGGTCCAAATTTAAAGGACCAGCAGATCTTAGGGGTCATGTAAAAAGGCCCTAACATGCATGTGCAGGGTAAACCTTTACCTTTACCTTTACCTAAACCCTTTCCACCTTCTTGGCAGCCAGCTACAGACAAAGAAACCACTCAATGTCAACTTTAGTAGCTCAAGGGAATGTGGACATCTGTATGGACTCAAACAGCTGGTTTACTAAGTAGTATGTGTTTATATTCACTCAGAATTGCAGTGGGCTGCTGGAGGTTGGAAATACCCATGAATGCTAAACACTACGTTCAATCTCAGATGCTAGCAACAACACCATTCTTTAAATATAGCCTACCACCATTTTAATTTTAATTTTCTTTGCAACCAAATTTGCTTCAGTTTCACTGGCTGAGATCCTGTTAATTACTCACTGCAGAGTAAGCCCACTGAATCATTGGGGATTTGGTGAGTCAATTCTTCTGTAAATTCCATTGGTTCAAATGAGCCTACTCTAGTTGCAATTTACTAAACTATGCGACAGGATGCTACTGTAAATCAGAACTAGAGCAGACCTGTTTGAATCAGTGGTGGAGCTGACTCTCCAAATCCCTCATGATTCAATTGGCCTACTCAAGTTGAAGTTTACTCTGCTATGCAACAGGACTTCGCTGCTTTCTTATCTATATATGATTATATTTAGTAAAGGAAGTATCTGATAAGTTACCTGTGACATTGAATTAACATAAAACATCTGGATGCTTCTATTATAGAGGAGTCTCCATCCCCAGACTGTGCCCATCTTAAGCTATTCCTGCCATTTCTGACCATTGCCAGTGTTGGCTGGGGCTGCTAGGAGCTGCATTTCAAAACATATAGAGGAACTCTTGTCCAGAAAATTGCCCTACAGAATCAAAAAACCTGAAATATTTTCAAGTCCCACAGGATTACAACCTGGGTCTTTTTGTGGTGTTACCTGTAGTTGATGGCAGGAAAAAAATAAACACCTGTATTCACTATCATAAGCAACCACACTTAGTTCTGCTTCCTTTACTTGGGATGCCATTCAAAGCAGATAAACATGTGGTAGATGAATCAATCCGTTGGCTTGATCTACTAAGGTTTGGCCTAATAGGTCCTCCCTTTCATAGCTTCCTGGAACTGGGAAGCAACAGCTTTTCATTTGTTGTGTTATGGAGCAATGTTTTTTGGCTTCTGTCCTAAGGACCCCTAGGGTTCTTTGGAAACCTATCAAATGGTCAGAAGTGGCTTTAACCATCAGCATGCTCAGATGCTTTTCTAGTAATCATACGGCATCAAGTCAGTTGTGACTTATGGCAACCATTTTCAGAGTTTTCCAGATAAAGAACACTCAGAAGCGGTTTACCACTCCCTTCTTCTAAGAGTTTCTTGGGATTGTGCAGCTTGTTGAAGGCCACATAGGCCACCTCTTCTGGGATGCGCAGTGGGGGGTTGAACTCCCAACCTCTGACCTCACAACCAGATCCTGGAACCACCAAGCTATTCAGCCAGTTGCTTTTCTACATTGTTCAATAGTTGTGCAATGTAATTGGTATCATATGATCATAGAATCATAGGGAAGAGACCTCAAGGGCCATCCAGTCCAACCCTGCCATGCAGGAACACCCATCACAGTATTTCTGACAGATGGCCATCCAGCCTTTGCTTAAAAACCTCCAAAGAAGGAGACTCCATCAACCTTTGTGGCAGAATATTCCACGGCTGAACAATTCTAATCGTAATGAAGTTCTTCCTAATGTTTAAATGGAATCTCTTTTCCTGTAGTTTGGAACCATTGCCCTGCGTCCTAGTCTCTGAAGCCATGGAAAACAAACCAGTCCCCTCTTCAATATGAAATCCTTTCAAATATTTAAACATAGCAAACATACGTATCCCCTCTCAGCCTTCTTTTTGTAAGGCTAAACATTCCCAGCTCCCTAAGCTGCTCCTGTAAGACATTTCTTCCAGACCTTCAACCATCTTGGTTGCCCTCTTCTGGACGCATTCAAGGTTGCCAACATCCTTTTTAAATTGAGGTGCACAGAACTGGACACAGTACTCAAGGTGGGGTTTGACCAGAGCAGAATAGAGTAGTACTATCACTTCCCTTGGTCTAGACACTATGCTTCTGTTGATGCAACCAATAATCACAATAATTTGATATAAAGATGATTGCTGCTAGTCTGAACAAGCTGTAGAAGCAGACATGATTTGTTATTGCTTTGTGGTTGATGAAGTTATCAGTGCTCCTATTCAAGAAGGGTTTATATTTGTTGTTAGGTTGCCTATCTCCTAATAAGTGGTACAGTGGTTAAATGCCTGTACTGCAGGCAAAGCTGTGCTCACGACTAAGCCTTCCATCCTTCCGAGGTCAGTAAAATGAGTACCCAGCTTGCTGGGGGGGGGGGGAATGTGTAGCCTGCGTACTGTAATTAAAGACTGTAAACCGCTCAGAGACTACTTGAAGTGGTATGGGGTGGTGTATAAGCAGAACACTTTATTAAATGTGGCCATTAGGATAGGCAATATCTTGTGTAGCCCAATAGGTAATGATCTACCCATGCTGGTGCATATTATGAGTGAGGATAGTGGTGCTGCTACTGTTGCACTCATGTCCTACTTGTGAGCATCAGCTTGGCCACAGTGTGAACAGAATGCAGAGTGAGATGGACTGTTGGTCAGACCAAGCAGGTTCTTCTTATATCCACCGGTGTTCTCCTCCTTCCAGTGCACAGTCAAGGGACTGTTGGCTGTGTTCTAGGACAGATTGTGAATTCACTCAGGGCAAAAGTGAGCTACAAAAGGTGTGGCCTGGCCAATGTTCAGTGTGAGCCAGAGGCAGCCTGCAGCAGCATGTAACCTTTGCCCAAATGCCATGGAGCTCTTGGTCTAGTTTCAAAACCTTCTGCAAACAATTGGATCAGGATAAGATCTCTGTTTCACTCCCAACAGTCTGCTGGTTGAGTAGTGGAAGGGAAGGGAAGCGTGTCATTGCCCAAAGGTAGGGAAATCTGTTTTTCAAACCATGAGCCCCATTATTTATTATATTTGTTTCCTCGTAAGCATTTTCACCCTGCTGTTCAGCTGACGAGGCTCCCAGAGTAGCTTACATAAGATCAATAAAAACAATAGCAAATCATGAAAGCAGAGTAAACTCTCCCTGTCTTGTTAAATAGCCTGTTTTAAAAAATTGGCTTTGATGATAGTAAGCCTTGCTGGCTGCTGCTTTCTCTCTGGACCAGAAGATACTTGGCCACCATGGCCTTTGAGAGGAATGGTTCCCACGCCATTCCTTCAGGAGAAGCAGTAGAAAGTAGATTCAGCAATGAGCCACAGGGCTTCTGGAATGGCCTTGACATAAGGCCATCAGCTCTAGAATTGTGGTGGGGAACCTGCGGTCTTCCAGATGTTGTTGGATGGCAACTTCCATCAGCCTTGGAGTTGCAATCCTACAGCATTGGGAGGGCTGCATGTTTCCCGTCCCTGCCCTCGAAAATTCCCTAAATTTCTTTGTAATATTTAAAACATTTTCCTCTCTGTAAATATTTAAAACATTTTCCTCCCCCTCAAAACCTCAATGGTTTTGAGTGGGGGGAACCCACTACTCTACAGCAATCAGTCATTTGAGATAAGAATAAAAGGATTCTCAACTTGGCACCCTCCAAATACGCACCACTATATTCCCCATCCTCCACAGCCTGCATGTCCACAGATTTAGGAGCTGGTCCAACACAGCTGGAGAGTGTTGGATTAGAAAAAGGCTGGATTGGGACTTACTAGTAAGAATGCAATGAAACTCCTTCAGCAATTTAACTTTTTTCCTCCTCTCAATGCTCCCTGTTCCTGGCTGCCTCCCCAGCACAAACAATCTGGAGAAAGCGTGAACCCCTTGTTGTGCAGCAAATCTTCCCTTGCTATCCCGTGTAGTTGCTTCCTTTGTCCCTGGAAACAGTTGGCTCAGATCTGTCATGATGGCATCCATCATCACTTTGTCAGTTTAGATTTAGGTGGTGTGCTGTTTGCCTTTTGTCTCTGTTCACAACACCTTGTCTCTGTCAGCCAGGGTGCACTAGGCCACACTGCAGTTCTGCAGAGGGAGGTAGTGTGAGGAGAGCACTCAGCATGATAGAAACACATCTGCTATTCCTCAATAATCCTATACCAGCCAATGCATGACATGCCCTCTGTTTGTCTTGCCCCCTCTCAAGTAGTCTGAGCTCCTTTTAATAATCCATTCCCCAAATAGAACCAAACCAAGCTGTAGGGTGTGCCTAAGTACAACAGGGACACCTGAGATGGATCTGGGGATGTCCACATAAGGGTGGGACAAATGTTTGTTCTGATAAGAGTCACAGCCCTCTGTGCTCCCCATACCCACAAGAACCCCCACCATCTGAGTATGTGAGTGGTAGGCTGTTGGGCTAACAAGTACTCAATGGCGAAAAGGTTCTTTGTAGTTTCTCCAGTAGAAATTATCCCCTTTCAGGAAATAAGCAGACCACTAAGGTTTTCTTGCATGCAGTTATTTTGTAGAATGTGTGCTTTGATCACTGAAGGAAGGCATCAGCCCTAATGCTGATGCAAAAAACATGAGCTAAACCAGAGTTGTTGTGCATTCTTTTGGGCCTTCCTCAGCCTTGCAAGGCTTATCAAACCTTCTCTTGCTTCTTTAATCCATGTACTGGATCTAGTTCTTCAGCTAATGTGTGGCTCAAGTCCATCCCCCAAAAACCATTTAAATTGAAGGACATTGCATGAAAGAGGGGATGAAGAGAACAATCAAAGCTGTGTTTCCAAATGTAGGAAGAGATAAGAGTTAGCTAATAAACAGGAATGCAGGATGGATCTTCCTCCAGCCTTTTTTTTTT
>JAHTLZ010000129.1:52369516-52419301 GCA_023846285.1 Phrynocephalus versicolor
ACTCATTTTGCAATCCCCATTTTTGTCTTCTTAATGGGCAACTATAATGGTGCCTTTGCCTTTAATCTTTTCCAGGAATTGTTCCAAGCCACTGCTGGAAGAGCAACACGGCCTAACTATAATAGGAAAGACCGTGAGCAAATTACTTACATGCCTGCCTGAGTTGCTGTCCTGGTGGCATTGGGGCTGCTGTTCTCCATTCTTATCGTAGTTTTTGAGATATATATTTAAATGGGATTTGGCACGGACAGGCCGTCAGACACAGCCCTTTCTGCCAGCGCTTCAAACAGAGCTGTGCCCTCTGTAAAGAAGGGCAGGTGGCCAACCGGTTAGTCTTTCCTGCAATAGATAGCCGGAGCATCCCATTAGCACTTCTGTGTCTCCCAAGTTGGGAGGATTCACGGTCACTGGGACTGGCTGTGAGCCCTGGGCAGAATGCCAGTGGCTCCTCTTTATATTATTCTTGTTAAGGTAAGAAGAGCCAGATGGAGAAAACAAGAAAAATGGAATCCAGCTAATGAAATGAGTGAGAACAAAATGGCCTTTTGTTTCTGCCTACACCAGCAGTGTTCCTCCTTTCTGGCATCCCTTAGGCCGTGCAACCCTTTTCAATTAAAGAAAAATAACAACATGGGTAGGAACCGCGGCTATGGGAAAGAAATCTAATCAGCATTTAAAAGGAGGAGTTTCAGAGATGTACAAACTCATTTCCTTGCTTGGCTTTGCACAAAGCTCGAGAAAGTTACTTTTTAGAATACAACTTCCAAAATCTCCAGTTAGCAGGCTGTGGCATTTTGGGCATCGGATCCAAAAAGCGGCATTTTCAAACTATGGGCTGATAGGTTTCTTATCTTTGGCTAAAACAGTTTCTGTGGCTGCTGTTTTGTACTCTGATCATGCACAGAATTAAGAATAGCTAAACCCACAGATTTTCAATCTTCCTGATTTACCTGGGCTTAAACTCTTGGTTGGGTTAGTCCATGGGTGAACATTGTTTGAGTCTGTGAATATGATGTCAGCAAATTCTCATCATTTTAATAACATATTAATAGCCATGGTGGCTCAGTGGACTAAGGCTCCGAAAACTGTTGACTGCAAAGACAGCAGCTCGGTGGTTCGAACCCCGGGTGCCACACAGCGGAGCGAGCTCCTGCTGATAACCCCAGCTCCTGCCAACCTAGCAGTTCGAAAGCATGTAAATGTGAGTACATAAATAGGTGCCGCCGTAAAAAGTGAGAAGGTAAAACAGTGTTTCCTTGCAACTATGCCAGCCACGTGGCCATGGACTTGCACAACACTGGTTCTTTGGCTTGAATATGGAGATGAACACCGCCCCTAGAGTCGGACATGATTAGCAGGCATGTGTGGGAGGAACCTTTACCTTTACCTTTAATAGCCACAGACCTAAGACTCACTCTGGATTGGCAACCTTCAGGTAAGCCTTAGCGTAGCATAACAGGTGATCAAGTTGTTAGCAGTCAGTGTAGCACATGAGCTGTCAGGACCAAGTTACCAGATGGAGAAGAATCAAAGCCCAAGATTGACTATTTTAAGCCAATTTCATGCTTTGTTAGAAGGTCACATACCATTTAAACTTGTGAGCAAGAGATGCCTCTTTGTGTAACTTCATTGTTATTTTATGTAACTGGGCTGTTTGTCATAGTATCTATTATATATTGTAGATGCAAGTTACCTTGCAAGGCTAGTACCTTGAAAGGCAGGGTATAAATGTATAAAACGAATAAGAATAAATAAAAATGAAAAGGGTCAGCAGGTGAACCAGGGGAGGAACATAGTAGAAAAGACGGCATGAAGTGTAGGAAGTTATTTATTGAGAAGGACGATTTTGGGACTATAGTTTCCAGAATATCCCAGCCAGTTTGACCAGTATCTTAACTGGTGACCATGCTGGATGGGATCCTTTGGGATTTGAAGCCCAAGAAAGTGACTCTACTGTAGACTAACTGAGGACCCAGACATCGCTTTTCAGTGAGGATGAAGCAATCTTTGGCTCTTCCTTTCCTTGCTTGTCCATCCTATTGCCTGTTACGCTCCTGCTACCGTGAGGAAGCCACAGTTCTACACCATGACTTGGGCTGCAACCCTAAAGGTAATTACTGGGGAATGGAGGTAAATTGAAAGTAAAAAGAGTCAACTGTTTGAGATTTATTCCGAAATCAACTTGGTTGGGGAAATGCTACATGTATACCTTCCCAGACTCAGGATTCCAAAATGCCAGGATCAGTCCCAAAGAACAGGAATAGCATCCGTGGCTCATAAAGCGAGCAGAGAAGATGGGTTACTTCCTTAGATCTTTCCATCTGGCATGTTATGGTATTGTTGTTCACTGTAACCAGCCTTAAGGGCAAAACGCCCACTCAGACCCTTCTTTTCACTGGGCTACACAGCAACACTTGAATTTTGAACAAAAGCCTGGTAGGCTGAAATTGGTACGAAGTAGGCATCAAAAACCAGTTCTTCACCAAAGGAGCCAAGGTGGTAGAAATCCTGCCCTCTCCAACTTCATTAGGTGATAGGTAGCTAGTCCATTGGCTCATTCCACTGCATTTACAGAGATACTAGTTGCTGTTTCATTTCCCTCCAGGATATATATATCACATTGCATATGCTGGGACAAAGGCTAAGATATTTATTGGTCCCAATATGGAACGGTTGTGTCAAATGTATATTTTGCCTACTGCAGCTTAAGAGCTGTGTGTAACATTCATGCTTTGTCTGTTGCAGCGTAGAAATTGGCTTTGAAGGAACTAAGCTTTGAAGCAGGCTATTTAGTGGATGGTAGGAAGAGTACAGCTATGGCCCCCAAATCTCCTTAATGCAGTACCTTTTCAATTGACACGGTATCTATTTTCTTGTTATGTGTTTGGTTTACTGTCGCTTTGTATATATATCAGAGGTAAACAGGTATTTATAGAAAATTGGAGAAGAAACTCTATCTGGCCCATCCAGGCTTCTGAACTTTTTAATTGTGTAGGAGTTATCTGGTTTCAGGTAACGTACTTCTTGACTGGGGTGGGGGTAGGGTACTTGTATCTGTCAGAATCCTCCAGGGTCCTATCAATATAAAATTTTCTGCTGCTGTAACATCAGAAGCAACAGCCATCTGTGGTGCAAAAGAAACTGGGGGAAAAGATGAGCAAAATGAAGGAATCAAGATGAGAAACCATGCCCTTGATGTAGCAGCAAGAGTGCAGGCCACAATCCTGTTACTTATGCTGACACACGTCTCATGACATAGATCCCAGCAGTAAATTGCCACCAGTTAAAAAGCTGAGGGTTATTCTTTCTGTGCCACTTCATAACACTGGTGTGCAATGAGATGCAGAAGCACCAACTTTTTAACTAGTAGCAGTTCACCATTCAGATTTATGTCACAGGACGTACCACTAACTATATGAGGGTAATAGGTTTCCGACTGCAATGATTTGAAGGCAAAAGCTGAAAGGTTTTGTTTGAGGTGATGTTACTGATGGCAGTTCTGCTATTGCCATTTGACAGCTGGGACACCCTGGTTACAAGTTTTGAGTTATTCATTCATAATTAATTCCTGTTCCCAGTATAGAAGACATAATTGTGTTACATTGTAACTGTAACTAAATGAGGGAATGTTACACGCATTTTGTGACTTCACATCCTCATAAAAGTAAGTACGGTAACAAATGCCGGAGGAAGATCATCACACTGGTGAAGGGTTGCCTTGTGTTGCACCTCTTCTTGCTGCTGTGTTCTCCATTATGGGAGCTCTGCACGAGTCAAGTAGAGTGGTGTTAACCAGTAGATTTTAGTATTCTGGTTGTTTGAAAAGAAATCAAAAGTAACTATGTTAGTAACTGAGAAATTAAGAGGGTTAGTATTTTTTTTAAAAAGAATCCATAACATTAACTGATTACTCTTTTGATTTCTGGAACTATAACAGACAGTGACCAATTAATTTTTAGAGCAATAATTCAAGACCGTGGTGTTATCATCGTGATCAGGATAACATCATGGCAATTTTTTAAGAGATCGGCCCTGGTGAGCTGCTTGTTCCCCACTCTAATCTACTGGGGTTTTATAGCTTTTAATCTTGTTCTGTGACTTTCTAGTTGCATCAGTCCATTTGGCAACATACAGACTAAACTTGGTCCTCCCAGTTTGTCTGCTATGGAGAGGAACAGACAGCCCTATATAGACAGAATAAACTAAAATGGTTGTTCTACTGATTAATACATAGCTCTTACTCCCATCCCCAATGCAGTCCAGAGAGTGAGGAAAAAGCCACCATGGCGCAATATTCTAGGGCCCTTGTAAGTGGTACTGAGTAAGGATGAACACATCCTGTTATGTTCTGAATCAGGTTCAAGGTCTTAGTGTTTGTCTATAAAGCCCTCCACAGTTTGGAACCATGTTACCTTCCCCCCCACCCCCACCCCCACCCCCACCCCCCCACACCACCACTGATATGCTGTTTATATACTGGGCCATAGCACTTTACACATTCTCTGGGCAGTTTACAAATTACTTATGCAAGCTACACATTGTCCTTTTAAGCCTTATCCCACAAGTGAGCCTCCTCCTCCTCACTCCGACTTGGCTGGATGTCTCCTGAACAAAATATTAGAGAGACAGCAGTTGGTGGAAATATCAAGATACAATGTTGCCAACCCACATAACCGGTAAACCGACAACAAATGGGGGTGATGGGCTTTCGGAGCCCCCACTAATGTTTGCCTCTTGTAAAAACGCACATTTTGAAGCAGATCAAAATAATACCCACCCTCCACCTTGGGTCTTGGAAAACTCGCTGGAACCCGGTTAAGTGGGTGTTAAGCACATCTGATCTCACCTGATTTCAGAAGCTAAGCAGGGTCGGCCCTGGTTAGTACTTGGATGGGAGACCACCAGGGAATACCAGGTGCTGTAGGCGCCTGGAGTAGGAACTGGCAAGCCACTCCAGTACTCCTGCCAAGAAAACTCCATGGACATGGGGTCATGAAGAGTCGGTCACGACTGTAATGACACAACACACACTGTTTGTTTGTTGTTGTTGTTTTTTTTAAAAAAAACCACTGACTGTGGGGGCACGATTTTTGGAGCCAGTTTATTGGTAAATTAGATCCGGATTTTAAAGAACATGGGATAGAGCTGTGAGTCGGCCTTGAGCTGGCAACTTGGGATTGAACCCTAGGTTGTGAGCGCAGTTTTGGCTGTAGTACTGCAGTTTAACCACTATGCCCTGAGGCTCTGTAGCAACTTAGCCAGAGCAACTTTGTGTGTTGTGTAGTTACATTCGTGACCGACTCTTCGTGACTCCATGTCCATGGAGTTTTCTTGGCAGGAATACTGGAGTGGTTTGCCAGTTCCTACTCCAGGTGCCTACAGCACCTGGTATTCCCTGGTGGTCGCCCATCCAAGTACTAACCAGGGCCGACCCTGCTTAGCTTCCAAAATTAGGTGAGATCGGATGTGCTTAGGGCATCTAGGCAGCTAGAGCAACTTCGCCCAGGGCCATCTATCCACTCCACCAGACCATCCCAGGCAATGCTCCTCTAGGTGGCCAGCCTTGGTGGTGGCACCAGTACTCTGGAACCATCTCCTGGTGGAGCTGCATCTAGCCCTCTCCCCTCCCAAACACTTAAGATGGGTGTAATAACATTGTTGTCTAGTGAAGCCTTCTGTGACAGCTCCAACTGATTTCATATCTGATTTTATGCTTTGTGTTCTGCCTTATCTTATATGAAGCCTCTTGAATTGTGCTTTATAGTCTCTCCATTTTATTTATAATCCTATTGTTGCAGGGTTACATTTTATTGTGCAGTAAAACATCCAGAATATTACTTAATCTGTTTACCACTATTGCCTTTTTTAAGAGGATGTGCTTGCTTGAAGGTTGAAATGCCTTCAAGAGATAAAGATGAAATTCTGGTAACCTTTCCTACTTCTGCAACAGATAGAGCAAGAATATAAAGGCTGGAATGGGAAAGACTAGCCCAGGGCAACACTCAAAATTGCAGGAATGAGTTCAAAGCCTGCACCTGGCAACTCCATTCCATGAAAATCAGAGAAGGAGGTTGCCTCGTTCTGCTCAACACTTCACAAAAAAAAAAAACTGTTCAGAAATTTGGCACTGTTCTGTAAAAAAGAGAAGTGAACCTAGCTTGTCCAAATTCCAATCTCACTACCGTTCCTCTTGGTAATTTTCAGCAGATCCTCTTCACCACTATTTGTGGTCTCCCCTTTCTGTAATTTGCCACTGTCTGTCAGTGCCCAAGATTTTTATTATTGCAGCAGAGAGGAGCCATGCTTGCTCTGATTGATTAATCAATGGCTTTAATTGAGTTGAAACTCTTTAATGGATAGCCCACTGGCTCTTGTTTTTTAATCCCTTTGCACACATTGACCCAAGTCACTCACCTGAAGGAAACTGCTTACGTAGCAGAATCGGCTGTCAGGGTCATGAAGGTCAGCCATTGGCCAGAGCTCAAGTTCATAGGCAGAAGGCAAGAGGTGGAGGCAGCTGCTGGAACAAGAGAACTGTTGAGGGGGGAGAGTAAAATAATGGTTCAGATGCAGTGCGAGGTGAAGTGGAAAGTACTTTAAAACTACCACCTCAGTGAGTTATAAATCGTTTCCACTAACACATCACTCACACAGCATCTTATATTCGTCCTCATATACAGAAATATTTCACTGAACAATGGAGAGAGACAAACCTTTTGAACAACCGAAGCTATTGCTGGAAATATTCTCTAAAGTCTTGGTTCTTTCATTAGATCATTAACTAGCACATTGGTTCTAGGAAAGTTTTACACATTTAATACTGCCTTTTCACTAAAATAGTTCTCAAGGTGGTGAACAATGTAATGCAGGTAATAGCAGACAAATCCTTTATTGGCATAAATAAAAGTAGAACATTGGCATGGTACTTAATCATTTAGAGCAGGGGTGCCCAAACTTTTTGTAAAGAGGGCCAGATTTGGTGGCTCAGAATGTGTCAGGGGCCAGTTGCTCCCTGACCCTGCCACCCTATTGCAAGCCCCACCCACTGACCCATAAACCCCACCCACTAACCCGTTGCAACCCAACCCGCAGGAAGGAAGGCAGGGACCAAGGGAGGGAGGAAGGTGGAAACCAAGAGAGGAAGGAAGGAAGGTGGGGAACAAGGAAGGGAGGGAGGGAGGGAGGGAGGTGGGGACCAAAGGAAGCACAGGGAGCCATGGCCACAGGTCACCCCTTGGAAGAGGCTATCTGTGCAACCTTGCACCCCCCAAGCTCCCCAGCGGTGATGATGGCTCACCCGTCAGCCCACCCCAAAGCTCCTTGGCAGTGGCAGAGGCCCGCTGGCCTGCCCACCCCCACACAATCCCCTGCGGTGGCGGTGGCGGTAGACCGCCCAGCCACCCAAGCTTCCCAGCGGTGTCAGTGTTAGCAGAAGATTTTAAAAAAAAACATGGGGCAAAGGAGGGGGAGGGAGGGGCGGGCCAGCCAGCTGCGGGCCACTCAGAATGGCCTGACAGGCCGGATTTGGCCCCTGGGCTGGACTTTGGGCAGGCCTGATTTAGAGGACTCAAGAGGGCAAGAAGGTGTTACACACAATTGAAGGGATAGAAGTTTATTTTGTAACAATAAAATCAAGGAAGTCAATAAAATCAGGGACTCTTTCCACCGTGTCAGTCATCTCAGCTGCTAGCATATGGCGAACTTTATCCAGATGTGACTTCCCTTCCAACTTTGATTGGGTAATTAAACTTGAACTACCGTAGATGGCCACCACCACCCTAAGTTAGGAATGCATTCCATCTTAATCCCACTCTATGTGGATGATGTTGTCATCATTTCCAGCACCTGCCTGGGTCTGAAACACCTGTTAAATTGATGTGCAGTCTATTTGAACCAAAATAAAATGCAATTAAACTACACCAAAAAAAAATACTGGGTTTTTTTGCCAAAACATGGAAGCAATTTTAATTGAATTTAAATTGTAATTGCTTAGAACAGGTCAAACAGTATAAATACTTAGGTGTTCTTTTTCATTATAAACACTCCTGAGTTCTCTACCAAAAATGGCTATAAACGTAGCTAGGGTCACTGTTCAATCTATTCTGTGCTTTTATCATAACTCAGGAAATTGGTTTGCCCTGGCAGCATTACAAGTTTTCAAGTCTATAATTACTGCTTAAGCCTCTCAAGGCTTTCCAATTTAGTCAAATGCTATGAATTGATCAATTGAACAGCAATAATCCTTCTTCTGCAAAATGTTAGGCGTATCAAGATGCATGCCCTACTCTGCCTGGAGTCTGCAATGTCCTTCTTACAGACTGTGGCTCGGTTGAGAGTTTTCACATTTTGGGTGAGTTTTATTAAAACTCAAAACACAAGTAGCTTACTATATCAATTTTTTTGGACTCTGTTCACTCTATTTCACCTTACAAGTCAACATTTCTATTACAAAAATCAAAATCAATTGGTATAGACAATGACTATCTTGGAACTCTAAGTCAAGAGCAAGCTTTCCAAACTATCAACAAAGAGGCTCTTAGAATTCCAGGACTTTTGTAGTGCTGCCAATAAATAGTTTCCTTCTGTTCTTCCATATTCCTTTTAAAATGGGTCAACCAGGTGCTTTCCTTGCTTTGCTCAAATATCCACTTAAACATAGGGCCTCTACTTTGGCTAATGTTCTATTATATGGCAGATTTAATGGAACTCCCTATTCTGAAAGGCATTGTTTATGTGAAACAAGAGGTTTTGGAAATGTTTGTTCATATGCTTTTGTACTAGGTAATGATTAAACAGTAAATCATCAAAGAAAAACATTCCAATAAGAAATAAATGACAACTCATTTTAGAATTGATTGCTCACATCAGTCAATCCTGAAATTGGTCCTTTATCATGTGTTTTAAATAATTTGGGATTAGACTGTTATTTCTTAGAGATAGCAAAACATAATGTATACAGTCAGACCACAGTATCCATAAGGGATCCTTTCTAAGGGCCTTTTTACACGACCCCTAAGATCCGCTGGTCCCTTAAATTCGGACCAGAGATCTTGAGGATTTGTCGCTCTCCCTGCGTTCCCACCCCCTCCGCACTTCCTTGTTCTGTCTGCGTGAGGGGAGTGGGGGAAAAGGGAGAAAAGAATGCACTCTTACCTCTGGAGTGCTGTGGAAGTTGCTCCGACCCCCCATTACTTCCTGGTTCCTCTTAAAGGAGCGGGAGGCAAAAAACAACAACAAAAAGAAGCGAGGAGAGCCCAGCACTCTCCGCATCAAAATTTTTCACTCTCCCAGAGCAGGTACTTGAAAGGTGCGCTGGGTCGTGCTTAGGTGGGCGGGGTCGCACTTAATTTTCTGTTAGCTCCGGAGCTGGTGGGGAAACATTTTTAAGCTCCGGAGCTGGGAGCCATTTGCAGCGGAGCTTAGGGGTTGTGTATAAACGCCCTAAGTTCCTTCATGCCCCAAACCACAGAAGTACTGAATGCTATGCATTGCATGGTCTCTCTTCCTCTAGTGGCCAGTTCAGGTGAATACACCCTGGGAATGCATATAAGTATGTATTTCTGGAGTTTTTATTTAGTATTTTCAGGCTGTGGATAAATGAATTAGTGGATAGTCATCCCATGGATAGGCAGGGTCCTACTGTAATTGCAGCTACAACTTGTACCACCATTTCCAATATGAGTACAGTGGACCCTTGTATAACAAACGGTTTGTATAATATAAAATCTGTAAAACATAAATTCCAGAGATAGGGGAAATTTACTTAACATAATTGTCTATGGGGCAAATCCGTACAACATAAAAATGGTCACAATTAGGGATTACTCTGTTTTCAATGCATTCCTATGGGAAATTTGTACAGTATAAAGGAAAAGTTGCTTAACAGAATTTCATTTGGATCGAATTAATTCCTTTATACAAGGTACCACTTGTACTGTATTCTTACATGACAGAAAAACATATAGAATGTTTGTGTTGCATTTTTTCTGGCGCTTGAAGGACTTTTTCAAATACAGTATGTCTTTTCAAAACAACACAGGTAATTTCCCCCCAAATCATATTGGTTATCAATAACAAAGAAAAAGAAGAGCAATAATGAAATCTAAACTATACCCCCATCCAGGCTAAATTACGAATTCTGCATAGTTCAGAAGTCTGTCTCTTCATTTTATAGCTTCTGAGACATTTATGATAAAATATGCAGTATATAAATGAAAGAGCAAACACTTTCTCTGTTAATGAGCAGTTGTTATGGATCAGCTCCCCAGGAAACTAATTAATATATCTCTTTGGATACATCTGGCCAACACCTGGCCAAAAAAAGGGTTTTTTTGTGTGTGTTGATGGATTATCTTACAATGGGATTCCTTCCATATCCCTTATCAGGACAAAAATCCGAAGGCATATTAATAGTCAGGCTTCTGTGGCAACTTGGGTGTGGCCATTTTGGCATTAGCTGAAGGCCTGGCTTTTTTCTAGAAGCCAGGAAAGTAGACATGTGCTGAGATGTAGAACATAATATAGTAGCCCACTAAACCCAGTGTTAGAACTCTGTTATCTTGAACCTGGTTTCTAGGCTGGTGGGAGATGCAGCTCTAGTTTCTTGATCTTCCTAAGAACATGGCAGCACACATAAACTCAGGTGCAAATTTACAGAGGTCTTGAAAATAGTACAGCAGCATGGCTTTTCAAAGCAACATTTTCTTACTTTTCCAGAGCATTTTGATACAGATCGCAGTCCCTGAAGAGCCTCTGCAACACTCTACCTATGGGCCTACGGCAGATGTTCTTGGATAACAACTCTCAGAAACCCTGGCCAGCATAACTAGTGGTGAAGGCTCTGGGGAGTTTTTGTCCAAGAACATCTGGGGGCCCCAAGGTTGGGAACCACTGGATTAGGGGATTCTGAGAAAAGAGGGTCCGTGAAGTTTTCGTGGGTGGAACTATGAGGAATCATATGAGGACAGGCAATACAGATGTTGAAGGTCAGCAGGCCAGAGAGGATAATGCAAAGAGAAGCAGGACATTGGGGGGAAAAATAAGCAGAGAAAGGCTAGAGAAGCAAAGAACCACTTATAGACACAGAATACAAGGACAAACTCTGAATAGGCCTGGAAATAGGAGTGGCCACACAACACGACCGATGAGGTTCCATAAAGAGGTAAGGGACTTGGCCAGGAACCAGAAAATTCAAGGACCCCACAGTAAAAAAAGGTGCAAGAGAGTGAAAAAATGTCAGAAAGTGCACAGACTAATTTTGACAAGGCTAAGGGGCAAGAAATATACAAGATGCCGCTGGTCACAGGGTTGGATAAATCAGTAAGGAAGTCAAGATGGGCAAAGACATGAAGGAAGGGGATCATATCCTGTTGGAGTACAGGACCCACATTTTTCTCTAGACGTGTCTACGAAACTGATGGAGAGAAAACAGCACAATGCAGAGAATTAGTTTTAGAAACCAGATTTGTGAATGACAGAACTTTTATCTTCTTTCCAAGGCAGATATATCTGTTTTACAAATTCTCTCTCTCTCTCTCTCTCTCTCTCTCTCTCTCTCGTCACAATTGTGCACACCTTTGGCTGCAAGTCCCGCTCAGAAAGGCACCGTAACACCTTTAAAAATAATGTCAAATTCAGCCTTTCCGGCTAGGGAGCAAGATGGGGCTGTGCTTCTAACTTCCTGCAGCAGGTCAGTGGCATGCATGGAGAGGGGATTCCAGATCCGTTTGGGAAGCAGAGCGGCTGCCTGCCAAAGTGTGCTCCCTACCCCCTCCTGCCTCCTGCTGTCACAGGAGCCTCTTATCATCTCAGATATATATGTATATATATATATATTCTCTCTGTGCGGAGGGATCTCCTGTCTCTGACTGTTTTGGAGGACATCCTCCTTAATGATGGGGCCAGGGGGCAGGACTAATTGGAGGACTGGCATTTACGGGCTGCTGCCTATTACTAGAGACCGAGCTAGATGGCACGGATTAGCCAGCTGCCCTGGAGACCCAGTTGAGCCTTGTGCGGTCTCTGCCCCCTCCCTGCCTAGCTGTCATGGTGTTGCTGTAATGAGCTGGGGAAGGGTGAGTTGGGCTGTTTCCGTCTCTCCTCATCTCAGATGGGTATGACTGAGCTACAGCATCTCCTAACACACACCGTGGTATAATTAGTGCCAGGGGCAGCCAAGACGATGGTCTAGCCCTAGTAATGAGCTGAGCCTCAGGCCCTTTCATTTCTTTCCAGATCCTGGGATCTGGGTGCACAAAGTCGGTGGGCTTGAGCGGGCAGCTGCCAGAAAGGTTAGTGGTTCTCAAGGTGGGGGGGGCAGTTGGGAGGAAATGCAGATCCTGTGGAGGGTTTGGGGGTGCTTCCCATAGAAAGAGAGGTAGGGACTCAGAAGGATGGAAGGTCATCTGTTATGACAGCATGCAAAGAGGCAGGATGCTGTGAGTGGTCATAATAGATATAACCACACATTGAGAACAGACAGTCAGGGATGGCTGCTCAGGTGGTCCATGTAACAGCACCAAAAGTACACCAAGCCTTTCTTGTTGAAAGCTACTTTGGAGCCAATGCGGACAGTTTCATTCATTGTTAAAGAAGCAAGTATCCGTCCTCTGTTTTCTACTAACCACTCTGCCCACACATGCAGGGAAGGGTTTCGTTCACAATCAGAGGTGTAGTCAGGATTTGCAGCACCTGGGGACAAAGTTTGTTTTTTCACCCTTCCTGCTGCCCCCCTCAACATCGCACCCACCCCCTGTGGGTCTGGAGTGCACACATGTGCATGGGCAGATGGGCATGTGTGTGTGTGTCTATGCGCACCTTACATCTCTCCCACCAAGGCGGGGAAGAAGAGGAGGGCGCCATGGCCACTGCACTCCTGGCCTTTCTGCCTGCTTCGCCACTCTCCTGGCGCACAGTGGTAGAGGCGGCAGAGGGGGTGCCGTCGTCAAGCTTTAGGGGAAAGGAGGACTGCTGGGTGGCAGGAGGGTGCATGGCTTCTTGCTGTGCCCGGAGCAGATATACCCTTCTGCCACCCCCACCCCCTAGATAAGCCCCTGTTCACAATGGGCTTTACAGGAAACCATTTCTGCTTCTTCTCTGTACAAAAGTTTCCGATCAACTCCAACTATATTTAGATTGTGCTTTTTCACTCTTCTCCCCTCTGCCCTGTTTTGCCCTCAGGATTTCCATATCTTTTCATATTCTGTCCAGCTTCTTACCTCACTGCCCTCAGTTGTTCTTTACCTTCTTTTAACTGCACTATTTCCTTTGCTCTCCTTGTGGTTCTTGCATATTTTCTCTCTTACTGTTTCATCTCTCAGAGAGTATTTGAAAGAATGCCTCTTTCCCCCCTTCTTCTTACAGCTTCTGAGTTATTTCCTTGGCAATAAATTGCCAAGCTTACAAGCTTTTCAACAATATCAGGGAACAGTAGTACAACCTTTTGTGACTGCTGAAAGCAATCTCTCAGTCCTCCTAAATCAGTTCAAACAATGTACAGTGCAGTATTCTAATCACAGCAGGCTTTTTATGCCAGTTACGTAATTATACAGCCTGTTATCCCATCACGGCAGGGGTTCTCCTTCACTGTAGCAGGGAGCCTCCCCAAGTCAAGATGGAAATTGTGTGCCTTAACCTCTCAAAGGGTGAGGCAAACAAAAGAAGGACTGATTATTCCTTTGGCACTGCATATTCAGCTTAGACAACAATATTTTTTTTAAAAAAAAGATAAGTAAAGGAAGGCAGATCTCTGGAGTAATACAAGGTCCTTATTCTCATCAGACAAACAGAAAGTGCACAAAAAAACAAAGCTTTGCCAGATGGCAGAGGTCCCTACCTTCATAAGGCAGGGAGGCTGCCTGGGGCCATGAAGTGGCCTGGCAAGTCACCCTTGGCTACCTAAGGAAAGCAAAGTGTTCTGGTTATATACAACCCCATACCACTTCAAGTTGTCTCTGGGTGGTTACAGTATGCATGATACACATCCCCCCCCCAAGCAAGCTGGGTACTCTTTTTACCGACCTTGGAAGAATGGAAGACTGAGTCAACCATGAGACTACTACGTGGGATTGAATTCCAGGTCATGAGCACTGTTTTACCTGCAGTACAGGCACTTAACCACTGCACTATGCAAGTTCACCTGCAAGCAGAAACAGCATATGCTGTCCTATGGCCACCCTTGTGCCCCAAAAGAGTTCTCTCTCCACCTTCTGTCCCTCTCTTGCAACTGTCCAAATGCTAACCAAGTCCACGTGGTTTGCTCAAACCCTGGGATCTGATTTTGCAAAGGCAATTCCTGATCAATGGTTACCTGCATCCTTTGGGGTCCCTGTCAGGGGCGAACGCATCAGTGTTTGAAAACAAAAAGTCCTTTCAAAGCATCCCTGACGCTGGCATGATTCAGCCATATGGTCACACCCTGTTTTCCAGTGAAAAATAGAACATAAACTGCTACCCCATGGTTTCTTTGGGTATTGTCATTTTTAACGTTAAAAACTTAGGGTTATCGTTTCATTGCTTTTTAAAAGTAATATACAGTAGACCCTCATATAACAAAGGGTTTGTATAACATAAAATCTGTACAACATAAAAAAATCCAGAGATAGGGGAAATTTACTTAACACAATTGTCTATGGGGTGAATCTGTACAACATAAAAATGGTTGCGATTAGGAATTACTCTGTTTTCAATGCATTCCTATGGGAAATTTGTATAAAGTAAAATTTGCTTAACATAATTTCATTTGGAACGAATTAATTCCTTTATACAAGGTACTACTGTAGTTGTCCCTCTTGTGTGGAAAAAAAGGAACAAGGATAACTTTCTTCTTTTCATGCCTTGTCTCTAAACACTGGTGTTTGTTCCGAGATATTAAGAACAGCATGAATACCTGTTAGGAGTTGTCCATGCATTTGAGTATTCATTGGCCAGGTTTTCATGACATGAGAGGACAAACCAGGATTCTGTGAATGCGCCCGCACGGGCCCTATCCCTCCTGCTCCCTGTGCGATCTGTGATTTGCTTCATGTGCCATCCAAAACTGGCAAACTGGTTCTTCTGTCCCTTGATAGGCCACAAAAAGAGGCCAGGATTTGTTCTTGCCTCGCCCGGAGACAGATGGCAAGAAGGCACCATAAATGGTTCATATGGTTCATAGCTGTTGTTTTTTTAACCAGACAAGTAAGAAAACCTGCATCAGCTCTCAGCTGCAGTAAATGGCCCGTGTGCACCAACAGGGATAAGTCCATAGCCAGCAAAGTGATGATGGATAGTTATGCATCTTGGCCACAGACAAACATTAGTCAACATTAGGCAGGGTCAGGGCTGCAGGACTTGACCTCTTTGCAGAATCAGGCCCCACTCAGGCTTTGATTCTGCAAAGAGGCAGTGTTCTGATCCTGACAGGCAGCTGCTAAACCCACACCATTCTTATCCATAATTACTGCAGCAACTTTTAAACAATGGAATATAATCTCTTAACATCAGACTGAAAGTTAAGAATAGACTTATCTTGGTTGGTTAGGAAATTTGTGATAACAGTTGAAAAATACTTCTCTCATTTCAGCTAGGAAAATCCTCAAGTGATCACCAGGAGTCTCTTAACCTTCCCTGTTTTTCTCCCTTGGCAAATGAACTTATTTCCACTGGTGCTCACAGCAGACTATTAGATGCTGCTAAACCAACCAACAGCAAGCAAGTAAGACCCATCATTTCTACTACTTCATGTCCATCTCATCGCTGTTTGCGGTCCCGCTGGGGACCAGTACAAAGAAATCTAACTGCACATCCATTGCGGGATGAGGGGAGTTCGTCCCGACCACGCCACCTGAACTGCGATCTAAGCGGGATGAGAGATTCCCCTCCCTGGCCTCAGGAAACTCCTCATCTCGCTTCTCGTTCCGATATGAGTGCCCGTGAGGTAAGGCTCGTCACGCAACGTGCCATTCTCCATCTAGTGGCAGGAGTGTGAAGTGCCATTCGCCAGTACATTTCCTAATGAGTCAGCAACGCACTGCAGAGAGATTAAAAGACAAATGCCTCAAACTTAGTTTCGTAATGCATTGAAGGCAAGGCTTCAGAGAATCGAAACATTGAAAAATGGAAGGTCGGGCCGGAAAAAAAAACGGAGAACAAAGGCATGGAATTTCACATCTCATCACGGAACGAGGATGTGCAGAAACAGTCATGCCGGTATCATCAATCACGCCTGTGCGTACATGGGAACAGGGATAGAACCGCAAGAAGACCATGTGACCACGACCAACATCAACACGCAACGAACTTCCTCCTGGGATGAGAGTGGACGTGAAGTAACCTGTTTGCTCAAAATTGAGCAATAGTATCACATACCACAGTTGAATAAAAAGCTGGTATTGCACACCTCTAGCCAACCTAAAGGAAGAAGGGTTGAGTGGAAGATCAAGAAATGTTGTTACACTGCAGATGGAGGTAGTTGGGGACACACAGTCACAGTCTGAGCCAGGCTTCTCTATGAGAGGACAGCTTGGTACCAATACCTCCTGTCTGGATATGCCCACTTTCTCTCATATACCTACAAGCATACATCGTGGTGTCTGTGTTGTCTTCTAATTAACAGGAAAATTCATGTCTGGTTGCTGTTCTTTGCTGCCTTCACACCTTTTTCTAGCCTCATAATGGGACAGGACTTTTTCACTCTGATATTCGTCTCATTACTGCACTGGAATTAGGTGAACAAGTGCATTGCCCAAGGAAGGGGAGAGAAGGTCAAAGGGAGAGCGATTATCCTGTGGGCCAACTGGCAGTTATCCCCAAAATGAGCTGACCTGGGGAGAAATTGCCAGCCATAACAAGATAGACCCCCCCCTCCATAGTTAATCAATGCAACAAGCTGAAGTACACCATTGTGCCACAGTCTCCACAAATAACTTTCTTCTGAGAGAGAAATGTTAAAGATTGAACACACTTCACTATGTCTCCTTTCCTCTCTCTGATCCCTTTTTAGTATCAGCTCAATAATAACAGAGATGTGCACATTGTCAGCCAAAATATTAATTTGAAGCTATACTTGCCTTCATCTTAGAAAGCTACTGTTGTGCATATGGAATTTCAGAAACATGTGATGCCTTTATATGACTTGAGGTATGAAATGAATGTAGAGAACTGTGACATGGTGTCTCTGGAATGGAAAATCACTTAATTGCATGTCTCATGCCATTTGGTTTACGCGGTGAACCTCAAAAAGCCTTACAGTAGAGGGGATATTAATTTTAAAAAATAGTTGCGAGGAAAGCTACCATACCATGTGCAGGTCGAGTATATAAAAAGTTTCAACAAAGGAAGGAGGAGAAGAAGGAGGGAAGAAACAGATCATTTAAATTCAGGTGCCCCGATCAATTATACAAACACAGGATCCAGGGAGAGCTCCAAGGAATGAGAGATAAGAGATGCCAAACTGGTTACAGCATGAAAGGAAGGATGTGAATGATCTCAAATATTTTGGGTGTGTGTGAATAGACAACTGGAAAATAATGCTACTTTTGACCCCATGTTGAAAAACTCTATACTTCTGCCATTCACTGGAGGAAAACAACATGAGATGTTGTCTTCTGTGCTACCATTTGGGAGGTTTGGGAGCAACATTCAGTTGACCAGAGTTTAGAGAAGTTTTCTTTCACTTCCTACATCTTCCAGAATCTCCCAGCCAGCATGGCCATAGTGTGGCTAGTGGGAACTCTGACTTCCTGCCTGGTTGCAGCCACTTTCTTTCATATGCCCGTATGCATACATATTGGTGTCTAGGCAGTCTTCTAATTAACTAGCCTGTTCATGGCTAGTTGCAGAACTTTTCCAAGTTCTGAGAGTGAGAAAAGGAATGCTCAACTAGATGCATTTTTGGGATGATCCAACACAGAATTTACCATGCTCTGAGTTAAATTGCAATCCTCATTCTGGAGAAAACAGAGGTATCCAGATAAGAAACAGCTGTTAACGGAAACCCATAAATGGAATTGGGAAATTCTTCACTAATCTGAGTATCAAAGCAGAGGCTTCTGTTACTTCCAGGATAATATTTGTTTGGTGATTTGTTTTCTGGATCAACCCTATGAAGTCTGATTTCACTAAAATAGGAATGTTGCAAAGGCAAAGGTGTCTGATACTTTTATTTTACCAGAAATCTGAAACCGCACCCTCCCCCCCCCCCCAATTTGGAAACTTGCTTTCAACCAGGGGTAAGGAACCCTTGTCCTTCTAGATGTTTTGGAACACAACTCCACAGTTCTTTGTCATTGGCAATATAGGTTTGGAATTGTGGGAGTTTTGGTCTAAAACATCTGGAGGGCTTTAAACAAAGAAGCCCAGCCTACACATCAGGCCATTTAAAAAAAATCTGTTTCTTATGAACCACCTACAGTGCTGTTGTGCCCAACCTAGTGAGGATTCGCTTGGATTTGAAAGCTAGGATATGTCTGTAGGGTATAGGTATAAAGAAGGATAAAGATATCATCCTTTCTTGCCTTCAGATTAGGTACAAGAAACACATGAAAATTGCCTCCATCACTTCTTGGCCCTATTAATATACTTTAAGTTCTAATTGTAGGCTATTTCTAATGTCTATTTTTGGCCTTATTCTATGAAGACCTACCCAACTGGGAAGCAGCCTTGTAACACAGAGCCACTTATCAGAGATAATGTGGGAATTAGGCACCTACATACTGTACTCCACCCTGTTCATCTTTCTGATTGGGAAGAAGAAAATACTTGGGAGGGGGGGGGTGCCCTGGACTGCTAGCTGGCTGGATAGAATTCTATTTGAAGCTGGAAAAGTTTGTTTGTTTAAATTAATTCTTACCTCACCCATTTAGTGGCCAGTTCACTACTCTGGGTGGCTTATGATATCATGGCATAAACATAAAATAAAATATTGATAATAAACAAGTTAAACCAACAAACAAAAGAGGGGAAAATCGGTACTAACTATATATAAAAAATTAAAAGATAGGGTAGTTCCATGTTCGGACGGACATCTCATGCAGATGCCACTGATTTCCAACTCTGCCCATGGCACTTGCTTAAGACTTGCCCTATTCTGATGCCAGCCAGCATCTGGTACTTTGAGAAAGAAAACTTTTGCTAGGAAAATCTTTGTACTAGAAGCATCTAGGTTTTTAATACACTCCTAGATTTCTCTCTCTCTCTCTCTCTCTCTCTCTCTCTCTCTGTGTGTGTGTGTGTGTGACGTAATGGGTGGATGCTAGATATGGAAAACAAAGGAGAACCCGAGTCCCCGTGTTATCCAGAACACCAGCCATCCCAGCTTTTGCCTCGGTGCTAAAAGGAGAAAAAGTGGTCATTAAAAAAACTGAACCAAAGCAGGAGAGCCAGCGCCCCCAAAAGCCATTCTTGTCAGTTCTGGGTAATGAAAACAAGGTCTCCAGGATGTAGAAATTCACCAGGGATTTCGATGGATGGTTGGTGTTTGATGTATGAGGCGAGTTAAATTGGTATCAATAAATACTAACCCTGGAATGACGTTCTTTAATTATCAGCGCAGATTATACATCACTTCAAAGCAAACAAACAGCATGCATTGGGCCACAGAGGAGCCGTGTGCAAAATGTAAAGCAGGGTCTAAGCACAGCAGTGCCGCAGAGCAGCTAAGAATTGCAAAGTGCATGGTTAAGAGGCTGTGTAATCTTGCAGAGCACTGAGCAGACAAAAGCCTTAGGTTGAGGCTCCAGAGACATGCCTCCCAGATGTCCTTGACTCTGAATAATCATTTGGGGAAAGTCTTGAGTGTCAAAGTGTGGGGGTGGGTGGGGTGGGACTTTCCCTTTTGGAGCCTGCCTTGGCTGGGTTGCAAAGAACTGGGTGGGTCCCCTGATCTTGCAGTGGGGTGTTTCTTTCCTACTGAGGGCGCACGGCAGCCTAACGTGATCTTGGAGGTCTTGTACTAGTCCAGCCTTGGGCCGGAGGACTGACCCAGGAAGAACTGAAGGTGGACTTCCCCACCTTATCATCATCCTGTTCTGCTGGATTACAGATCCCATCATCTCCTGCCATCTGGCATACCATCTGGCAGTAATAAGGTGGGGATGGCAACACCTAGAGGCTGAGAGGAAGGAGTGGGGAAACCACTGTTCCCCCTGAAACTGCTCCCAGTGTAAGGCTTTGTTTCATGGAATTGCAAGCCTTCCTACAAGTGCCAGGGCAATTCCCCTGTCCCCACTGCCGCCACCTGAAAAGACAGCCCCAGCCCCATGAGGTGGGTACATAATTGACCAGAAAAGATCCCTCTTACCCTAAAAAAAAAAAAACCAGCCTGGTCCATAACTTGTGGCCAAAGGACAAAGCCAAGGAATGGGATATTCGAGAAGGACCTATGGGCCTTAGAGAAACAGGATCCAAGAGACTTGACACATCCCAGGTGGGGGAGAAGGGAGAAGTTGCACGCTGGAAGAGACAAGACTGGTCCTGAAGATTAATGGGGGTTGACGGACAGCAGAAACATGGCCCCCGGAAAGGATGGCAAGGTGATGATGCCTGGACATGCAGAGCCAGAGCCAGAACCTGCCTTTCACATCGTAGAAGGGAACTTACTTCTCCGGTGCTCAGAAACACCTGGTGTTTGGTTTGGGATCAACAGCTCTGAATGACGCCCCGGGCTCTTCCCCATATACACCAACGTTGCCGGGCAGTGGTGAGATGCGGAAACACCAGCGTGCAGGGGACGAATGAGCAATGGTGGGACGCTACACCAAGGCACGCCGGCACAGTCGGAAACAAGGGTGCGACAGGCTCAGCATCTATTGTACAGGCCCGCCTCTCACCCTTCCACCCCCCGGGGGGGACGGGTTCCCAAGTGTTTGTCAAGGCGCTTTCTGGGAGCAACGGGAGGCTGGGGGAAGGCTAGCTTGACAACACGCATCGTCCCGGGAAGGGAGGCGCGGCCGCCTAAGCTCCTCCCCGGGCCTCCGAGGGCGCCCTCGGGAGCGGCCCGAAGACTTGAGCCCCGGCCGCCTCGGCGTGGTGGGTGGGAGTCCGAGAGGCCCTCCGCTCCGCTGCCATTATGCCGCCGTTGCGCTTTGCTGCCAATCTGGCCTGGCTGTTCCAAGAAGAGGCGACGCTGCCGCGGCGCATGGAAGCGGCCGCGCGGGCTGGCTTCCGCGCCGCCGAGTTGAGCTTCCCTTATGGCTGCGGGGCTGCGGAGTTGCGCGCGGCCGCGGACCGGGCCGGCCTGGAGCTGGTTCTGCTTAACGCGCCACCAGGTACTTCCCCTCCGGAGAGGCCCCGAGGCGGCCCCAGCGCACCCCGATCCCCAGCACCTCCTGTTCCTCGGGAGGGAAAGGGGGACCTGGTTTTCCGAAGAGTGGTTGCCTGGCTGGGCTCCTTGGTCGGAGGAAGGGCAAGCGGTCGCGTGCCGCCCCGTGCCAAGAAAGCAGCCTTTCATCTCTTTCCAGCCTCTTCTTGATGACTTGGTCGTTCAACACATGGTGACCTCCGTGCCGCTTCCTTCCATCTGCTAATCCCTCTTTGCTTGGGCCATCTTTCTGGGACGCCTAGGGAATTCTGCCATGAAGCCTCCTTAGGCAGGTTCCCCTTGATAAGTGGCTGGCTGTGGAGGGAATAAAAGGCTGGACTAGAAGGACCTTTGGTCTGATCCAGACCCTCCTGGGACAGGATCAGATTTTGCTTCAGGCCCCTGCAGCAGACCTGGTGTGGGGGAAGAAGAATTCACCCGCCTTGCAATTCTTTATGCTTTACAGTTGGCCACGCTTGGTGGGTTCTCTAGAAATCAAAGTCCAAAACATACTGAGGGCCAAAAGTCACTGTCTCCTGGGATGGCCTTCTCTTGCCCTCTTAAAATACTGTCCAAATGATTTTAACTGGCAAATGCTGTACACTTAAATAAGTGAGCAATGAATCCTTTTGTGCACTTTCTGGTAGCTACTCTTTGTGAAACCTGGCAGCCAATATTGCTCAGCTTGCCTGTGACTGGGATGGTCCAGTTGCCACACTGCCCATGGATGCAACTGAGACCGTTGCTTGTCCAGCGATAAAGGATGTTTTTGTTTATGCAATTGGATGCTGTGGACGTAATCCTGAAAGATTAGAGAGCCACCATGTGTGTCTGGTGTTAGTCTTCCCTGGCTCTCGGAAGCAACCAGGGCTGCTCTGCTCATGTAGCTAAAAGAGTGGCAAATACCTTTTTGCAGCCGGGCAGGGTTCATGCTTGCCTGTAAGAGGCAGTGGGACCTTTTTTCAGGAACCCCTCCCTAACTGTGAAAGGCTAGTCACTACTATTTAAATGTTTATTTAGATATATTAAACAAATTACATAAATACTGTTCCATTTTTGAACAAGGTATTGGAGCACATAGTTGCTTTTTTCTCTCCAAGAGGTCCTGGATGAGATAGATTATGTACATCTTGGATTATGTTATGGCACAGAGACTTCTTTGGGAGCTTTGGCAGATCCCCTGTGCTCAGAACTGGCTAGGTGGAGGGTGTGCCTGGTCATTTGGCTGGATTCCCCAGTGGTTTTCAATGTTTCTGTGCATAGAAGGCTGGATGTGGTATCCTCTGTGGGCTAGGACTTGAAGGCACCTGTTTTGCAAAGGCAGCAGATCATGCTGAAGGAGGAATCTCATAAACTGGTAGTGGAGAACTCTTGTTCAGCGCCCTGGTCTTTGCCCTTGAGGTCCCTCAGGGGTCAGTCCTATTCTCTGTACAACTTAACATGCACACAAAAACAGTGGGAGAGGTCATCTGGAGTTTTGGGGTTCAGGGCCACAAGTATGCTGATGACATCCAGTGCTGTCCATCAAGGAGGTCTGGTGTCTGGTGGATGAAAGCTTGTAATCCAGCATGTTATGGTCATCAGACACTATACCAGACCTCCTCCTTGGAGTTATTGGGGAAAAGTTCATAGAATCACAGAGTTGGAAGAGACCTCAAGGGCCATCCAAGTCCAACCCCCTGCCATGCAGGAACCTCCAAGAAGTTAGAATTCTTCTCATGCTGCTTGAGGATACCTCCCTCTTGAGATCTCAGGGTATTGTGGATTCATCTGTACATCTGGATGCCAGTGATTTAGGAGGGCATTTGTGCAGCCAAAGTTAGTGTGCCAGCTGCATCTTTTATTTGAAATACCCGATGTGGCCAGGAAATCATAAGCCGTACTTGTATCCTCTGTGAATTACTGCAATATATTCTATATGGGGGTTCCCTTCAGAAACTTTAGCAGGTCGAAAATATTGCTGCCAAGTTCTTGTCCTTGGATGGTTATAGAAAGCTTGTCCCTTTCCTGCTGTATCAACTGCAGTTGCTTCTGGTTCATTTCAAGGCCCAGTTCAGTGTGCTATTACATAGAAAGCTGCACACTGTACATAGAAAGATCTGTCCAGTTGAGGTATTTATTAACTGTATGAAGGACTCTCTTTCCCAGTTGTAGGATCTTTCAGGGAGGACTTTCTGTCACTTCTGTGGCTCTCAAAGATATGTCTAGTGAGGACCTAAGAGAAGGGCTTTCAGTATTTACTGTATTCCTGAAAAAAATAACGTAGAGAATAACATGTGAGGGAGACCAGGCCAGATGGACCTCATGTCCTTTGTGGCACACAAAGGCCTTTCTCTTGAGTTAAGCAATGTGTGCTGTATATATATATTGGCCTATAGCATTCATTAGGCAGTTTACAGTTTAATTATGCAGGCCATACATTGTCCCCCTTGGGAACTGGGAACTCAGTTTACCAACCTTGGCTGAGTCAACTTTGAGACGGTTCCCTGAGAGCCCGTCTGGATTGAGCTTCAAGACCTGAGCCAAGCCTTGGCTGCAGTGCTGCAGTTTAACCACTGCATCATGAGATGCAGTGGTTAAAGTCAAACTCCTCCTGAGTTAAGCTTTTGGCATTAATCAGTAGGCAGAAAGTGTTTTTCACAGGACCTACTGTTTTTGTTCTTTAATAATCTTTATTTTGATAAAATATGTTTAAATGGTTTTCAATACATGGCTTTTTTGAAGTTATGTATTTCAAGGCATTTTAAATATATAAATCTATCTATCTGTCATCCCCTTCCTTACCATTTTGGAATTCATCTTGCATCACTGAATTGGCAGAAGGGTGGGATAGAAAGAAAAGACATAAATACATGAGAAGATAAAATACTCAGGGGCTTCCTGGATAGTAGGTGTCATGTTTTCTGTCCCTCATGTTTTGAGTAGAGCATTAGTTCAAATTAACCTGCTGTTTTTTTTAAAAAAAACTTATCTGCACCTGCACACATATGTATCACAAAAGAATATGCATTCTTCTTTTCCCAGGGAACCAAGAGAAGGGTGACCTGGGCTTAGGGGCAGTGCCTGGCCGTCAACCTGAATTTCGAGAATCTCTGGCATTGGCTGTGAAGTATGGCAAGGACTTGAAATGTCCAAGGTAGTATCTTCAAAGTTTTATTGAACCAATAATGGACGTTGTGTCAGGTGTAAGCTAGTATATCATTTCTGCCCTATAGCTTACGTTCCATTAAGAACAGCCAAAAATAGTTTTCCCTTTCGTTGTGGTATTATTGATGGATCTTGGGCCTGGCTTTTCTCTACGGCGCAGTGGATGTAAAGGGTATAATAAGCTGCTGCTGTGCTCCTCACAGGTCCATGCCAATGGAGAACCTCCTGCCTGGGAGGGAATCAAATGGTAAGTTAGCGTGGCTGCCTATTTCTTGAACTTTGTCTAGCTGCAGCCTTAGCAGCTGAGCAGAAGATAATAATTGTGTGCTGTCAAGTCATGTTCTGACAGGACGGCCCTAGCCTGTAGGAAAACTGAAGAAGGGGACTGAGGTAGCATATGGGACATGTGTGAGAGAGTGTGTGTTGCACATGTGTGTGTTGGGAGGGAACACACTGGAGGGTCTCCATTTTTCCCGAATGGGAGCAATGGTATCATCTTCTGAAACTGACCAATTCTCTTTCCCCTGGCAAAAGAGTAAAAGTGCAAGGGTTTTGCAGGTCATAGATATTTTGGGGGGAGGAAGTCAGAGAATGAGGGAAATAAGCAAGCAAAGGTTGACTTATTCTTTTTCTTTGATGGGGATCCTACTTCGTGTCAGGAGTTCAAGTGTTAACACTTTTCTGCAAGATTTGTTTGCATGTTTTATTAGAAAGCTGAAAATTTGTTACAGAGCTACTGACCTGTGTAGTAAGAATTAGCCAGTTGTGTGTACTTGTTTCCAGATTTGCCTAGGATGCTGAAAATCATTTCTGAGGCCTCCAAGAGCCTTTCTAGGCCTGTCGGAGGCCTCAGAAATGATTTCCAGTTTACTGGAAGTCACTTCCGGTTCGCAGGGAGGCCCTTTTGGGTCCTCCAGAAGGCCCGGGAAGGCTCTCACAGGCCCATTCGAGGGTAGGGCCAGGTTGGGGATAAGTACAAGAGCCCCCAGCTAGGCCCCACCAGGTTTGACTCGACCTGCTATCTCTCTGTGAATTATCTGATTTTACGGGTTTCCAAGGTATATATAAAGTATTGAGAAGTGGTTCACCATTGTCCTTTGTGCAGTGTTGTGAAGAGTTAATAAGAGTATCTCTACCCTTGTCTATGAAAGACCCTTCAGTATCACCATTCCACAGCTGTTTCTGTCCAATAGTTACTTTTTAAGAGTTTCCCCACTCTCAACATCAAGAGTTCTTTGAATTACGGATGGAATTTTGGGGTTTTTTAAACCTACTTTCTGACAGATTGCCTGATAGACAGACAGCTTACAGACATCTAGATGTGCCTCTCTTGGCACAAAGCTTTAAACTGGAAGGCTTTGACTTCTAACTTCACTTAGTTTTGTCCAGGATGTCTACTCCTACCTGGAGGCGGGTAGAGCTCCCAAAATGGAGAATTAGGGAATTGGTCTTCCCAAAAATTTAAAAAGTTTCCATCCCGACTATGAATTATCTTCTGCTGATGGAATTGTACATTCCTCAAGATGATAAATATATCTTAACCTGGTATCTCCTCTTCAACCTTTCCATCTTGTGTGACCATGCTAAGAATCTAGATTTGCAATGGAGTCAGCCTAGCCTTCTAAAAGTATTGCTGTTAGGTTTTCTGACACACACAGACTCCTTCACCTTATTAAGACATGCATCCAGGATGGAGCTTTTAATGTGTATTACTGCATCTTAAGATCAGTTATGTTGCCAGAAATTATCCAGTCACATCAACTGTTTATGTTTCACTGGGCTAGTCATGTGTTTAGGTTCTCTGGAGAGGAAGTAAAACCAAGTATTGTAGCTGTTTGTTGCCACATATTTAAGACCACACCACGTTGAAGAACTGCAGTAATTAGTAAGGGTCTCTTTTTGGTTACAGTATATGCAAAAGCAGTGGCTGCTGTTATGCACCATCAAGTTGGTTTCAAATGATTGTGACCCTAATAAAAGTTACAAAAAATATGTGAGATGTTCAAGGAGTGGTTTACTATTGATATCTATTGAGTTTCTGTTCCTGTCCAGAATTTGAACTCAGCTCTCCTGAGTCCCAGTACACTGTACCACACTGGCTCTCACAACTGTTGTTAGAATTTAAAATAATTCTATAATGGCTGTGGAACTTGTAGCTCTCCAGAGCTTGATGAAATATTATTTCCAGCATATGTTGTACGGATTGGTAAGCAAATTTCCCCTATCTTTGGAATTTTTTATATTGTACAGATTTTATGTTATACAAACCATTTGTTATACGAGCGTCCACTGTACTTTGCCTATTGGCTGGCCTGACTAAGGAGAATAGAAATTACATTCCAGCCCCTATATGGGAGATCATAGACTCTTGGACACTAATAAATACATAGGCAACGCATTAATAGAAACTGAAACAAAATTACATTTTTTCTTACAAAGCTGACTGTGTATGATGGAGCGAAAAGAATGCTAGGAGGCTATATATCTGCTTAAAGTGATCTTGTGTACCTGGTCCTGTGTGTATTTGGAGGACATAATAGTGTAAGGCAAGTTGAGTAAGACCATATAAAATAATATGACTTAATTTGTCTAGGCCTCATTAGAAAATTTTACATGCTCTTGTGATAACAGAACTACTGTACAATGAAGTAGGTAGCCTGCCCTACTGAAAGCCCTGTGCATTGATGTGTGTTGACTGTTCAGTGCTGAAGATCGCATTATGGGTCAGTGCATCTCCTTGAGGCATGATTAAATTGGGCATGAGACAGCCTTCACTGCAGTTGCATCATAGCAGCCTTGATCCAAGGGCAAAAGGGCACCATCAGTCCTACATCTGTCCCTCTTATGCGTGCCAGCATTAACTGACGTACCCCTATTTTACCCCAGTGCATCTTTCTTCTTCTAGGATCCACATTATGGCTGGGCGAATGCCCATCGGCGCTGAGCGGGAGGCAGTCTCTGCTGAGATGGAAGTTACTTTTGTGGAGAACCTCAAGTACGCAGCTGACATCCTGGCTCAGGTAGGCCCTGGATAGACTGTGAGTTGTTGGACATACACTGAAATTGAGGGCTGGGAGAGTAAGAACAGACAAAAGAAAATATTTTTTTCACCCAGCGTGTTAGTCTGTGGAACTCCCTGCCACAGGATATGGTGATGGCATCTGTCCTGGATGCCTTCAAAAGGGAATTGGACAGATTCCTGGAGGAAAAGTCCATCACAGGTTACAAACCGTGATGGAGATGTGTAATCTCCAGGCTTAAAACCAGGGTACTTCAAGGGCCAGATGCAAGGGAGTGGTATCAGGAGAAAGATATCTAGTCTCGTGTGCTCCCAGACGCATTTGGTGGGGCCACTGTGAGATACAGGAAGCTGGACTAGATGGGCCTTTGGCCTGATCCAGCATGGCTCTTCTTATGTTCTTATGTTCGCAGATGGTGACACTTCTTCAGAAACAGGGTCAGATACTCAGTGAGCATCTGATTCCATAGGGCAGTAAAACATCCATACTCACCAAAGCACAAAGTAGCCAAAAGAAAAGGAAGACCAATACAAAGAAGCTCCGTTCAAAATATTTGACAAGACTGGACAAACTATTTTCAGGAGGAAGGTGCTTAAAGTTATTAGCCAGGGGACTCTTCAGGCATAGTTCCGATCCAAGAGGCATCCTGTCCACCACCAAAGCTTTACATGGTTTGGAAACGATGGGGCTTTGAATAGTGATTGTCCCATTTCCATCTGGCATTGCAGGAAAATTTGGTTGGATTAGTGGAGCCGATTAATAGCCGGATTACTGATCCCCAGTACTTCTTGAATACCCCACAGCAAGGTGAGTGAAGGACGCCTGAGACTTCCTCTTCATAGGCAGGAAATGCCCTCCTCCGCTCCTAGCTAGAGAACAGGCATTGGACCTGTGGAAACGGAGCTGGAGGGCTCTTTTTTTCAGACTCCCAGCTGAACATTTGCGATGCCGTGAACTTGTCTTCTTTTAGCTGCTGCCATTTTAAAGAAAGTGGGAAGCCCCAACCTGAAGTTGCAGCTGGTGAGTCTCATTTGATAGATTTCCTTTTCTTTTTTGGGGGGGGGGGTGTTGTTTAATAGCAGGGCCCCCGGGGCTATTTGTTCCTCTTGCTAGGGAGCAGGAGGGAAGCCAAGCTGGTTGTTCAATTGTGTAAGGAAAGAGGGAGCGAAATTTCTGTTCTGCTGACCTTGGATGAAGTGGCTACAACTTCTGTTTACTTCACAGGATATTTTTCACTGCCAAATCATGGATGGCAACTTGACACAGAATTTGGAAACATACTTCCCAATTATTGGTAAGGCAACAAAGTCCCTCCCCCCCGCCTCTCCTTGGCTTTCTTACCTGTACCCAATGTAATTTGGATCTTCTACAAACTGGCATTATGGGTCTATTTAAGCTTACTGTGGTGGCATAGAAATGTTGCTGTTTCATAATGGATATAAACAAAGCAGTACTTTAAACCGACTCTCACATCAATTTCTGATGGCTATACTGTCTTCCTCTACAGGACACATTCAGATTGCTCAGGTACCAACACGACACGAGCCCAGTAGTGCTGGGGAACTCAACTTTCCTTATCTATTCCAGCTGCTAGAGTCGAAAAATTACTGTGGCTATGTAGGATGCGAGTATAAACCGCAAGGTGAGTGTTTCCTTATGGTGAAGGGGACCGGAGCAGAGTGTTGTAGGGATGTGTCTTTTGGACTCTTACCTGCCTGAACTTTCGAAGAATTCCCAGGCAAAATCCTGAGAGTTCCAGTGCACAGACTCACACCTGCATTTGACTCGTTTGCAATAGGGCCTAGTCCCCTTAGGCTCCATGGATCCAGATTGTTTCTGGCAGCAATGCTTTCTTGGTTGTGGTAGTTTCACTGCCCTTTAGTCTCCATAGAGCAGGGGTTTCCAAACTTTTTGCAAGAAGGGCCAGATTTGGTGAGGTGAAAATGTGTGGGGGCCGACCATTCAGCTGATTTGGTCCCCAGGGTGAACTCTGGATAAGCCTCTAAGACATGCAAGGAGACGGGGAGGATCCTGAAGCAACAGAGCCAGGAGCAGGTAGGCTGGGCAGGTGGCTGGGGGGATGGACGGAGGCAGGGAGGGCAGGCAATCCCTAAAACTGTAAGCTGACATCTCCATCCGGTATGGGGAGAGGTCCACTGGTGGGGATGCATGACAGCCTGAGCTGGCGGGGAGAAGAGGCTGCGGGCGACTTGAAATTTGAAAACGGGCCGCATTTGGCCCCTGGGCCTGACTTTGGACATGCCTGCAGAGGGTGCCTTATGAAGAACTTCTATACTCAGAAAGCACTGCAGCAACTTCCTCTCAGGAAGAATTGTGGCAGGAAATGAAGGCCTAGAAGGCCAAACATAGCTACATCCAGATGAGGAGGAATATGCTGCCACAGAGGGTGGTGGAGTCTCCTTCTTTGGAGGTTTTTAAGCAGAGGCTGGGTGGCCATCTGTCGGAAATATTGTGATGGGGTTCCTGCATGGCAGGAGGTTGGACTAGATGGCCCTTGAGGTCTCTAGGAAGGTATCTGTAGGTGAGGATGTGTGAGCTGGAATTCCTGAGATTTTGCCTGAATTTTTTTTTTGAGAATTCTGAAAATTGGAATTAAAAAAGGCATGCCCCTCCTGTCTTGTTGTGTGCAGCTGATTGTCATGGATGGGTGGCTTTAGGTAGTCCATGTAACCACAAGCAGCGGCTCTTCTTTGCTAGTATTATTCACTCCCAAGAGCAGCAAGCAGGTTCTTCTCTATCCCCACAGCTGAGCAGCAGCTAAATAGCAGCTGAGGTTACTTTAAAGAGTCCAAGGTGGGTGCTAGGTTTATGTACTTGTCTGATGAGTATGTGTATGTTTTCAATTGCAGAAGACACATTGAAGGGGCTCAGCTGGCTGCATGAATACTGGGAGAGTCATGGTCTACAGCATGGTGGAAGATGAAGGATTAAGCTCAGCAGAGAAACTCAAATAAAAAGCAGAGGTGGATTGAACAATACTGCCTGTGTGCCAACAGGAATAAAAAAGCAAGTTGGAAAAGCCACCCGTTCGGCAGAGACTCAGTCACCTAAAATGTCCCTTGTGCTAGGTTTCCTTCTGGGTATATGTCCACAGTAAGATGCTGTCCCCTAATTAAAGTGACATTACTCAGTTGCTATTTCCTTCAAGCTCTAGAATGGCTGCATTCCTATGTCATTCTGTATTCTTGGACAAAAGACATTTCTGCCCCCAGTTTTCTCTGACACATGCACCCTCCCTGTTTTTTTAAAGGAGTATAATTTGTTTGCACCCTCTCTTTTCAGCACAATTATAAGGGATGACTCTCAAAAGGTGAAAAAATTGGGCTATCACAAAACAGTGATGTTGGCACACCTTCTTTTTTCTTCTATCAAGGAATGGGAACAGTTTGGTGCAAAGACACAAAACTGCCTTCATTCCGGATCTAGCTCTGTAGTATCACTTAGTGGTTCTGTATCAAATTTCTGAGATTGCAAGAGTCATCCAATCTTTTAGTTTGTTTGTTGTTAAGTTATTTGTTTGAGCCTCGTGGCGCAGTGGTTAAGTGCCTGTACTGCAGGTAAAACTGTGCTCACGACCTGGGGTTCAATCCCAGGGAGCAGGCTCATGGCTGACTCAGCCTTCCATCCTTCAGAGGTTGGTAAAATGAGTACCCTGCTTGCTGGGGGGTGGGGGGCAATGTGTAGCCTGCATTCTATAATTAAATCTGTAAACCGCCCAGAGACTACTTGAAGTGGTATGGGGCGGTATATAAGCAGACCACTTTGGCAAGGAGATGGGAAGCTTTAGATGTGGGACTTTCAAATTTCTTGCACTGCACTCCCTAGCATTTGGCAGGAATTCTCGCCTGGATTCTGAGAATGGAAAGCAAGAAACTGAGGTCTATGGAGGAAGTTTCATTCACTCATATGTGGTCCTCAGTAAGGCGCCACAACAATGACCATTTCCCTTCAAGGGGAGTAGAAACTGCTAGGCATGGTTAAGCTATAAGGGCACCACAAGGAGTTATGGGACCAATGGTCTCTCTGCCCAATAGGCTCTGTAATAGATGCCCCTCAAAAGCTTACCAGTCCCATAATCTCTTGTGGCATTGCTGGAGCCTAGGCACTTCCAGCTATCTCCCCCTTCTTTAGAGTCAAATGCCGTGGAATCTCGCTAAAGCCCATGTGTTGTGAGGGATGAAAAGCTCCTCTCTGCACTTCAGTTTCCTGCTTGCTGCTCCCAGAACCCTGGTCAAGGAGATTTGTGGTAAATTCTGGGGGTTGCAGTAAAAGAATCCTGGAAGTCTCATGTCCAGGAACCATCTTGGCTTCTCCCCAGAGACAAATGCAATGGATTTTTGAGTAGATTTGTGACAAAGCATATTTTATTTTATAATTAATGATCCACTTTATTTAATTTACTGTACATTCACTTATATAAAACATTCCCGTCATTGTGCAATACCCTCCCCCACTAAAACCCATCCAGTGAGTCCATTCTAAAAAGCCTGGCCAAGGCAGCAAACTCAGTAGTCTCTCAGTTCCAAACACCGAGGCATCATGGACATCCAAAGGCCTCACTGGGTAGCTTCTTTTGGAAAGCACTGGGCTGGCCATGTTCTGCTTCTGGCTCCAGAGCAGTCCTGATCCCTTTGTGAATGCCATTCAGCTCCATTAGAATCCTGCAAGGTGTCCTACCCTTTGATCCAGATAACTGCATCCTCTTATCACCCTGTGTGCTGCTGTGCGCCTGCCACCCGCCGTGGCCTCTTTTGTTCCACCCAACCTTTGTCGCTGGATCTCTTCAGCATCTCCTCAGTGGGAGGAGCTGGCCAGTACTAGAGCAGCCCTGTCCAAAGATTGAAGCAAGCTGTGTTTATGACGGATTCCAGATGGTGGTATGTGGACACAAGTTGAGGCAAGGGGCTCTCACTGTTCTGGGGTTGTACCGGGAACGGCTCTCGAAAAACCACTGTGAGGCTCTGCAAAGAAATATTTTGAATTAGAAAGATGAATTACCAGCAGTCATGACACAGGAGCTCCCTGTCGCTCTGTAGCATGCCCTTCTAATGAGCAATGTACTGCATTCCTGGCAGGTTCCTGTTAAGACAGCTTCCCCAAGACTATTCTAGTGGGACAACTGCAGATCAGCCTTTGTGTTGCTGTAGCCCCATAGGAACAGCAGGACCAAATCACTCTAACTTGTGAGAATCGTGGACAGAACTTCTCACGCAAAGGGGGAAACTGGAAAAACATGCATGCTCAACGGTCCTAGACATCAAGCACCACGGTGGTCAAAAGGGTTGTGGCTTCTTGCTGGCGTCGTACAGAAGCCCCACCGATGCTCCTTTAGAACTGCTGGCTCAAGAAGAAGGAAAGATTCTTACTGTTTTTCCTGAATGTGAATCGAGGAATACAAGAACAAAGCAGTCTGTGAATTTCTGGTTCAGAACCACCTGCAGAAAGAGAGGGATTGAGAGAGGAAGAGGGCTGCATTAGCAAGGGAGACCTTACGCCGAGCTGCACCAAGGACAGCCCCAAGCCACTTCTGTATCCCCTAAGGCCACCAAAGCCCCCACCTCTGTCAAAATTAAATAATGCGAAACAAAATTACAGAAATACATGACCACCCAAAAAGGTCTATTGGAGATGCATCCAATACTTCCCTAGCCCCCAACCCTTGAGATAGAAATAGAAGTCCTCACTAAGACATGTTTGTTTGGTTTATTTTTAAAAAACGGCCACTCGTTGGCTCACAGTAAGGCCAGAGGACAAGAATATTTAGTCCCCAGGCCTGTTATGTTAATATCTCCATGTCCTGCCTTACATTATTGTGGCATGCAAAAAAACAGCAAGCTGTGCCACTCTACTCACTGAGAGATTCCAACACCTTTGCTTGGGAGTGTGCAGGATGGCTATGGGAGCAGTGTCATAACAAAGTGTCCCCACCCCCAATTGAAATACTAGGGAGTTGGGGAGGAGCCTGACATTAAAACAGTTGTACATCATGATTTTTTTCCATCCACAAGCCAAGGCATGCATTTGTGGAAATGTGGCAATTGACCAAATCAGGCAAATTGGCTCATTCTCAGTTAACTCATGGCAAGCTGCTTGGTAGAGAGAGATCCCAGTAGCTTGTAAATGTGTTGGAAATACTCTTACCAGATACTGGGTACCGGCATCCACATTCTGGAAATGGCGGCAGCTTTGTGGGAAACGATTCAGTAGCACCTTGATAAGACTCTGATACCAGGAGACAGTCATGGTGAGGAAGCAGCTCTGCCCAGGTAGGAAAAGAGAAGAGACCAAGCTAAGGAGTCTGAGATCCTTGCAGTATTTGGCATGCGAAAACAAGAACCGTGTTGACAAAAATGAGTGCTGTTCTCGCCCACACAGACAGGGAGTTCTCCGAGAGCACCTCCCTTGTCCTTTATAGGCTATTTGTGGGATCTCTTGTATGTCATTGGTGCGAACGTGCCCAGGCAGGTGTGCCCAGCCCTTTGCCCTGCTCAGCCACTCACCAGCTGGGGATCGATGTCGGCAATAGATTTCCTGTGCACAGCATCCAGCAGTTCCTCCAGCTCGCTGAGGGACAGCTTGCCTAGCTTCAGCTTGTCTGAGGCCAGTGGCTCGAGGAGGAAGAGCCGCTTCCACAGGTTGTCACGGCGACAGTGACACTTGGCAAGCTGCACCATGTTGTTCAGCTGCTTCTGAGCGGCAGCCACCTCAGAGGCCAACAGTGGGAATAGCGGAGAGGTGTAGAAGAGGCCAGGGCCCACCTTGACTTGCCGGCCCCCTGCATAGAACTCGCCGCTGTCCTCTACTTCTACCCAAGGCTCTGGCGCTTCCCTCTGCTGCCAGCTCCCCTCGGCCACCTCCCACGTGGCCCGTCCCAGAACTGGCTCCAGCATCTCTCGCTGAAGCCGTGGCAGCTTTTTGAAGCGACGCATGTCAGCCGTTAGCCGTGGAAAGAGCTCCCGTTGGCTTGTCATGATCACATAGAAATGCAGTCTGTGAGGAGAGAAGCAATTGCTGCAGCTTATCCTTCCCCTAGATAAGACTCTGCTAACTGATATGTTTCTTGTAGCTTGGTACCTTCTAACATACAACCATGCTGGCACCTAACCAGCATTAATTCAGCGTATTCCTAGAAAACCAATGAACCAGCACCATAGAGGGCTGTGGTGTGGCTACTTGTACCCTAGGCATCACTATCAGCTCTAAACACTCAGTCTTCTCAGTTGTTACCCTGCATGTATGAACAACCAAGACTGTCCAATCTCATGCCATTCCCACAGGCAGGCAGGCCTTCACACTTACCGAAGCATGTGTCGCTCTGCCTCACTCTGCTCCTCAAAGGGCGCAGCACTGTGACACACGAGCATGGACACATCAAAGTCATCATGGTGGCGGAGTCCCTCTGAATCCTTGTAAGAACCTGAGCTGTAAAAAGGGAAGAAAGGAGGGGTTTATTGGCCTCCAGAAGGACCACTCCATCCCAATGGGGCTTGTTCTCACAGCAGGCGGTTCCAATGAACTAAAAGTATTCAAACGCTATCATTTCACAAAGGCTGTACTTAGCTAGATTGGTGAGATGCAGGCTGTTCCATCAAGAACAGAGCCAGGAATCCACTGGTTGATCCTGTTATATCAAAAACTGGACTTAAAGGGTAAGTATCCGGGATATCCAAAAGGTAACCGCAGCGTATAAGAGGCTACTTGGTTGTTTTCCCCCAAGCACTTAAAGCAGGGAAAAGCTAAACCAGCTTGTTTCCGAACCCAGTGGGGTTATATTCTGTTGAAAAGGAACTTGGAGAAACTGGATTTCTCTAGAGAAGGGTAAAAGCCTCTCGGAATATCAGTCGGACAAAAGCAATAAGGAAATGAGGTGCCAAAAAGACAAGAGGAAGCAGACTATGAGGAAGGGAAAGCAATAGCTGTAGGTCATTTGAAAGTCACACGGGATTCTCAAAAGGATCAGTGTAATTCTCTGTTAGTGAAACATGACATCATCTGCACAAAACCTCTTTCAAAGAAGCAACTCTCTTACACTTTTCTCTTCAACTATTTGGCTTGGTGAAAAGTAGCGGTGGTGTAGAACTTATCTGGTTGTAAAGGAGTGTGAAAGATGCAGTGGGTAAAATTTAACTACAGACTGGGACTGACATTACCTTAAAGGTAAATACTGTACTATAGATTGAATACTATTTACAGAAAATATTTTAAAAGTTCAAATGTCCTACACTGGACAAACAGTCTGAACAAATTGATTTTAATATTGCAACATTATCTCAGTGTAAACTGTCCTGGCTTTCTGGATAAAGAAGTAACTTTCTTTTAAACTGTCATTCATTCATGCTCACATAAAACACATTTTTGTAAGGCTAGCCCTGGTTAGTCTCAGGAAAATATTATAAAGTCAACCTTTGGATTGCAAGGCTTCATGGAAGACCTCTAAAGCTTTTGGAAGCACCTTGAAATACTAAATGCATAATAAAATACTATCACGGCCGTGCCAGAGATGTAAGAAGCGATGGGTAGCTTTTGAGTAACAGAGGCGGAGAAAACTGCTAACCAGACGTGGTACATCTAGTTTCTAGAGCTCACGGCTACTGGGAATTCCTGAAACATCTGCAGCTCACTAGGCAAGCCTGTAGATCACCTACCTGTTCCAGATGGAGACTAGGGCATATTCATTTTGCTCAGGGCCAGGGGTTCCCTTCTTGCCTTCAGGACTATTCCCTGCCCTGGCCATGCGCAGTGGCTTCATATGGTAGGTGCTGGCATGGTCCGTGATATAGTTGTAGAGCTGGTGGGCTGTGATGGTATTGGTAGGCAAAGCCAGGGCTCCTGTTGGGGAAAAGAAGTGGGGTTTCCATTTTCACCTCTTGTATAAAGGCTGTACAACTGACGGGTCCACTTTGCTTTGTTCACAGGTGGACTTGGATATCTATTGGCTCCATAAACAAAATGAATTACTGCTCCTTGTTAGATGAGTATGCAAAGCACTTTGTTCCTTTAATCGCTGCTCTAGTTTTTGTTGACTAAGCAAGCATATTTTTAAAATGTTTCATCTTCTATTATGCTGGACGGTGTGCTTTTTTTTTTTACTGTTTTACATTTTCACTTACTCCTTGTTTGATTGCTGCTTGCTTTGCACGGCCTTCCTTAATTAGCTCTGACAATATGCTCACAGTCTCTTCCCACTGGATTCTGGAATGGGCTCTAGTGTTTTATTAGGAGCAAGTGAGGAACGTGAGAAGCTCCTGCGTTAGACAGGGAGGGATGCACAGTTCGCTCATAATTTTGACGCATTCAAGTTTTCTCGCAATCACCGACCTCTCTTCTTATTCTTGCTGTACTGGAGGGTGGATTATTTGACTTCAGTTTGGACACAACACAACACATCATGGTTTAGATGTTGCCTTGAGCTTCTAATTTTTTTCAGCTAGTAAGTGATTTTCTGCACTTCCCCCAATTTATTTCACCTTAACTACCAGCTGCAACAATTTTACTTTCCATTGCTTATTACGTGATGCACTTTCTGCATTTTCATATGCTTTCATAATGTCTTTACTGATTTGAAAGAATGTATGTGACCATAGGGGCAGTTTCTCTGGAACCTAGGAGGAGAAGAAAGCCAATTTCACTACTGTCAGTGTCGTACGCTTAGGACTCCCTAGAATTATTTTTCCCTACCGAGTACACAGAATTGGTCCCAATGAACTAGCAGAGGTGTAGCTTCATAAACCTTTCCCCAAATGTCTCGAAGAACGCTTACCTTGGAATATGTGATTGCGTCCAAACTTGGGAATGTCAGGATGCTGGGCAATGAAGTCTTCTAGAAAACTGGTAAGATGGTAACCTTGTCGCAGCGCCATGTGCGATCCAAGCAGATACTGATGCACAATGCGGAGATGAAAGTCATAGCTGAATGAATGCACGTGCATGAGATCACGCACCTTGTCACACTCCTCTGTGAAAAGCATAGACAGCTGAAGAGGAGAGAAAAGAAGAAATGAAGAGACCACCTAGAGGAGCCAAGATTTTCCCCTCTAGCGTGTATCAGCTCATCTACAGTAGACTACATTATTATTTTCTTCCCTGGAACTTGCAACTTGCATGGTGCTGGATGGTGGAGGCCAGAAAAAGCCCAAGGAAAACAGGTGGTAAGGAAAAAAGCCTGACTGGATCTTCAGCTCAGTACTGATGGAACTGACTCTAACCAGCCCTGTCCCTCTAGTGTACAAAGCACTGCAGTATTTATTCAGCAGCAGAAGGCTGGATTAGCAGCCCAAACACACTACATCTCATACCATCCACTTAGTCACTGCCTTAATGGGGCCAAACTAGGAGAAAGGGGATGCTACATATATATTGTATGCCTGACACCTTTGTCAGGAGAATGAGGCCTTCTCTCCTTCTGAGACATGCATCCAGAAGATGAACACTGAAGCCAGGAGAAGTAAGGTATGTGTTATATATCATAAACAATGACACAAAGGTGGAGAATGTGAGATTGCCTTTTTTCCTAATACGAGTGTATCCTCTGGAAGGCCTTGTTGGGTTTACAAGCATGATTTTGTGATTATGTTGCTCAATATACAAGCGGGGAGTTTTTCTTCGGGGAGGATCTGGAAGCAAAGGCTTCAAGTTAAGCTAATCCATCTGTTGTACTTATTCCTCCTCTTTCTCAAAGGCACCCACAAAAACATATATGAGGATGCTCGGCAAATAAGGAGGGGTGGGGAAAGACAATTTAGTAATCGCTGTTTCAGTTTAATTTGGGAGAAATATAAATGAAGGCTGAGGATTAAATGTCAGGGCAAGCAGCATATTTTGTGCCTGTAACATTGCATACATTTCTGCCTTTCCAACAATATCTCCCACCAAAAAAAAAAAGTTCAGATGACTTCATATATATTTTTTTATCTCTTGGAACAGAAGTGATGAACGGAGAAAAGGAAAGGTGGCATCTTCAAAAACTTCAGAAAATGGCCATCTTCGTGATACTTCCAGTGAGTGTACCCAGTGTAAGCAGCCTTTTCACCTACTTCAAGACATCATAATCCATCCCCGTGGAGCCCAGTTGCATCTCTTCTACCATCTGCTGGCGGCCTATGAGTCCCATTCCTTCTCCTCCTGGTCCATCAAGAAAGCTCTACTCTTGCCATCAAGAAAGAACACTGCAAACCAGGATGGGCTTCAATCTGGTTAACGTCTATTTCTGGGACTACCTTGTGAATGAAAATCTTCAACGGGATTACAGCATTTAGCTTTTACAGTGGGGAAGATTTTGTTTCCTGGCATGTAGCTGACCAAGAAGCTGGTTTAAACAGGCCAACTTGACCACCAGAGGTTGGGAAGCTGTGGCACTTGAGATGCTGTCCAACTGCAACATCTCTCATCCCCACAGCTGACTATTCCTTCTATGATGCACAAAAGTCTACTAACGCCTGCAACTACTTGAAATCCTCTGGAACACAGCAGCTATTAACACGGGGAGATACACTGATAAAGTTTAATGCTTTCAGCTTGTATCACTGCTGTCTCCAGAACGCTTCCAGTGTCGTTAGAATTTAAAATCCAATTTGGCACTCTTTGAAGATTTTTGCCCTGGCCTATGGAGATCAACTGTTTTCTGGATTTGAAGGAAGGAATGGTACTCATTAGGATTGGCCGCCTTGTGCCTCTGCACCCGGTGTCACAAACCGGCTCCCCACAGTGCCATTAAGAGACCCATCAGAACCAGGCATGCCTGATCACAGAACAAACCCGATAAAAAGACGAGGCTCTCCTCTCACGATCACTCCAAAACTCCATCTAGTGGGATGATAATAATAGGCAGTTTGTAGCTGGGCAGTCCCCAGAAGAGCCCCAATGAAGGTGATGGACAGCTGTGATGGACTTTGTGAAAATCTGAGAGGCATCAGTAATCCATTGTTTCAGAAACAAAAACCAAGGCGCCCACAAGATGGAAATTGGCCAAGTCCTTCTGGCACCTCCCCTCCTCATAGACACAACAGTAAATGAAACTTCCAGCGTGAGGCAACTACATGTGCCTAATCTTCAGGAGAAGGCTCTACCTTCCATTGTTCAGAGATCTCACATAGCACGCCCGAGATGTGAAAGGCTCAAGTGTTCTTTCAAGGACGGAGATCATGGTGTTTGGATATCCATTTCTCTCAACCACACACCACGGCAGAGAGAGCATCAACAAGACAAGGTGGATTCTGGTCAGATCCTGAGCCACAGCCAAGCCAATGCCTGGCTATATTTGAGACTTTCAGACTCAATCCGTGCAGTCCTCAAAGCCATCTCTTGCCCCTACATGCCAAGACCATCTCTATTCACACCAGGAGAAGTCAGGCATAGCGCTATTACCTGTGAGTTGACAGACTGGCCCATGGGGATTCGTGAGCATTCCAGGGCATATTGCTTCACACAGAAATAACAGCCCTAGGGAGAAAAAAATAACAGGTTTAGTTATTGGACCCTGTCCTCCTTCCACAGCCAATTCAGGTGCAATGTCACTATTTCCACATGGGCTCGACCACCTCAATCAGTATTTTCCCCTCTAGTGTGTATCAGCTCATCCACAGCAGGCTACATTCTTATTTTCTTCCCTGGAACTTGCAATTCATCTCTGATTTCTCAGGTCTCTAAACACATCCAGTGGCTCTTTCCACCTCAGCACACAGGTCTGGCCTGCTGTGCCCGCACGCCAGGGGAAGGCAGCGGAGGGCTGTTCCCGCTCACCTGAAAAGCTAATTCCATCAGTACGATGCCACCAGGCAGGGCTCTTTGCAAATGGTATGTCGTGACCGGGGGGCTGGTGCTCTGGAAGGGAAAGGTTTGCACCGTTATGAGGCAGGAACAGCTCTTCTTCGGTGCTAGAGAAGGGACTGTTCCTCAGCCCAAGACACTGTATTCCAGCCCCTTCTCAAATCATCAGACCTCCCTTCTAAGAGCAAGATCCAAATGAATGGAAGCTTCTTTGGCAGCAAAAGTGAAGCTAACTCACCTTAGGGCTCCCATCCGCCTTTGGCCTGTTGTAGGAGAAAGACCCTCGCCCCTCGATGCTCATGGCTGCCAGGGCCCTGATCCGACTGGTGCTGCAAAAAAACAGAGATGTCATGGGGAGTGGGAAAATCAAGGAACTACCAAGACATCTCTAGACCAATGGTGGCAAACCTTCGGCACTCCAGATGTTTTGGACCACAACTCCCAGAATTCCTAACCTGTATTGTCAATGAAAAAGGACTATGGGAGTTGTGATCCAAAACATCTGGAGTGCCAAAGGTTCGCCACCACTGTCCTAGACCCACTTCTTCATGCAAGAGAGATTTAAATAGACTTGGAAAGTTAGGAGCAGGCAGCCCACCATGTGGGCCCTTTGAGAAGGAAGCAGTGTTTCTAAGGGTCTCCTCCCTTCATTACATTTTTTCCAAAACACATTTGCCTGACGATCCTCTCAGAAAGCAAGCAGGCCTATTTCTGGCACTCTGCTACTCCTGGAAAACAAGTAAAAAACCAAAAGCAAAGCAAAGCAAAAGCAAAGTGTTCTGTTTCTATACCACTCCATACCACTTCAAGTAGTCTCTGGGCAGTTTACAGTTTTTTAATTACAGTAATGCAGGCAACACATTCCCCCCGCCCCCCCCCCAGAAAGTTGGGTACTCATTTTACCAGCCTCGGAAGGATGGAAGGCTGAGTTAACCATGAGCCTGCTAGCTGGGATTGAGCCCCAGGTCGTGAGCATAGTTTTAAGAGTAGCCTTAGGGCTAGATGGGCGGTATAAAAGTCAAATAAATAAATAAATAAATGCCTGCAGTACAGGCATTTAACCACTGCGCCACAGGGCTCCTACCAAAACAAAACACTCACATGCAACATCAGCCCCACTCCACCCACTTGCACTCACCTGCGAGTAGGTGAGGCCGGCCGGACCTGCACCAGGATGAATCCCATGCTCTGCAGGTACTGGATGTACTGCTGCAAGAAAGTGTGACACAGCTCCAGCAACCAGGCCTCGTCCTTGGTCCGGCAGGGCAGCCCTTCTGCCGAGTCGCAGCTGTGGCTGCGGTCCCTACTGGATGCTGTGGAGTCATTGGAACGGTGCCGCTTCTGAAGGCCAAAATGGGTAAACGGTATGTGTGAGACGTTGGCCTTTGGAAGGACGCACGGGCATCCACTGGCTTTATATCACACCCCAAATAAGAGAAGGTACCCTATGGGTCATGAAGTCCATCCCCAGTTAAGGAGGCCCAGTGGGGAATCAAACTCCTGACCTCTGGCTTCGCAGCTAGAGACCAAAACCACTGAGCTAACCCAGCAGTTCTCTTGGTTTGGGGCTATCAAGTGGTGGAAAGGCTCTCCTTTCCTAAGCTGAGAAAGGCCTTTTATGGCTCTGGTCTTTTGGTAGCCAGGGAGAAAAGAAAACAGGAAGGGGGAAATAAATGGGATTATAAAGGACTCTGTTCCCTCCCTCTGCACGTCACCTTCCCCTCTGGCTTGCTCTGCTGGTCAGCCTGGATTTGTTGCCGGAAGGCAGGATCGAAGAGTAGCGGCGTGGCACAGTAATGGACCAAGCGTGACGAATGCTTCAGGGTTTCCAGATCTGCAAGCTTCACACACACACATAGGCACATGACATATACTGCCCAACAGAATAAGCCCGAGATACACTGCATCAATAAGAGAAGAGCTGCTGCACGTACAGTCAGCGTCAGCTTCAGTCCCCAAGGCTTTTGTGCTTCTGGCCTCAGGCAAGGTATGCAAGTATGACACTGACAACTGGTCTGCAGTGATCAAAGGAGAAAAACTGTGGCTTTTTTCAACGCATGTGTGTGCTCTTTATTTCTGATAACATGAATCTCTCTCTTGATCGCTGTCACATCCTGCCACAGTTCAAAGCTTGCGTGTTTCCTTAGACAATGTCAAGCGCTCAGCATTTTAAGCATAACGGAGTCAGGCTGCAACTGCATCAGACCAAGAAGCACATAACCGGGTTGAACGTTTTGGTCGTGTCCCATTCTGTCCTTTACTGATCTGCTTTGCATACAAAAGTGCCCCAATGGCATCCAAATATAAAGATGTTAACAGACACAAGGGATAAATAAGATGTTTGAAGTAGGAGTCAAATACAACTTGCAAAAAACAGAAGGATCTCCTCACAAGGCATGCCAGACTGACACTTCAAGGCTAAATAAAGTGTTCATTCTCATATAGCAGCATTGAGGGGAGGGGGAAGGCTCTATAAAAATCATTACCTAGACCAGACAAGTCTTACAAGGTAAAAACAAAACATATCCGATCACTTCAATCTTTTCTTCCTTATTGGAAAGAAGGCTGCAACAGTGAGATATACTGCAGTCTGTTTTGATTTTTACCTCATCTGGCTAGTGCATATGCAGTACTCTGAGTGGCTTTCAGATAGCAAAAAGCTGGACATTACAATAAAGAAACATAATATGAAATAAAACAGAACGAGAGTAATCAACACAAAATATAACATATCAACACAGAAAAGATAAATTGGCTGCACAAAAATGTAGAAGCTAAAGTAATGAAGTTTGGATAGGGAAGGGAAACTATCAGCTGTGGCCAGACTCAAAAGCCTTTTCTTTAACTGCCTATGAAAGGCTATGAAGGGTGGGCAGATGAAGCTGCAATGGGAGTTGGTCTCATAACATGGGGGCCACCACTGAGAAGGCTGTATTTCGCGTAGCAGGTTTGTGAGCCTCTGTTGGGCTGGCCACGTGAAGCATTTTCGACGGCAATGCCCGAGTGGGACAAGCAGATATTGGAGGGATGCGCTCCAACACGTATTGTAGCCCCAAACCATGGACTGCTTTGTGTGTCATAGACAGGACCTTGGGCCTGATTCAGGAGGCAACCAGGTAGCCTGAAGGCAGGGGCAATATGATCAACTCGGTCAAGGCCCACCACCACTTGGGCAGCAGCATTATGAACCTGTTGTAATCTCTGGATCAGCCTCAAAGACACTCCCACATAGAGGGATCGCAGAAGTCAAAGCAGGAGATAACCAGTGCCTGCACAACAGTCCTTGGAGAGTCCACGTCTAGATATGGACAGTTTATTGTAAACCACTTTTAGAGTCTCAGATGAGGTCAAGTATTGTTTTATCAAGCAAAGCTCCTTCCACTCAGTCTGCAAAAATTGCTCAGAGAACCTAAGACCAGAGTAAGGCAAAGCAAAGTATTCTGCTTATATACCATCCAGTACCACTTAAATGAAGCACTCTCTGGGCAGTTTACAAGTAATTATAAAGGCTACACCTTGCTCCCCTATCAAGATGGGTACTCATTTTATTGACCTCAGAAAGATGGGAGGCTCGGTGAACCTTGACCCAGCTACCTGGAATTGAACCCCAGGTCGTGAGCACAGTTACAGCTGCAGTACAGCATGTTAACCACTGTGCCATGTGTTCTATTCTTTTACACCTGTGAGCATCTCATGCTACAATAAACATGATCGCTCACAGTAACTATAGCTGCCAAGGACATATATTAAGAAGCTCATAATAGATTGACCTACAGCATGAATATATCAACATCCAATTGTCAAGTCCCAGTTAGACCCACTGTGTCAGTTACTGAACGGCAAGATAAAAGTGTAATATACATGTTCTAAATAAATCAATAAAGTACCATTGATCGAATGGGTCTAATCAGGTTGGGAATCAACCAATTCAGTTCAGGGGCCAAGTCAAGCCATTGCAACAGACCATCCCATCTCATGGGAAGAAAGAGTGTGTTATATGAACTAATTTCCGTATCTTTTCATTGGCTGTGAAAGCAGTGAGACATGAAGCAGTTTTAAGGAGGCCATGTCCAAGGTCTCATGTTTTATAAGTCCAGAATCTTTCTTTGTGGAAGATGCTTGCTTCCCACTTCCCCTCACTTGCCCCCATGAACAAGACCATCCATCCATCCATCCATCCATCCATCCATCCATCCATCCATCCATCCGTCTTATGGAAGTGACATCAAGTCCTGCCCACCACCTCCCATCTCCACCTGCCACCTTAACTCACACTGATGGGCATGTTGGATTGTGCAGACCGCTGTTGCCATGTCACAAAGAGGTTCTCAATCTTCATCTGTTTCTCCAGCTCTGTGGAACAGAAGCAGGAGCTGAGGAGAGTCGGCCCGGATGGAGCCTTGGGTCTTCCCTTAGCCAAGCCCTCCTCTCCGAAGCTTTCCCTGGTCAAAACCCAAGCACCTCCAGTGCTTAATGTCAGGCCCATACACAGACTGAATGCCTCCAAGCTGACTCAGTCCCCATCTCTCACAACAGAAGTGGGCAAAGTCTGAGGACCAGGGTTCCAAATTCAAGCCCCCTTCCACCACTGTGGACAATACCAGGCCTAGAAACAAGGTTGAACATTGCCATTTAAAAAAAAAGCCAGGCTGGTACTTCCCATTTCCTTTTAAAAATTCTTAATGTTAATTAATTTATTTGAAGGTGGGATGAGTTTTAATCCCAAACCAACAATCTGTTGTCTACTAGAAGCCTTATTCTGGTTTAAATAGACATTTTTCATGGGGGATGGTGGTGGTGGAATATATTTTTTTGCTCTTTTTTATTCTGGAGCCCCAGGGAAAAAAAATCCCTGCCTTTGCCCATTTCCATGCTCGCAGCTAATCCCTGCCTTGCTTTTGAAAGTCACAGTGACAAGAATTTGTTTACACAAATTCTTGTGACATCCCTGTGATACGAGTAACCTCTGCTCCTTGCCACAGCTGGAAGCGGTTTCCTCCCCTTTCTTTGTGTGCTTCGGGTTTACCTCTCCTCTCTACATTCTTGATCTCCAGGAACTGAGCTCCATGTTGGGCCACACGGTCGAGCACCCCCTGCTGTTCTGGACTGGGCCGGTGGACGGAGACATCCCGCAAGGCCTCGTCAAAGGGCACCATGTCAGGAGGGAAGTGCAGAGGTTGCGACAGGCGGCCAGAGCTGCTGAGCCGGCTTTGGTCTTTGCTTGGGGGAACTCCAGGGTTCCGGATCAGAGTATCCACCTCCAGGGTGGAGTTCAGGAAGGGATTCGGCTCCTAGAGACAGGCGATGCAATGAAAGTTGATGTGGGGTGGGGCTGGGGCTGGGAGGGGGGGGTCAAAAAGGCTGACCCAAGAGAGCACAAAGGCAGGAGTACCTGTTTGCTGTCTTCATGCCAGGGAGTGTCCATGTAGCAGTAGTGGTGGAAGAGCCCTAGCTTCTGGCTCAGCAGGCAATGCACCACATGGGCCCGGGCATTCTGCCACTGAAGCAAGCGAGTGAGGGAGCTGCTCAAGGCACTGCCCAGGTCCACACTCCAATTGTAGGTATAGAGCACCAGCTGGAGAGAGAGGAGACCCGATAAGCTCAGACCTCCCCTTCTGATTCCCACTGGGAGTTCTCAGCAGGCTCAAGGGTTTGGCAGGGGCCACGCATGGCCCCAGTCCGATACGTACCTTCTTGTCCACAATCTCCACGAAAAGGAACCTTTGCCGGGGGGCTATATCAGAGCCCTTCTCTGCAGAACCAAGCTCCGTGGCCTCAAAACGCTGGAGTCCTTTGAGGGCTAAAAGGAGATGGTAAAGAGGCATTCAGTGTTTGGCCTTCTTGCCTGGAATCCAGTGGCAGCAGAGAAAGTGCCACTTATTTGCTTCCTCCCCCCCCATGTCCCCCGCTCACCTTGTTCAGTGCTGCAGCGCCACTGCTGGAAGCTACGCCCCACCATAGTAAAGTGTCGGATGGCAGCTGGCCGAGCACTAGTGCCGGGTATAAGGGAATATGGCACAAAGGACACCCCCTGTGGACTCCTGTAACAAAGGGGAAACATGTCAGGAGCCATCCTCTAGATTTAGTCTCCCTTCCACATGCATTTCCCCCACAGAGTCCGAAGGAAGTACTCGAATGCTTTTGGCGAGACCCTCTCGGTGGGTCTACTAAGCCAGTTATCAAGGCAGCGAAGCCTTAAAACCCACCTGACTTTTTCGAACACTCTGACAGTGGTGTCGTTGGCCAAAGTAGTGACAAGGTTCACAACCTCAAGCATGACGGAAGGGAGCAGGAAGCGAGCCACGCTCTCTGTGGCACACTGCTGCACTGAAGGACATCCTGCACAGGAAAGGAAGTCTCAAGTAAAGGAAGAATTGAGCAACTTCTTCCCGGCCAAAACACTTCTCAAGGAGGCTGGTGTGGGAATGCCTAATGCAGGCATGTCCAAACTTTGGCCATCCTGATGTTTTGGACCACAACTCCCAGAATTCCAAGCCTATATTTCCAATGGCAAAGGACTGTGGGAGTTGTGGTCCAAAACATCTGGAGGGCCGAAGTTTGGGCATGCCTGGCCTAATGCTTTCAGCATCACTGGCTTAAAGTCCCAGGTATCTGGAGAGATACTCTAGGCAGCCTGTTATCCTGAATTTAAAAAAAAAAAAATCAACTGCAGCAAGAAGAGATAGTGGCAAAACAACTCAGCAACCATTGTAGTTGTGGGTCTGTATGTTTATGGGAATAAGAAGCATTGACCTACAGACCTGGGATGTTACATAGATATTTCACGCTCCTCCATACATTGCATGTCAAAAAACCTTATGCTGTCTCTGATACATTAACGTTCAAAGCAAAAACTATACCATGACCTGCTTGCAGGATTCAAGCAACCATGCATCTTAAATATTAAGCAAGAACAGGAGCAATGGGGGAAATAGGCAGAAAGGAAAGGGACGGAACGGGACATATGAACAGGCAACCACTATTGGACCCTATTTTGTTTCTATTTTTTTAATTCAACCCCAACCCCTATTTTCTTTAATTCAACCCCAAATTTAGACGTTCCTCTTCTCACAGCCACTGGCCATGCAAATCTTGTTTTCCCTGTTCTCATTTAATGCCAAGATTTAAAATTCTTCATAGGCGCAGAAAAGACTGCTGAATTTCTTCATGCTAGGCCAGTGGTTCCCAACTTTAGTTGCCAGATGTTCTTGGACTACAACTCCCAGAAATCCTGGCCGGCACATTTAGTGGTGACGACTTCTGGGAGTTTTTAGTCCAAGGACATTTGGGGACCCAAGGTGGGGGAAACCCTGTGCTAGGCTAAGCTAAGATCACTTGAAACAATGAAAAAGCAGAATGCAGACTTTCGTACAAACCCAAGCGATTCATGAATGCCATCCAGGACTGGCAGATCTGGCTGAAAATTGGATGCAGGACTCCAATCTCTCCTTCCTCTAGCTGGCAGGCTCGGCGTCTGTGAAAAGAGCATCTGCTAGTCAAGGTGAAAATCCAAAGAGATAATAAGGGAGGGGGGGGGATGCCAGAAGGGAAACATCTGAAGTAGGACATTGTCCAGAAACCAGCAGAAGTGCAGAATTTTTGATTCAGTAGCACCAACTTTACGATCTGTTCTTTTTCTATCTTTTAACAGGGAATGACGGAGAGGAAAGGTTCCGAATCTACCGATGCGGCGGTTAGAGGGAACTGAGGTCTTGGCGTGGGAGCATGCGCGGGGACAGGGGACTGACGGATGTGCTTTTCTGCACGGGCACGCCTGGAGCACTCAAAGTGTGGCTTCACGGAGGCCACAAAGAAGAATCAGTAGCACCAACTTTGTCCTTGCCGTTTGCTGTGCAGGTTCACAATGTGGCAACAGCACAAACTTCTGGCACAGAGAACCTGCCCTTCCGCTAATAAAAAAAAATGGGGGGGGACACACTTTTTCCTGGAGAAACGATCTCTCCCACGGCTTCCCTGAAAGAGAAGGGGGGGGGTAAAGAGGTGCTTGCCTTTGGATCTGCCCCTGTTCAGCAGCTGCAGCCACACCACGCTCCTGGCTGGAGGGTTGCTTCACACTCTCCGTCTTGTGGCGCCGGCGGGCACGGGTCTCTTCGGGCCGCTCCAGCACAATGTCATCAGTGGTCTTGGGGCTTCCCTGCTCCACCATCTCTGGCTTGCTCTGAAAATGAAAGCAGGACACTCAAGAGATCAGCTTTCCCCTGTTCTCCATTGTTCTCGCTCACATCACTTCAGACTTCAGTAAATAGTTATTTGACAATGATCCACATCACACTGATGTTTTATTTTTTTTTTTTTTTTGCCCACACTCTTACAATTAGCATGTATACTGTTTGGAAGTCTGCATACGTTGTCATGATAATCCTACATATAACCTTGCAGGATATGTTAGTATTATTCCAATATGTTAATTTCAGGAGACAGACTCTAGAGCTGCACTCAGGAACACAGCAGGGCTAATACCATGGTGGCACACTACATGTTTAAAATGCATCTAGTATTTTAAAGGGGCTTGTGAAATGTCCCACAGTTAATAGTTACAATAGGCCATATCTTAGCTCACAGACCAGATTCAACAGGGTCAGACCCATATAGCCGAAAAAGCTCGCTGAAATCCAAGAGCAAGTCACAATTATATTGGCCCATTGGATCAATAGGGATTTGATGAATCAATTACTCCATAAGCTGCTCCACTGCCACAATGGGCCTACTCTGGCTGCAACTTGCCACTCCATTGCAGCCACTGTATCTTCCTGGGGCAGCAAAAGCCAGGAGGGAAGTGGATTGCAAGCATCTGATGGGCCACAACATAAGGCTATGGGATGCATGGCGTTCAGTGGTTGCAAGCCAGTGCAGGGTCATGCTTTGCCACACTGATGGTTTCATCTCTAGCTCTTTGTTGCCATGCCCTCAGCACATCCCACTGCTGTTTCCTCGGAGTCATTACCAGCATGTCCCAGAAGCTGCGGCGCCCCAGTTTGTTGGTTGGTGTGACTGGATCACCAGCAACGGGAGGAGGGACAGTGAAGTTCAAGGAAGGTGGACCCATCTTGCCTCCAGCTGGCTTCGTCAGTCCCTTACTTTCAGACATTGTCCGGCGCAGGCTCCCTGAAACCACAGCATCCATCAGTACCACTGCTAAGATGTACATTGGCCAAGTCAAGCCTTTCTTAGAAAATCCCACTCTAGCTCTTCTTCCAAACCCTCGAAAGATGTAGGCATCAATACTACTCTCAGCCTCTTTAGCAGCCTTACTTTCATAAAAATTGTCCTCTTGCCTTCTGGAGGCTCCTTTAGCTCCACTGGTGCATGTTATAATGTGCCAAGAGACAAGAGTGTGTGTGTGTGTGACTTTGCACAAGGGCCACACTTTAGGGGGTTTAAAAACCCATATTTTTGCAGGCATAAGGATCCAATTTCAGATTCCTCAACTAGATCTGGCAATCAGATCTACCTGAAACTATGGAGAGTCACTGCACCAGCCTTCCTTAAACAAACAAACAAACAAACAAACAAACAAACAAACAAACAAACAAA
>JAHTLZ010000129.1:52419311-52442459 GCA_023846285.1 Phrynocephalus versicolor
AGAGACAAACAGGATCAAGGAGATGCAGGCTAGGAAAAAAAAAGATGGTGAACACCAGCCAACTCCTACCTTAGTACCGGAGACCATGCCTGTTTCCGGGTATGTTCAACCTCCACAACACTGCCCATTAAGTTGCCATCTTTCCCAAAGAAGAGAAAGAAACCCCGCCTTCCTACCTGGTTGTGATGCATGAGACTCTGCCTGGTGGTGGCTGACAGCAGTCAAGCTCTCAAAATCTGCCTCCTGGAGAAACGACGTGTTCAGCAGGGCCGTGGGTGGCCTCACCCAGCGAGACAGGGAGATGGGATTCCCACGGTCATCCACAAAAGACAGAGCGATGCATGCAATGCCTGGAAAAGGAAGTGAAAGGCCTGCTTCAATTCTCGGCTTGGGGGGGGGGCTCCTGTCTTGCACGAGTACCAAATTCTCGGAGGCTACACCTTAAGGTACTTGCTACAAAATATACAGCTTTTCTTGGGATGCAACTCAGGGAAGAACCAAAAAAAATAAATCAAATTATATGCAGAACCAGTATCACAGGCAGGAAGAGCCACAGAAGTAACAGTACACAGATAGAACAAGAAGAGACGCCTGCACCTGTTAGAAATGGGATGCAAGCTTTTGCCTGCCCAAAGTGGACATGGATAACAAGCTCAGCAAAGCCCAACTAGCAAAAGCATTAAGAAAACAGAAAATGCACTGCCTCCTTTTTGGGGTGCCATCTCCTAATCTAGCGACAGCAGCCAGCAAGCAGCTCACCCTCCACATTGTGCCAACAGGAAGAGGGTCTCTCTTAAGTGCCAGGAGCCCCTCTTGAAACTTAGACATCAAGTTCTGTGGGGTAAAAGAAGGAGCAAATTTGGGCAGTGTCAGCGGACTTCTAAACTTCCTCCCAACTATTGTTGCCCAGTTGTAATTAGTGGTTATGGAAGGTGTAGGGCAAGGTGATAGGGGCAAGGAGGCATCTTTGGTGAAGCAGAATCACTTGCTAATATTTTTGCAGAGGGGCTCATGAAATATGGGGCCCTGCATCAATGGCTCAGACCAGGAGCACCATTAGCAGGCACCACATTGTTCTAGCCAGGGCACAAAGTAAACTGTTACTGGCCTATACACAAAACTCGAGCCTATACAACTGCATCATTGGTATACAGTGGTTCCCCGTCCATTCGTGGTTCATATACTGTGGTCCCGCTATATCGCGGGACCGCAGTATATGAGAAAAGGCCCCCTGGAGTAAGGGGAAAGGCCTGTTTCACGCGTCCCTTACTTACCCCAGGACTGGTGCTGCCCCGAACAGGGCTGTGAGGGCCTTCCCGGGCCTTCTGGAGGCTCCAAAAGAGCCTAACTATGAACAGGAAGTGACTTTATAGGCCTGCTGGAGGTCTCTTAAAAGTGACTTCTAGTAAACCCTTCCTGTTCACAGGGAAGCTTGGGAAGGCCCTCGCTGGCCCATTTAGGGCAGCACCAGGCTGAGGGTAAATTCAAGAGCTCCCAGCTAGGAGTTCCAGGCCCGACCTGACCTGCATCCGCATATGGCGGATTTTCAATTATTGCAGGTCAGGTTGGGTCCCTAACACTTGCGATAGGTGGGGGGGGGTCACTGTATAGGCAATGCAGCCCATACAATTCTATTAGGAAGATGACACACAGACCCTGATTTTCAGCAGATCTCACAATGTTTTATCAGTCTCCTAACACTCATGTCTTTGTGTAGCGCCCGCTGTCCATAGCAATGCCTGCCAAATCATGCCTCAGAAAAAGGAAGGGAAGCCCACTAGGAGCTAGTCTTGCCTGTAGATGCAGCCTCAGCAACACTCCTTTGCCCTCCACAACCTCACGCATCCTAGCCCTGCTCCAGCCAAAGTATGTTGAACACTGCCCAGACATTTATTACCAGGCAGGTTAGAAGAGAGACAAGGGAAAGACACAAGGGAAGGGATAGTGGTGTCATGTCGACCACAGAATCATTAGGCTGGAGAGGACCAGGTGGCCACAACCTTTATCTGACTAAAGAAATGCTTTCAATAAAATACAGCTACAGCTTTGCTAGTCCCTATCCTCTTTATCTTAAACAACTAATTCCAGCTCTAGCTGCGATCTTCTTGAGACCAAGAGAAATAAGAAACGAGGGATCATCTGCTGGAAAAGATCTGGGGTGACAATATGGGAAAGTAAAAGTGGACAAGACAGTAGGCATTAGAGCAGAAGCTAAAACCACAGCAGGCACTAGATCAGAATGGGGGAAGCACTGGAATAGTTCAATGGACCACTGGAATCTACAGGAAGCTACCTTGAAACTGGGAAGGTGGAAACAGGTGCTGCACAAGATCCAACATGGAACCTACATGACAGAAGAATGTTCAGACACACTTTGAAGTGGCATGGTACCTGCATAACCAGACCACAGTGCAGGTGGAAAGGGAAGCAAGTACATAGCAAAATACACAGACGCACACATACATATACATCACAAAACCAGCCACTGATTAGTAGTACCTGCATGTATCAGCTTCTACAAGACCAAAGACTAGCCAACTGGAAAGCTGCACCCCATATTAAACTACCTCAGATCTTTTCTGAGCACAGTCCTCCTGCTCAACATCACAAATCATGCCATTTTATTTTCCTTCCATTGCCACAGGTCAGGTGGTTTAGTGAATGCGTACTCACCACTGAGGAGTAGCTACCATCATAGAGTCTTTTAGGGAAGTAATCCCAAGTCTATAAGCTACTGTCTATCCCACCCCACAGTAGCAAAATGCTCTATTAGCAGCTTGGTTCCAATGGATCAAGAAGATAGGATAACAGAGGAACATCAGGTTGCTGGGTGTGCAACCCTGACTGTTGCAGACCCTGGAGAAAATGCCATGGGGCTCTTTTCCTCCACACACAACAGTTTACGTCATCAGAACACAAAAGCAATGCTCGTTACCTTTCCCACCAGTGCCTTGGCCTCCGGGCTTGTTGTATAGGTAGAGATCCAGGTCAGGGCTGCTACTGCCCTGGAGGAAATAGTGCTAAAAAGCAAAACAAGGGTTGCTGATCAGATGACTGTTGCAAGCTACGTTTTATCTAAATGGGGGTAAACTTGGAATCAAAATGATGTGGGGGGTGATGTGCTGATACATCAGTCTTTTTTTTATATAAGACCATTTCCCAGCAGGGAGTTTTGTCGGCCTTCTTAAAGATTGTGCATTTATCTTCAACTGTACAAGAGCCATCAATGCTTAAAAATAGTCCCCATATGACTGCTGCTCAGTGGCTGGAATCAAGCTAATGTGGGATTCTTGGAATGTTTTGCTTTCTTGTCTATTCCCTTTGTCTTCCAATAAGGTTGAGAATGGAAATGGTCTCACCATACCTGAGCATGCAAGAACAAACACAGACAAACACCATGCTCACCTTGAAGTGATTCTCCACGTTGCTGTCCGTGTACTTGGGTGTATGAAGAAAGATCAGCAAGTTCTGACGTAGATAGCTGGCTACAGCTGGGAGCCAAGGCAAGCAAGAAGCAGGGAGAGTAAACTGCAGGACTTTCGTGGGTGGGCTGCCAGGGGGCTGTATGAACTACAAGGAGAAGAATCTGTCACCAGCCTGATAACCTAAAGACACATACAGATAGAACATGAACCAGCCACCAATTAGTAGCGCCTGCCCATATCTGCTTCTGCTAAGAAGATGTCTTAGAAGATGAAAAGACACACCAGAGATCATTAGGATTTTAGTGGACAATCATGGGACAATGTCTGTGAGAACATTTTCCCAAGCTTAGACGGATTCTGAAAGAATGGTCAGGCTTTCTTTAGTCAAATTTTGGAAGCCATTACCTCCACATCAGCTGGGGTGAGTTTGCAATTCCTGACAAGCATAACTGTGATTATGTCTAAGGTGGCCTCATCCAGGCGTCTGCGTAGAACTTTCACCAGCTCATCTGTGATCTCAGGTCCTACAAGGAAATGAACAATTTTTGAGATGAAGACTTTATTTCCTTAACGGTTTCGGACTAGGGGATGTGACTCTTTTATACTTGAATCAGACAAACAATCCATGTGTCCCTCTCTTGCGCATTCAGGTGCCCAACCCTGCCCCCCTTCCTGCATAGATGTCAATTCCTGATTTTGCAAATGCTGAAGTTTCGGATCTCAAGGGCCAACATGTGGTAGAGGGCTGGGCTAAACACTTCCTTTTTGATGAGCTAAGAAACCCAGATATTAATAAGTGAAAAAAGCACAGCTCGTCCTTCCCACTGATGGTTCTACAAGCAGGGAGGGCAACAGCATCCCTGGGACAGAACACAACTTCCCACCCATTTGTGCAGCCCTTGGAGACATCGCTGTCTTTCTTTTTCTTTTTTCTTTTGGCTAAAACATGGTGAATCACAATCTAGGAAATAGGGTTCATCCTTAAATCCCAAAGCTGAGGGGTTCTGCAAACCTTATTTTTCTAAACAAAAACAGAAGACAACAAAATGAAATAAAACAAAAAACAATTCCCTGCAACCTGAAGTTTTTTTTGTTTTGTTTTTTCCAAAACTAGAAATGAACTTTTGGTCACTTCTAAATTTCGCAAGAGAAGATTATGTGGCTTATAATGAATGATACATTGGCTGAGTAGCCTTCAGTTATCCATCTGTTGCAGGATACAGCTGGTGGAAGAATCTGAAATCAGGGAAAATGCATAGTATGACTGAAACACTTTTATAAAGGCTAGCTATTCTAATCTCTGAGGCGAAAGCTAAATGCTGAATTATTAGTACTGTATTAAATTATAGATGAAACAAACCATTTAAGAGGCGCTAAGGCTCTTAAAGGTTGGTAATGAAGTAAAAGCACACTATCTGTGTCTCTCCCCCCCCCCGACCCCTTACCATCCTTTCTGTTGTTGCTTGTATGTTTGGAGTATGAGTTCCAGTGTCAAAGGTTAACCAATCCCATTTATGGACGTAGCGACTAAATACCTTCAAATGCCTTCACAGACCGCTGGGGAACTGCAAAATTGCTAACAGCATAGATTCTTTGATTTCTCCTCTCTCTGACATTAACTCTAAATGGGTACGCAACATACCTGCCTGCGCCACTCCATGAACGACGAGCTGGATGTGCCTGTCCACTTGGCTCACGGGCCGGGCCGAATCCACACTGCGGCAGGAGGCGGTCTCGAGGGACAAGCGAGAGCCCTGTCAAGGAGCAACAAAGGGGCCTCAGGAGATGACAAGGCACACTCGCCTTCCTGTATGGGGGAAGGGGCAGGCTCTGCACGATGTACCGCTTGCTTTTCATGGGGGGGGGGGCGGCATCTCCTGGTCAAGGAAACCGAAGCTCCTACTCACATCCTCGATGCTTATGGGCTCCTGGCTGCGTAAAAGTGCCAACGAGCGGCACGCCAGACTCTGGATCTCACCCTCTCCGCCCTTCCCACTGGAGGTGGTTTCGGAGAGCCTGGAGCAGAGCAACAAAAAGGAGAGGGTAAGCCAAGACGGAGGGGGCTGAAGAGTGCTCCCAAAAGCATATAAGCAGAGGCATGAGCAGAGGAGCTGAAGAGGGATGAGCGGAGGGCTCCACCGCTCACTGAGTAGGCCTCAGGGGGCAGCAACAAGCGTTAGCAGTACAGTGGTCCCCCAACCTTTCGCGGTTCATATACTGTGGTCCCGGTATATTGCGGGTCCGCAGTATTTGAAAAAAAGGCCCCCTGGGGTAAGGAGGAAAGGCCTTCCCAGGCCCGTGGGAGGCCCCCAAAGTGGTTCCCCGGAAGTGACTTCCAGTAAACCAGAAGTGACCTCCAGATCACTAGAAAGCACGTTTGGGGCCTCTGGGGGACTGGAAAATCCCTTGCAGGCTCATTTGGGGCAGCACCGGGCTTGGGGTAAGTACAAGAGCCCCCAGAGAGCCCACCCAGTCCCCACCTGACCCAGCATCCACATATTGCAGATTTCCAATGATTGCGGGTCAGGTCGGATCCCTAAGCCCTGCGATAGGTGGGGGTTCACTGTAGCCGTTTGTGAATTTACCGCAAATAAAAAACAGACTTGGTTGAGCGTTCCTGGTAAACAAACATATTCTTTCTGTTTACAACGGAGAAAGCATTGAGCACAGAGCGCAGAGCTTGGATGGCTGGAAAAGAAAAAGAAAGAGAGATCACCTACAAATACATGACACGTTCTGATGTGCTACCAAATTACTATCTTATCAGACCAATTAGGAACTCTCCCCCTTCCTCGTTATTTTCCAAATGTCCAGCCTATCTTCAACGGCCAATTCTCGACAGAACCGCTATCATAAAGCATCGGGATCATTCTTGATAATGATAGTAATTAAATGCCTCCATGAGGGGGGAAAAATCAAGCTCCAAAGTGTTTCAGCACAACAGGAAATACAAGTTCCAGAAAATAACTGGCAGAGATGGCACCTCACCTGTGTTATTTTCCAAACCCCAAACTTTTTTATTCCTTAAAGAAAGTATTTTTAAATATAGCTCTTTTAGCCATTATGGAGAGTTAATTTTGTCACCCGATTCAGATGGAGTCTAATAAATCAATTTGCTTCCATCTTTGAAGCACGGCCATTTTAGCCCTGCTGGTAAAATTCTCTCTTTAGTTTCCATTACACATGATCACCTTTGCAGCTGTCATCCTCAGCACCACATTCAGAGCCCACCGTCCTTCTAAGGAACCTGGAGGAGCAAGGCCTGTTCTGCAGCCTAACCCAGCCCTTCCTTGTGCCCTTCCTCTGTCCTCTTTTCTAATCCATTCCTCCCTCCAATCCCAAGAATCTGTTTAATCAGAGGGCTGCATCTCAGGATGATGCTATGACAGGACAATACCCATTTCCAAGGAGCGAGATATAAAGTATTCTGCTTATATACTGCCCCATACCACTACAAGTAGTCTCTGGGCGGTTTACAGTTTTTAATTACAGTGTGCAGGCTACACATTGCCCCCCCACCCCCAGCAAGCTGGGTACTCATTTTACCGACCTCGGAAGGATGGAAGGCTGAGTGAACCTTGAGCCTGCTACCAGGGATTGAACCCCAGGTCGTGAGCACAGTTTTACCTGCAGTACAGGCATTTAACCACTGCGCCACGGGGCTCTTAAAACACATGAAACCTATCAGAGCAAGACACAGGTGTCCAAGAGCAAATGAATCACTGTCATATGTATACACCCTGTGAGTCTCCTATCATCTTTCACAATAGCGGGCGCTCCCTAGCCGCATCCAGATACCTACCACGTGCAACGCCCATATTGGGACCCATCTTCAGCCGTGAATGCACATGGATGGTGGTGCTCCAGACGGCATCACAGGCAAAATGTCCAGGCATAAACTGCATTGTGGCGGCAAGATAGTCTCGAGGCTGATAGCTTTCTTCTCCAGGGTAATCTAGACAGAGAAACAAGGCTCTTCAGAAGGGCAGCTCTCCCAAGCTATCCAAGAGCCAGCTCCAATACTACCAGGTATTGATAGCATTTGCCATCTCCTGCCCCTCCTTTATATAAATACATGCACAAGATTTAAAAACACAGGCATAGGAATACATGATAGATATCACCACAGTAGAGCAAATGAAAACATGAAGGAAGAAGACTCATTTGGATGTATCATAGGAAGGCTCCGTATCTAATGGAGTCAGCTCACTGGCAATTCGCCTAGGAGGCAACAGGAAGGCAGAAGCCTATGGTGTGTGTGGCTCAATATGCTGGAATGAATCAGCACGTGCGCATATGTGCTGAAGCACCCACCATCAGTTCCAGTGCGTTGCCGGTAGGTATACGGTGTTTCACTTTTCCAGATGTCCTCCTCACTCTCAGCTACTAGCAGAGAATTGCAAAGATGGGTATCATGCAGATCCTGTAGCAGCAACCGCTATGGACAAAGGAAAGGAAAAGCGAATTGATGCTTAGTCATATTATCCAGTAGTTCTAGACAGAGCTTTCTCCCTCTTGGTGGCAGCTGATACACATGAGCAGTGACAAATTCACACCTGCCATTGACTTAAGTGCAGCATTCTCCCTGTATACTGGATATCCCAGCGGCGCTTGCAGAATCCACTGCATCTAGCCAGGATAGGGAATCCTTGCTAGATGGATACATAATAAATGTCTAATTCTTGTCATTCAAGTTGAAAAGGTATTTTTATTTATTTCTTTAGATGTGAAGTGTCTTTAAGAAGCTGAATGGTTCCAGTGACTATAACTTTTTTAATTTCATCACTGTCTATAACACTTGCTACCAGAGAACTTAATGAAAATCCTGCTCACAGCATTCTGCTGGTTAACTAGTACTTCACCTTGGACTATTATATTAGGGCAGGGGTGGGGATCATGCAGCTCACTGGTCACCTCTATCAACACAGATGTTTTTGTAGCTCCTCTGAGTCACCATTAATCCTAACAGATAAGCACAGAAAAAGGAGACAACTGCATCTCCAAGGTGTGAGATTTTCCTCTAAAACAAACCTTGCCCTCACCTTGCTTGAATAACCCTTAACCTCTCACTTTTAAAAACTCTTTGGGTTTCAGTAGGACCCCGGAATCCACTGGGGATTGGTTCCCGGCCTTCCCGTGGATAACAAAAACTGTGGATAAGAGAGAGCGCCACCCCACCCCATACAAAACTGATGTTTGTAACAGTAGCTTGCTTTGTCGCTTCTGAATTATTTATTTAATTTTTAACTCTGTTAACTGGAGAAAACTGAATCAGTGGTTAATGAAACAGTGGATACGGGAGTCCTATTGTACTTTCAGTTTTGCAGGGAAAGCCTGGTATGATAGTGATCAAAAATGGCACCTGTTAATTGTCCTCTATTAGGGAGATATTCCTGCCATCTCAAGAGAAAACAGTGACATCTTAAATCTTTGCTACTTACCTGGTTAACAATGCGACAGATCTCACCCATCTTCTTCACCACAGTTTGGTGAAGACGCACACACTCCCCTTCTGCATTTTGTGTTGCTTTCATTGTACTTAAGCCGCTTCTACATAAAGAGGAAAGGAAAGTCTCTTAGAAAGATTCTTGTTGGAGGTTCCCATTTCTGAGGACAAATGGCGATATAGATAAGGACTTGTTTGTAATTGTGGTTCTACAAGAGGTCATCTCTGAATTCACGCACACGGGTGCTTCTGTGCCTGCAGATTTCTCTACCCAATACCATGGCATATGAGTGGAAACAGCATGACAGGCAGGGGGAGGTTGAGTGGGTTGTCTGAATTCACACATGACCAGGAGAAGAACCCCAGTTACAGGAAAGTAACCCTTCTTCCTCCTTCATGGTCTCTGTGATTCACACACACAATTGGATCAGAAGCTAACTTACTGGCTGGTGGGATATCACATAAGCCATCACAGAAGACAGCACCGCATGGTTGAATGATAATATCCAGTTTGGCTCTAACATCCAACCTACAGTGGTTCACAAAAGTTATACATTGGAACAAAGTCTCAGGCTTACAAATATCACATAGGTGGTATTCTTTCACAAGGCTGAAGAGGCTGCCATAAGTGCCTCTTTTAATGCAGCAGGTAAGGGACATTTCACTAACTCATATGACAGTCTGTTTTTTGCTAACCATTTAGGCCGTCTCCGTGAAAACACGAATTCATCTTTTCCATTTCCCTGGTGACACAGTTTATACGTCTTTCTAAAAGAGCTCATTCTAACAACACAGAGGGTAAGAGCATGTATAGCATCCAGTAGGCGTAGTGCTTTTTCCAATTATGACACAAGCCTTGAGAAAAATGGGGCTAATGCTAACAACTGGCTCATGTGGAAAAAAGTAAAAGAATAAAATAGCTGTAAACAAGGTCACCTTCTCTATATGAAGTTGTAAGTGAGGTTTGTTGCAACGCAGTGCTACAACTTAACTCACATACCCAGCCAAAGTCACGCCTACCAAAAGCATCGTTTTGTAGGTCAAAAGGCTCAAAAGGGCTGAAACCATGGGTTCAAATGGATGCTTTGTAAACTGAGTTAAAACTAGAGATGGGCACGACTTAGCGGAATTCCCGTTTCCGTTTCCGTTACTCGTTTCCGTTACGCAACGGAAACGGTAACGGGAATTACTCCGCCAGAACTCGAACTCGAACCGACGAACGAATAAATGGGTCTGATTTGTCGTGGTCGTTCCTGGCATCACGGCGATCCCGCGATGCCAAGCGGCACAGAAAAAAAGTTTTTTTAAAAGAAAAAAAACCCCGATTCCCGCCCAAAAAGCAGGCAGAAATATGCCTGCCGTGCCTCAGGGCACCTACCGAAGGGGTGGTTTCTGGAGGGGGGTCCCCCCTCTCCTCCTGTCCTTCCTGTCCCTGGGCTGCGCTGGGGGCGGGCCGGACAATGCATCCTCGTCGTCCCGCCAAAGTCGCCGCCGGCCGCTGGCCGCCGCAATTAAAGCGGAAGCGGCACAGAAAAAAAGTTTTAAAACTCCCCCCCCCATCCCGGGCCAAAAAGCCGGCGAAAATATGCCTGCCTGAGTGAGGGCTCAGGGCACCTACCGGAGGGGTGGTTTCTGGAGGGGGGGTCCCCGGCCTCCCCCCCTCTCCTGTCCTGGGCAGCCGGACTCGAGTCGCCATGCCATGCGGTGCGGGCAGGGGATCTAAAATGGGGTGGCGACCGCAATATTTTTTTTGAAATCGTGGTCCAAAAACACACAACAAGCACCACAGAAACATGCAAAAATGCTAATTGCTATTTGCTATTATAAAACTGCCAGAATTTTTACAGTAGCAGTGGGTTTTTCTTGCAACAAAATGTCTCCTCCCCTGTCCTCTCTCCATTGAATTTTATTTTATTTTTATTTTTTTTACACCTGCACAATGATGGGCTGGCCGAGTGGCCATGTGGGAGTGGACCATGCAAATTTTTGGAGCCATTCCACCAATTGCATGGCCACTTGGCCACTGAGACTTCTGGGATGTGCCAAAAAGCCCACTAAACCCTGCCCTAGCCCCCTAACCCTAACCCTAACCCTTGATTCCTTACCCATACGCCACAGTACACTGTCCTCTTAGTGGGTCAGAGAGGCACCCAGAGGTGCACCCCACTACCCCACCCTAACCTCACCAGTAACTAGCCTAACCCTAGCCCTTGCGCCAAGCTGCTGTCCCCTAAGCCAGATCTACTTGCATTGCACTACACGCAAGTACGATTCCCTTCTTTGTGAGACACAGCGGGTGCGACCCAGCCTTAGGCATCACCCTATGGCTCAGGGTTCTGCCAGTGCACTGGTCTCATAGTCTGCAACTGGTATGCATATCCATATGGGTACGCATGCCCTTTTGCAGCAGCAGGTGAGGAGAGGAGACCCCCATGCCATGAGGGGTCTCCAGGAGCCTGCTTTCCCTTCCTAGCAGGTGAGGATAGGAGGCACCCATGGGTGCCTCCAGGAGCGCACTTTCCCTTTATAGCGGGCCGGCGGAGGCACCCACCCCACAGAGGTGCCTCCAGGAGCCCGCTACCCCCCCCAAACCAGTATAACGACAGACGAAAAAACGAAAAACGAACCGACTAATTTTTGCGAATTTTCGCGAAAAACGGAAACGAGCCGACACGGGCCGCCTCCGACACACGACAACTCGAAAACGTCATTTTCCCTAGTCGTGCCCATCTCTAGTTAAAACCACTGACGAGGATCACTGAAGAGTCGGTGGTTTAATGTCTGGATAGATACTGCTGTACCCTTTCAGAAATTCTTTACTGTGGAATTTGTAAATAATTCTGTTACATTAGAAGCTTCTGGGTGATGTGGCACAACAGCACACCAGTGAACCTTAATAAAGGATTGGGAAAAACTTTTCTTTTTAAGGCTCAAGAAAAAGTGAAGTACACAGTAAAGAGTAAGTAATGTTGCTAGTAAGTATGGTTCATTAAGAGATTTTACAAAAGACTGTGATCTCCTTCATTTATAATAACACTTTGCTAGTAAACGTCTTTCTACTGTTATGTGCCATCAGGTTGCCTCTGACCTATGGTGACCCTGTGAATAACATACTCCAAAATGTCCTGTCCTCATCTGGCCTGTTCAGTTCTTACAAACTCAATCTGTGGCTTTTTGAGGGAGTCAATTCATCCCATATTTGGTCTTCCTCTTCTCCTGCTGCTTTCAGAGAATTCTGCCTTGTCCTGATGTGCCCACAATAGGACAGCCTCAAGTTCAACAGATTTCCAGTCTTTGGGTCCATTATTTTGTTATTCTTGTTGGCATATTCTTGTTAGGATTTTGACACGGAGACTTCTTTGTAGATGCTCTTAGGGTGTTTATACACGACCCCTAAGCTCCGCTGCAAATGGCTCCCAGCTCCGGAGCTTAGAAATGTTTCCCCACCAGCTCCGGAGTTTAGAGAAAATTAAGTGCGACCACGCCTCCATAGGCGCGACCCAGCGCACCTTTCATGTACCTGCTCTCAGCAGGTGAAAATTCCTTGATGCGGATAAGAGTGCCGGGCTCTCCTTGCTTGTCTGTTGTTTTTTTGCCTCCCGCCCCTTTAAGAGCCCCTTGAGAAGGAACCAGGAAGTCGTGGCAACTTCGACCAGCACCGGCAGGTTAGTAAAGGCTTCTTTTGTCCTTTTTCCCCCTCCCTCCCCTCATGCAGAGAGGAGCAGGAAGTGCTGAGGGGTGGGGACGCAGGAACAGAAACGAACCCCCAAGATCTCTGGTCCGAGCGGATCTTAGGGGTCGTGTGAAAAGGCCCTTAAAAGCCTTGGTAGTGGGAGGATAGTTCTCCACACTTTCAAGCACACAACCCCCCCAAACTGGAACTGCCACTAGCCCTCATCAGCTGTGCAGGGAGAATCCTGGTCCACCTCCTCAAAAGAGTGGCTGGCTGCCAAAGGAGGAGAGAGGCAGGGCCAGCCAGGCTCCTGGGCAGACTGGTGTGCTGCCATAGCAGCAGGACACCCCCCCCTCCCAGTGACATAAAATGACAGGTAAGTGGCCCAGCTGGCCTGGAGACGGGGGGGGGGAGTTTGGGGAACATCTGTGGTGGCATACTAACAGTTTCATATGAAGCTACCAGGTGCAAGAAGCACCCACCTCTAGTGGTGGTCAATGAGCACTCTTTCAAGATTTAGCTACATGCAGGGTGTGGTGGCTCAATACAGTAAGGCTCTAAAAACTGTTGGCTGCCAAGTTGGCAGCTTGGCGGTTCAAATCCTGGGTGCCATATAGCAGAATGAGTTCCAGCTGTTAACCCCAGCTTCTGCCAACCTAGCAGTTCAAAAGCATGTCAATGCAAGTAGATAAATAGGTACCGCCGTAAAAAGCGGGAAGGTAAAAGTGTTTCTTGCAACCATGCCGGCCACGTGGCCATGGGCTTGCATAACACTGGCTCTTTCGGCTTGAATGCGGAGATGAGCACCACCCCTAGAGTCAGACATGACTAGCACGCATGTGCAGGGGGAACCTTTACCTTTACCTATGAGAGTATGAATGGAGGACATCAGAAAGGGATGAAACATTAGTGTCACCCACATCAGACTCTGGAGAAATTAGGGGCATGGATACGGAAAATGCTTGCTCAGTTTCCAAATCCAAGGATTCTGTGTCACTAGCCTTCCTTAAGGTTTGAGTCAAAGGATGGACTCCAGCAGATGACAATTGCTGAATTTTCTTCTTTTACTTCCTAGGTTCAAAGGCTCCATTTCAGAAGTTGGTTTTCTTATCCTTGCTGTCTAAAATGTCAGAGTTGAAGCTCTGGGGGATTTCAAAGCTGCTTTTTGAGGCTGATCTATTATCAGTACCAACCCAGACCCCTCTATATTGGTCATGCTCAGTTCAGGAGGTATACTTTATTGACGATCATGCTATCTCCATAGATATATCTCTTGATAGTTATTTACTGACACTTGATGCCAAAAATAAAGCCAGTTCTTTAGACATGGTATCAATGGCCTTTAGCAACTGCTTCAAGAAAAAGAAAAAAAGAATGTTAACCTTGACTGCCTGTTCTTTAGAGTAATTATGTTAATATTCGGGCAGATTTTATAGTTTGCCTTCTGCTGATCCTCACCAATAGAAGCAGGTTTTTTTTGGCTATCTGTTAGTGGTATCTTGCTACTGTAAAAAATGTCTTAGGAACTATGAATGATGAAAATTCTTTTTCTGGGATGACAAAGTAACTCATGAAGAGGAGAAGATAATTAGCAGGTACATAACAGTATACTTATGACAGACAACTCCCCCCCCCCCCCCAAGACACTGCCAAGCTAGTAATTAGAGGGAAATAAGGAGCAACCGTTGGGTAGAGCTGTATATAATGTTCTCAAGACTGTGCAGGCACAGAAGTACCCAAGTGCATGAATCACAGGTACTATGAAAAATAATAGGGAACATCCTTTCTTGCTGCATGCTTAGTTGATCGTGAAAAACAAGCAAGTCAAAGACAAAAAATCATAAGAATAAAAATACAAAGTAGAAGAAAACAGGTGCGAGAAATGTATTTTGGATGGTGAAGAGGAAAGTAGATTTTGTGACTGACAAAACTGGAGCAATTACAAGAGTAGAATCCATTTGTTTTCTTCCCCAGCTTAAACAAGAAACTGGGGGAGGGAATACTCAAAGGGCAGCCTGCCTTATGCTGGAAAAATCAAGTGAATGCATAAGGGAAGAGAGGACTGCCTGAGATCTTGTTGAAACTCTAAGTCAAGGGAATGGGGGATCTGGACAATATTATGCATTAAAAAACCACATCTCTCTTTTTTTTTCAATTGGGCAAAGGGTATGGGAAAGGGATACATTACCGTGTATGAGAATAGACCTCTACTCGGTCCTGATGGATCCTTATGATAAGCCAGAAATCAGGCATGAGTGGGCACTTGGATTCCAAGTCATCATCCATAACCACTTCTTCACATTCAGAATCACTGCTGCCACCATCATACCCTGGAAAACGAAAAGGCACCATGCCTATTGTAAATGGTTCAGACAATCCATTTAGGACAACTGACTATACACATAGGGAGCCTCATCATTCCTTTGTAGTCCAATGGCCAGGAAGCGCTAATACTTTAGTACTTCACAGAATAATGGAAGGGCCCTATAAGGTCATCAAGTCTAGCCTCATATCCAATGCAGGAAACCAAATCAAAGTGTATCTGACTGTGGCTTAACACACTCTTGACCAGCTTCAGGGTTGGAGTGCTCACCAACTCCTGAGGTAATTAGTTCCACTGACGTAATACTCTAAGAGTTAGGAAGTTTTTCATCAAGTTTCTCATGGCTTCTGTAACTGCTGCCCATTATTTCATGTTCTGCTCTCTCGAACGATGGAGAGCAGATCCGGCCCCTCCTCCACATGACAATATTTTAAGTGTTTGAAGACTCCTACCGTATCTCCTCTCAAGCTTCTCCCCCAAAGGCTGAAGATGCTAATCAGAATATCATGGAGCACTTTGTCAAAAGCTTTGCAGAGTCATGATATATTACATTGACAGCATTCTCACTGTCTACCAAAAATGAGGTAAGCTTAGTCTGGCAGGATTTGTACCATCCTTCTCATTTCCTCCTGCAAGCATGGTCATGGGCATGCTGGTTGGGGATGATGGGAAGCATAATCCAAGATAATTGAAGAAATCAGGTTAGGGAAGGCTGGCTTAAGCCACTAGGCCAGTGATGGCGAACCTTTTAGAGACCGATTGCCCAAACTGTGATTCAAAACCCACTAAGTATTTATTTGCAAAGTGCCCATACAGCAATTTAACCTGCATACAGGTGGCTGTGAAGGGACAATGTCATGTGCCCACAGAAAGGGCTCCAAGTGCCACCTTTGGCACCCGTGCCATAGGTTTGCCAACACTGCACTAGGCACTGCTCCCACACAAAGGCGATCCAGCTCTTTTACTCACCTAGAACATCAGAATCCACACTACCCTGACTGGAGACCAGACTCTGAACCCTACTCGGGTACTGCTTCCCACAACCTGTAGGAAAGAGTTAAAAGCATCTGAGATTCGAGATTCCCCAGTTCTCCCCTAATTTTAAAGCAGAAATCCATCTTTAAGCCCCTTGACAGGAAATATTTCACTGAGATATGAAGAAACAAGCTTGTAAAGAAAAGGGTGTCGGCATGACACAAGGCTGTAGTCCTGTTTTTACCCTGGCTGCTGCAGGGATTGTTTGATGGAAGGGACAAAACAAGCCTGACTTCATAAGCGAAAGCCGAGAGGAGGACATATGCATCCTTTCAGAGCTTACAGCCTCATGGGCCCAGCGGCTCTAACTTGGTTTTGATTACAGAAAAAATCAATACTGGAGCAGAGAAAGAAAGGCATTTTAACAGCTACCCCTAGGAGAGGAAGAGTCTTTGCTGTTAGAGCTAGGCCTGGGGAAATACGTTGACTTATATAGTTCTCATAAGTGTGAAATGACATGTTTTGGTCTGGGCAACCCCAGTAAGCAATTTAAAATGCAAGGGTGAAGGATGATAAGCAAACACATCAAGAGCAGATAAGAAAAAGCACCCAATAATCTACTTGAACTAGGTGAAATCAAGCAGCCTTTAAAACAAAGAAAGCTTTCAGAAATTAAAAGGCACCGCAGTCGACAACTACATGTCACTTTCCCAGTAATCCATCAATTTCTAAGAAGTTGATTAGCCTGTACAAAACAGAACACTGGAACAAGCCCTCACACGATGACAATAGAATTAGCTTCAGCCAAAACACTTACACACACACACACACACACACACACACACACGAGTAAAGAAAAGGGAATTCATTCAAGATTATACACAATCTCATAGTTTACCTCAGGGACCTAGATAGAAACAGTACCCCAAATATTGATTCATGGCAGGTAAGGGCTCCACTTAAGTGGCAGTGAAGTCCTGAAAGGCTGCAGAGGTTGAATATACCACTTCAGAAACTAATTTATCTGTTCTAAAAGATCATGAAGAAAATGGCACCCAAAAAATATCAGCAACCAACATTATACTTCCTATACTGGCAAAGATTCAGTAAAAATACCGATACCATTCTGCAGCTCTTCAGTGACTGTAAAAAAAAAACATGAAAATTCATCCTGGATACTCTTGAACTGGGCTGCTCATCATGCATGCAAATGTTTCAACCTGATCTAATGTGTTCAATAAAGAAGCTATATGCCAGCAGTGTCGAAATTCTGAAAATCTTTTAGCAACTTATTTATGCATCTGGTGTTTTTTTTCAGAGTGGTGTCCAGAATTCTACTGGTGTTTGTAACTTCTTAAGTATAACTTTATGCTGGACACAGGCCTGATGACACATCCAACTGTGCACCTCAGCAGCTTATCAATTTGATGTGGAAATCTTGACACATCATCATCATCATCATCATCATCATCATCATCATCATCATCATCATCATCATCATTCTAAGGAAGGTCAGGAACGGCTACCCTCCATCCATCTGTACACCACATTTCATCAACGGGGGCCCCTGTTCTCTACGTTCATTTGGAGATGCCTCCTCACCTTCCCTGCCTGGGGCCAAAGAGTCGTCCAAGCTTGCTAGAGATGGCGTTGCAGAGGGAGATTTCTCACTGCTCCCCTTCTCCGAAGAGCATGGCAAAGGTTGTGGCTGGGCTGAAAGATCCTCATCCTGTGAGCCGCGCTTCAAAGTACTGGCTTGATCTGGACGTTGAACTTCATCTGGCACCTGAATCACAGCAAAGACTTGTGAGATCTCACTTCAGATGAAGCCCTAAGTCACTTTGGGATAACACCCCTCCCCTTTGACCTTGCAGTTCAATAATAAACCAAAAAAAAGTGCATTCATCTAAGGATGCCACCATGTATGTGGCTACTTACCTCGCCATGGACGTGGCTACTTAAGCCAGGGAGTTCTCCAGTCTCCAGCCCAGCTTTCGTCTCGCTTGACGGCGATGCCGAGAGGCCAGGAGCCTCCTCAGGGGGAGTAGAATGGGGCAAAGAGCCTTCTGCTCTGTTGCTGCCGCTTTCCCCCCTGCGTCCCGTCACAGTGCTCTCCACGGTTATGGAAGGGCTGTGTCCACCTACTGGGCCATGCAGGCGGCTGACAGAAATGTAGTAGAAATCATTCCCCTCAGCATTAAGGACATAGCCAGGTAGGGCCATTCTCTTGAATTCCTGCCACAAAAGAATGAAGTCTGCATGACATGGACTAAGTACAAGACAGAACTATGGGGATATAATTTGCAGGTGTAAGGAGAGACATATTTCGGGAGAGGTCTAGTTGAAGGAGGTGCTGCTTAAAGCATGGAAGTTAAAGATCTAAAAACGGCAGACAACGGGATGGGTTTTTGACAAGAAAAATGAATGGCAAATGACCGAACTTCACTTACCTCGCAAAACTTCTCCAGGGATATCTCAGGTCCAAACACAAACTGCAAAGGGACAGCCTCACAGCTACAGCTCTGGCGGCCTTGAGAACTGTAGACATGGTTAGCCACTCGGCTCAAAGTGTCCACAGTGATGGGTCGTGAGTGGCGCAATGCTGAAACAATCTCGTCATCCAAAAGCCAGCGGATCTGAGACGGTAAAGGCAACATGGCAAGGTCTGGGTCATAAGTCCGACACAGACCCTGATGTAGGACTGATTCTAGATGATACTTCCTTACCAAGCTTGAGTCTAAAGACCACCTCCTTCCATATGAACCTACCTGGGCATTAAGATCTAGTCAGGGAGCCCACCTAAGACAGCCATCCCTCAAGGAGGTGAAAGGGATGGCTTGTAGATCCAGGGCCTTTTTGGCAGCTGCCCCCAGGTTATGGAATGCCCTCCCAAGTGACATACGCCTGGTACCAACACTGATGACATTTCGGCGCCAAGTAAAAACCTTCCTGTTTCTGAATTTTTTTAACTAACATAACATAGGTTGTGGGTCTTGGTGGCAATTTTAGTGTTTTGTGTTTAAATGTTTTTATTGCTTTAATTGTCCAGTCCCTTTTTAACATTTTAACTGTTCATTTTAATTGTAAGCCGCCCAGAGACCTTTGGGTAGTGAGCGGCATATAAGTTGTACAAATAAATAAATACAGTGGTACCTTGTATAAAGGAATTAATTCGTTCCAAATGAAATTATGTTAAGCAAATTTTCCTTTATACAAATTTCCCATAGGAATGCATTGAAAACAGAGTGATCCCATTTTTATGTTGTACAGATTTGCCCCATAGGCGATTATGTTAAGCAAATTTCCCCTATCTCTGGAATTTTTTATGTTGTACAAATTTTATGTTATACAAACCGTTTGTTATACAAGGGTCCACTGTAAATAAATAAGTTAAGTTACAAGATGGTAGGGTATGGGGGGGGAGAGAGGGACTGCAAGCAGGACGGATATTCTCTTCAATTTAGATCAAAAAGGACTCACCTCTATCATTATGGCTTCAACAGCTTGCCTATGCAACCCAGGAAGATTGGAGAGCGCCGGATGCCTTTAAAATAAGGTCAGAAGCCACTTTTCAGACACAAGGGCACATTATCTGTGCATGCCAGCAGAAAGACAATCAAGAGGACCCCATACCCATCATCCATAGTTGATGGCAGCCTGTCCAAAGCATGCATAAGTTCCTCGTCCGAGCGGAAGGAGGAGGGCCTCCCTGGGGAACGTGTGAAGGAGACACTGCTCTCAGAGGTGTACCTGTGGGGAAGAGAGGGAAGAGTCACCGGGCTTTCCTCTGCTCCAGCCCAACCGTACTGCACATCGTGTTCCCATCTGGCTTGAAGTCTCCTGTACACACAACCCACTGCAAAACCCAAGATCTCACCGGTTGTGATGTAAATCATTCACCATTTCGATCTCCAGGGGAAGGGTCAGAACAAAAACATCAAGGGTCACACAGAGGTCCGATAGGTGAAAGCTCTGCAATGCCCTGAAGCTTTCAAATGACTCTAGCAGATCTCCTAGAAGAGTTGACAGGCATTACTTACTCAGACATGAGAACGCTCTGCCCTTGTGCCACACGCCCAAGGAGAAGGCTGAGCCTCGGGCGCAGGAACCCTCCAACCCAACCACCTTCCTTGGGCAGTTTCAGTCTGGCGGTTCCCAGCCGTCTTTGTCCCCCTCCTGCCCCGGGTTCCTTTATTTCCATTCACCTAGGCATGTGGGCAGTGTCCGGACCGGCTTGGAATTGTGCTGGCCACACAGCTTTACGGAGCAGGTCAAGTGCATAAAGAGGGGTGGCATTTCTTGCTCCAGCAGCTCCTGCTCTGCCAGAGAATCTCCCAGCACACTGAAGGAGTCTTCGTCCTGGTTCACCGTGTTGGAGTCCGAAACGGAGTCTGCTTCTAGAGGTTCATGGTCGAGGGGATCCCGGTATTCTACCTCCAGTTCTGGGTCACTCTCGGTGACAACGCCAACAGCAGATGCATTCCCTATGTATGAAGAAACGTGCATTAAGCCACCTAGCAAAAAGTTTAATATGATGAGGCTTGATACAATAAAACCCTAAGTGGTTCAGGTAAGATCGGAGGCTGTACAGACAACGAATATAGACCACTTGACTCACCTGGCTACCATGAAAGTTGCGAATGCCTTTCCTTTCCTTTCTATAGAAGCTGTTGGGGTGGGATTTAGACTGACAAAAAATTGAAGTTCCTTTAATGTAGCTGTAAGTCCAAAACTTTAATGGCCTTTAAGGCAAAATCCTAAACTCTTTTTGGTTAAGTAGTTAAAATGAGGCAGCTGCTGCTTTGCTCCTTTGTTATTCTGTGAGTTCTCCCTTTTGTATGACAGAGGGTGTAAGGAGGACAGGGAAGAGTCCCTCCCATCCTCATCCTCCTCTGATGGAAGGAACAAAGAAGACTTGAGAGCAAGCATGTGGAGGAAGAACCGGTTGGAGATTAATTGGGCTGCAGTGTGTGAGCTGACCAGGCGCTATGTTCGAGCAATCAAGGAGGCTGAAAGATCATAGGCCTCCTTGAGAATTGGTGAGGCCTCGAACCGCCAGGCAGAATAATTCTGGGTGGTTTGAGACCTCACCAATCCTGGTCAGCTGGGGCCTCCTCCTTGCGATTTCACCAGTGAGTCTTTTGCAGCTTTTTTCAGATATAAAATTGAAGCCACCCAAGCTGGTCTGGACTCCAGTTGTACCGATCTGTCCCCAAGCAGCTCAAGCGCTGCACCCCACCCCTCCCCGGTCTCCTCAACTGGTTGAGTTTGGACCTGTGTTATCGGCAGAGGCCTCCAGGGCACTGGCCTATTGCAGACTGGTGGCTTCTCCTTTCGACCCTTCTATCATTGCTACTATGTCCTTCAGAGACTGTATTTTTTTCTTTTTGTATTGTTGGAAACTGCCCAGAGTTTCTTTTGAAGATGGGTGGTATAGAAATGTATAAATAAATAACAAATAAATGGGATGACGGTGCAGAGGTAGACCCCCCAAATTCTTCCTTGAAGCGATGCCCACCTTTTGTGCAGGCTTTTCCGGTGCTCTGGATCCAATCTAGTTGCTAGTGGAAAGAAATTTGAAGGAGGCAGGGAGAGGGCTTTCTAAGCAGCCTTCGCCAGTTTAAGGATGGTTACGCTAGTAACAGACATTAGGTACGCCACATTTTGTCAGCAGGGTTGGTGGTGGGGCTTTGTTCATGTCCTTACAATGTCATCAGACATTGTGGTGCCTGCATCTCTATAACCAGTCATTTGATCCCATCAGCTTGCTGGACTGCTATCACTTGGTGAGAGCAGGTCGGCTGTGTTTTGCCACTATTGCGCCTAGCACTCGGGTCTAAATGAGCTAGAAGCAAGGCAGTTTTTACCCCCTGTGGACAGCTGGGAGTCCCCCAGAGAAACCAAGGCTGCCCTCCTTTTCTCTCTCTCTCTCTCTCTATACACGGATTGGGTCCTGTCACTTGGCTTGTTGAAATAAGAAAATGGAAGTGGAATAAAAAGTCTGGAGGAGAAGCTGAAGGAGGCCCATGCAAAGAATCGGAAGGAGCTGGGCCAGAAACCCAGTGTTGGGCTCCCAATCTAGAGGGAGCCACGTACCAGTTTCATGGGATTTCTGATCCTGCCTCTCAGGACACCTTGCCTGCTCAGAATGTACCCTTCCACAACATCAAAAGCCACGGATCCCTGGCCCCTGATATCAGTAAAATTACACTGCAAGCTGTGAGTTTAGTTGAGCTGAAGAATCCTGGAACTGTTTCACCAGAATCAGTTTTAAGAAAGCTGGACTGTTTACTACACTGGTACCTTGATGGACTCATCTCTGCACAAAAGGGAGAAACACAGGAGAAAATGGAAAGCTCTTAAGCGAATACTGTGGGCTAATTCTCTTGGCCCTACTGCCCCTCCAGAGCTCCACCCTCCCTTTATCGCAGTGTGTTGAGCTCAGACAAAACAGGGACCCCCAGGAGCACTACCAAAGAACTCTTAAACAAATGCATTTGACTTTTCTGCAGCCTCTAAGGATTAAAAAATAAACCAAACACCCAGTAATGCTAAACTGCATACAGACCAGCATTTAGCACTTCAGTTTTGTAAAGAGAAGCCCTCTTACCTTCATCAGCTGCCAGATCAGTTTCTGAGCTCTCCACGTCTTCACTGCCTTTCCTGTCCAAGTCGTCCTGCGAGGCCTCTTCCTGAACAGCAACAAGCAGTAGCTCACACAAAAACCATACAAAGCCTGGGGTACTGCATCCTCCCACAACTACATCTTAATGGCCTCCAGGTCCCTCAAGGGGAGCTCTTAGGAGAGGTCGTCGGTCCTCCTACCTCTTTTTTTGCAGATGAAGGGCAATAGAAATAGTAATGAGGATTCGACGGCACTGGCTTAAAATATACGCTGCCAATCTCCAAGAACTTATCCTAGAAAGAAAAAAGATATGGCAAAGATGGCATGTTTTTAGCCAGAAGAGCTATAACAACTCAACCAAAAGGAAGCTTACCTGGATGATCCTGTGCAAGTCAGTGTGTTCTTGGCAAGGCTGGCTGTATAAGAGCGACAGTGGGAACTCTGGACAGCAACTCTGGCTGGGCTCTTGTGAAGGGCCGGCAGAGACCTGGGAATCAGGCTCACTAAAATCCTCCGCCTCAGTGCTAAACAGGAAGGGTTCAAAAAGAATCAAGTCACAAGCGCCTTCATACCCTCATGCTCAAGTATGGACTCCTAGAGCACTAGTTATTCCTACTCTGCAGTGAGCAACTAATCATTCCTCTAAAAATACGTCTGTGAAGATTCTCAGTCATCCAGGTG
>JAHTLZ010000129.1:52442499-52482494 GCA_023846285.1 Phrynocephalus versicolor
CGCTGTTCATCCAAACAGCTTCATCGGTCCGATGAAGCTGTTTGGATGAACAGCGAAACGTTTCTATCTCTCAAAAAAGAAGTCCAATAGCCATGACTCAACTCCCAGTCATTCCTCTAAAACCAAAGGATTTTCCAAAGGATTTAAGGCACAGAGCACTGCATTTGGTGGCATGTGGTGTTCATGAGACCCGAGGCCAGGAACAAAGTCTTAGAGAAATCTAGGGCCCTGATCTCAGAGCTACGCTACAGAAGTTATATAGTGTATTCTGATCAAAGACACGGGGGCACAAAATGCTGTGTTTGAATGAGCTCTCCTCAGTCCAAGTGAGGGTGGACAGCTGGGCAAGACCCAAAGCTCTTTGTCTTGGGTAAGCAGCATAGGGCAGTTCAAACCCCCTTTCAAGCTTTGATATGTATATCTGGCTCTCTCAGTGCGCGCTTTAAGAAAAACCTTCCAGAAAAAAAATGTATTATAACACTTAAGAGTTGGTTAGAATCTTAAAACCGCTCAACCTAATGTTATAATCGACCTTTCTAGGATTGATCTGCTTGAGGTTTAGTCAACTGATTTTTAAGATAACTTCTGTGCCATGACTAGATTAGGAAGATGATTAATGGATAAACCCTGTTGATACTGGCCAATGTTCCCTTATCAAATGAAGAAAGAAGGAAGAGTATGGGATGAAGAGTTTGAAGCAAATAGTGAAGGGGAGTAATTTATCATGGATGTTTTAAAATTCAAAAATTTCTAATCGAACTGGTCTTATATTCATTACAGATGTTGGGTTTGCCCTGTCTATTGTGTCAATTATATAGAACTATAACTATGACATGTGAAAAAATCCAAATCACAAAAAACCTCCTCCTTGGTAACTGATTCAACGTTAAGTGTTGGATTATTCCTGTTAAAAGTAACATTTCCTTTCGCTCTCATCTTGACTTGCACTGTGTTTTTTTTCAAGCACAGTTTTGGGTTCCAACCTGTTCATAGGAGTATGAAGAAATCGGACAGAACCTGTTTGTGTCCTCTGTGCAGATTTCTCCAAATCAACATGTTCCATTTTTCTACTTTTTCTACATTGATTTTCACCCTCATCTTTTCCTCTTTTCCAGATTGATCAGTGCTGCAAAGTACTTGAAGCCACTGGAGACTTCAGAAAGAGGGCAAGGCTCACTTGTGCTTGGGTACAGGACTGGTGCCTGTAGCCAGACAAGTGTGCGTATTAACTTCTTCTGCTGCCTCTTCAGGACCAGAAGAGCAGCAGGCACAAACATAATCCAAGTGAAAAGGCAAATCAAGCTCCTACTTCCCTACACTTGGAAGCCAAACACTGACCTATAGTAGTAGGAATTGGTGGCTGGGGGGTGGGGGTGGGGGCTTTGGCTATAAATATCTTTATTCTTGTGGTTGCATGCCTTGCTCCATCAGCTGTCAGTGCCCAAGGGTTAGAAACACAAAACCTTTAAACACAGTGACATCAAGGAAGGTTGAAGCATGGGAAATAAACAGCCTCATCTACCATCTCAAACTGAATGTTGGTTATTCTTTCACTCCTCTGATGCAGATGGCAAAGTTTCATTTTACCACTCAGATTAACCGTCAGGTCCTCCCCACATCAAGAATGGAGGTTATCTACTACAGCATAAGGCACTTTTCTGCATTTGTTTCAGTCTGAACTGGCTCCCATGAGCACAGGGTCTGTGACTCTGGCTCGCTTCTGAAACATGTTTTCTGTCTTCCATGTTTATCAGTTTCACAAATGAGATGATCTATCTATGTTTCTCTATTTTTCCATGTTTTGTTGTTGTTGCAGCAAAGACATTCAAGGAAGCCATAACTAATATACAAATTCCCTTTTCATAACCTTAATTTAAGAAAAACCCTCATTTTTGCATCAAATTACATTTGCTACTCAAAGGCCATACTTGAGTGTAACATGAACTCAAAGTTTAGCACTACATAATTCTGCCTATGCAAAATCCCTAACTCATACATTCCCGACCTCACATCGCCAGAAGGAAGACTCAAGTCGTTTTGTTTTGTTTTGATTTGATAGATTCCTGCACACCAGGCACTACAGTGTGAGAAAAAGCCATTTGACAAAGTGACCCAAATAATGTAGAGGCTGCTGTTGGCTTGTTTAGCAGCGATCGTGTGTTTATTTTAAACCAGTGGTTCTCAACCTGTGGGTTCCCAGATGTTCCTGGACTGCAACTCCCAGAGGTCTTCATCACTAGCTGAGCTGGCCAGGATTTCTGGGAGTTGCAGTCCAGGAACATCTGGGGACCCACAGGTTGAGAACCACTGTTTTAAACTATAACTCCTCCTTCACGCACAAGAACAAACCAAGGGTCTACTAAAGTAATACTGAAATTTGATGTATTCCTCTCTCCTAGCGAGAGACGAGGAAAGGGAGGGCAGAAACCCAAGGCTCCACACAAGCTCTCATTTGCATTGTGCGTAGTGCCAAATCATGGCAGCGTTATAATCCAATGTGGGCATGCAAAAACTTGAAAGAGATGCAACAGCCCACAGGAAAGGATAAAATCCATGCAGAGACACGCTGCTCCTCTAATATTGCCAGGATGCCACAGGGCGACTCTTCTCCTTGAATTCTGTTCCCTCTACATGGGACATCCACGTCACCTGGAAACGGAAGCGAGCACCCCCCGTGTTTGGGGTTCCTGTGCTGCTTCTCTCTGCGAGCTGGGGAGCTGGTGCTGGTGCCGCTCGCAAAAGGAGCGCACGTGGTTGCAGAGCGTAAGAAGGAAGCTGGTGATGTCTATCTCTTGCAGGATCTCCTCACAGTAATCCACGGCAGTGAAGATATCAAAGGCGGAAACGCCGTGACCCTGTTGTAAGCTTCGGAACAGCCCTACAGAGAATGAAGGGAAGGATATACATCAGGTGGTGGCTTAAATGCATCTCAGATGGGCATAGCAAGCGGTAAGAAAAATATGCTTCCACAAGAAAGCACTTCCAGCTCTGGCCAACCCCCACTTCGATGCAAAATCAAGTTGTGAGAGATGCATGTTTGTCACAACCACTGCACAAACAATATGCAGTAATACCTTGGGTTACGAGCATAATTCGGTCTGGAAATCTGCTTGTAAACCAAAGCACTCATACCTAAAAGCAAATTTCCCCATTAAAAAATAATGGAAACGTACGATTTATTCTAGGGCCTCTCAATGCTGGTGCTGCCACTGTCACCCCCTCCTCCACAGGGGCCTTTTGCTGCTATGGTGAACCCCCCCTTCCAAAGCTGCTTTGGAGGGTGACAGCGGCGGTGAGAAGTCCTACAGAGGAAGGGGTGATGGAGGTGGCTCAGAGGATTGCAGGAGCAACAAGGCACCTCCAGTGCTTGCATTGCAAGACACTGCTCACTGAGTGAGTTGCCATTTTTAAGAAATCTTTGCTCATCCTGCAGGACAGACGTAAGCCAAGGCACTCGTAAACCAAGGTATTACTGAACCCCTCTCCTGGTCTTCAAGGAAAGAGCAGGGGCAAGGCAGCAATACAAGAAGCGACACTCCCTCCTAGCAGTGTAGTTCTGCTCCTTACCTTTCACATAGCACTGATGGGAATGCTCTTGCAGCAAGGTGCAGTAACTCACCAATTCCTTGTGCTTGGAATCTAGCCAGGGAGCACTGGTGGGGCGCTCCACAGACTGGCTCCTGGGGGGGGGGGGGGAAGAAGCATCCAACAAGGTAACAAGGTGACCACTTACAGCAAGGCTGACATTCCTCCAATTTAACCAACTACTAAGCCCAGAGACCGCAGGCTCAAGCATGCCACTGCTGTTCGGGAACTAAGCAGTTGAAAGCATGTACTCCTGCATCAGGGGGAGTTCTCCCAAAGCCCTAGGTGTGCTCAGGAGATGCTGCCAAGATGCGCTAGGACCGTATCTCACCTGAAAAAGATATCCCGAAGAGGCTTAACTGGTCTGGGATTGATCATCTGCTCCCGCAGCAGCTCCAAAGAGCAGCTGTAGACGTAAACAGGGCAGCGGATTCGGGGGCTCTCGCCCATCTCTGGCTGAGATGCTTGGCGGCTGAAGGAGATGCGCCCTTCTCTTTTGGGTGTAGCTTTTGGATCTCCCACGTCCTGAACATTTTCTGCAGAGAAGAGACAGCTTGAGGAATCAGGAGATCTCTGACACTTACAGGGCCAATGACAAGAAAGTTATGCTATCGGTAGTTTTCAAGAACTTCTTGCCCCAAAGACCTGCAGCGGCTCTTCCACTGCTTTCTGCCATTATGCAGTGACAATGTATGTGTACAGGAAGATCTCGCCCCAAGTTCAGTCCCCCGACTGAGCAGGGGCTGAAGAAGACTGAGAGGCCCAACTCAATACAACAAAAGACTGGAGCTCCCAACTGGTCATACCGGCTGAAGGAAAGCAAAAGAAGCATCCATGGGGACACAATCGTAGATTGGACCTAAAATCCATCCGTTACATAAATAAGGTAAGAACTGGAACCCTATGCACACCAAGCAAGAGGAAATCTTCAAGGTCAAACATTTGGCTTTCCTTCCTTTCTCCTCTGGCTCCAGTGAGTTTGGTGTGCACAATGACCGTCAAGAGTGGAAGCAGCTGAATCTAAGGAAGAGGGGGAAAGTGCCACAGCCCCTTTCTACTTGGATACAAGTGTCTTGCACATCATGTTTGACGAGGGGTAGTGCTTTGGTGGAAAATTCTACCAGCTTAGCTGTCACGTAGGTGGGACAAGGTATGAAGAGGAGGCAACTGCCAAGACTCATTTGTAAGTACAGAACGAGTTTTAAATCATCTGGATGCTGCGGAACCTGAGAATAGTCCCTTTGGAATGTGCTCCCCTAGGAGCCAGATTGCGTGACCTTTATGGAAGGACAAGAGAGATGGGGCCAAACTCCTCCCTTATCAGGCAGGGTTTTAAGTGTACAGTGTCTAGAGCAGAGGTGTGGAACCTCTGGCCCTCCAGATGTTTTGGACCTCAACTCCCATAGTCCTTTATCATGGGCAATCCAGGCTTGGAATTCTGGGATTTGCAGTCCCAAACATCTGGAGGGATGAAGAGGTTCCCTAGCCCTGATCTAGGGAATGCTATTAAAAATAAATAAATAGATATTTTAAAACATTTGAATATTGTTTTTATTACTAATGCTTAATTTTAACATAGTTTTGTGCAGCATTTTAAATTTTACTGTTGTTTTATTTTAATTGTTATGAGTCACCTTGCACCTTCAATGGGCAAAGGTGGCATATAAATAGTTTTTTAAAAAAAAACAGCCAAATGGATATGAGATGAAAGGAAGCAGGTAAGATGCCAGCCTCTCAGTGCAACAGATATAGATTCTGAGAGCTTGGTGCATTATCGGCAATACTGATGAGGAACTAATGATCTGCTTGTGTAAAGGGTAACTTCTTAGGTTCCCCATGGCACGTGGAAGGACCCTCCTAAAAGAACAAGAGGGCTATGAACATTCTTGGGCATCTCTTGGGTGCCAACAATCCCTGCTGGCTAATCCTCCCACTCTGGAGGCAACGGTGGATTGCCTCTGAGATGAACAAAGACAACGTTCTACAGATAAGCTTCACCGTACGTGGACACAGAGAATGAACAAGAGGCATCCTCTGCACTGGATGGAACTACTATTAAAACTTGTATCTTTTGCTTTCCCTGGACAGCAAAAGACAGGCCATTCTTTAGATGTCTCCTTGCACCAGGGTCTAGATGGTTTCACTGAAAAACAGAGGCTGGGAGTGCAATTTCCCATTGCACTCCCTTGATGGTGGCCAGGCCAGACTCAATGATCCATATAGGCTCTGGGCCGGCTCTGCATTTCTACAATTATTATAGTTCAATGAAATGATTGTGTTTGTAAACTCTTCCATTTTCTTAACCCAAGGGAGATGGGGAAGGAAAGAACGTCATTGTTATGTGATAAATGTTATTTAAATCTGTTTGATGTAAGCGTACATGTATCTTGCTTTCTCAAAAGCCTCTGTCAATGTCGCTTGCAGATCATAAAAGCCTATGTCAAAAAAAGTGTTAGTCTTCAACGTGTCACAAGATCCAGCATCACGAGCTTAATTAGTTTTCTTATTTGCATGAGAAAAATGTAGTCTTTTTCCTCACCTTTCTTCTTTTCCTTCTAGGACATGGCCTAATTCTTACATGAGGGGAATTAACTAGGAAGCAAATGAAATTTAAACTTTGCCAGTGAAATCAATTACAACAGGCATGTCTAAACTTCAGCCCTCCTGATGTTTTGGACCACAACTCCCAGAATTCTAAGCTCCAATTGCCAATGACAAAGGACGGTGGGAGTTGTGATCCAAAACATCTGGAGGGCCAAAGTTTGGATGTGCCTGAATTACAAGGTCCAGTCCTACTCCCCCACAGAGCTGAGAAGACGAACCCCACCACACACACACACTAAGAATACACCAATACATTTAGTAAGCGCTATAGGTTTGTTTGTTTGTTTAGAGTATTTTTACCCCACCTTTCTCCCTAGAAAAGGACCCAAGGCGGCTTACAGTAATGAGGGACAATATACAGTCCAGTACAATTAAGACATATTCAAGTTTGAAAGCAGGCATTTGAGAACAATTTTAAAAAAAATCTACAGGGGTTTAGAAACATGGCAAGCAGCCTCAGCAGCTTCCAAAATGCTGCCTGCTTTGACCTGTCCATCCCAAACTTCCTTGCAATTCTGAACACAACATGCCTATCAAGTCAAAAGGTTAAATGCAGATCCACTCTATTTCTGCATCTTATTTTAATGATGAAACTGGGGTGTCTTTAGATCTTGCTTTCCAAGAGGTAGCTGTGCTAGGTAAGGTGTGTGTCTGAAATTAAACCACACTGAAAGAAGACTGCTAACCTTAAACTAACACCTTTTTGCACCTTGAGCTAAAGTGCGTGCTCATTAATATCTATAATCAAGTCCTAGTACTACTTCCTCTCCCTTTATCCAGATGGTCTGACGAAGGAAATGAGTTCTGTTGCAAAAGCATGACTGGTACCGTTGGGTGGTGTGACGCTGACAGTCGGAAGCAACCCCGCGGCTTCCAGTTCCTCCACTTCTTGGGGAAGGGATAGTTCTGCTTCTTTTGAAGATTTACCTGATCCAGCAGGCATCAATCTCCGTATATCTGGAAAAGGAAGCCACAGTTCAGGTCTCTCATGCTGACCTCCAGCTCTTTCTGACTCTTTTCCCTTAGAGGTGCAGGGCACAACAGAGAATAGGCATCTTGGGGTTGGAGGGAAACTACTGAGCTGTCCAGCTGCAGAATGTCTAGCACAAGGATGTCATTAGCTAATTTGTTGTCAATGCACCTGACTACGTTTGCAAGACAGAGTCAGGACAGAGAGAGCTCCATGGCCCCAGCAACCTTTTCGGTTTAGAGTGATATATCAAGATCTGCTAGTATGTGAAGGAGTCAACCTCTTGCTAACATACACTGATTTTGTATTTATAATTTTACATTCATTTTATTTTACATCAGTTCCTGGCCCTTATGTGGTAAGAAGTGCCTAATAAACATCTCAGGAAAATTTGATCCAAACAAGCAGCTCCCTTTTTAAAAAAATGCTTATGCATAATTTATACAGTACATGAATTTTGCTTGGCTTAACAGGATCTCATTAATTCATCAGACAGCCCAGAGATGGGCAGAAGGCAGACTACTAGACTATCTGGTGGATCTGAAGTGGAATGGCCATAATCTACAATTCCTAGTAGTTTAACCTCAGCCCCACCCCTACCCCCAAAAACAAAAAAACCACCACAATCCAGTCTTCACTGATTGCCCTAGAACTACGGAAGGTGAGCAAGGAGCTCCTGAGTAAATGGTGGACAGAACCATATGACTCTCCACTGCCTGGCCAAGAAGAACCTTGGCCCATATGGACAGCATTAAGCAGACTCCGTGCTGGGGTTGGAATTGTACAGGATCACCTGAGACAATGGGGCTTCCGTATAGAAGACATCTTGTGCGAATGTGAAGAAGAGCAAACCATCTCATACATGTTACAATGGATACAATGCCCTCCAACATACATGGAGGAAGATCTGACTTTGGCAAGAGGGAATGCTGTTGATGTAGCCCCAGTATTGGTAGAATGTTATCAACGGGCTTGTTTTTTTTTAATCTTATTCATTTATATATGTTTTATACATAATTATTTAATAACATTTATATTTTGCTTAGTAGTGCACGTCTAGCGGTCAATATAATTTCCTGGTGTTCTGATACAAAGAGAGAAAGTGAGAAAGAAAGGAAGTTTAAAAATGGTGACAAAATTATTCTGGCCCTTAAATTACACTGCAGAAATGGAGAAAACTAAATGCTGGATTCTGTTCAGTTCTGACAGTCAAAGCAAACTACCAAGTTTACAGCACAAGTCTCTTACATGAGGTTCTATCTATGTCCTATCTATCTACCTATCTATCTATCAATCCTATCTTATTGGATTTCTATACTGCCCATCTGACAAGCAAGGTCACTAGCATTCTAGAACAGAGCAAAACAGCTCCCGCAAGCCTGAGGTCTGTTTAGCACTGTCTTGCAGATTCCTGGCATACAGTTGCTCTCTCTCCCTGTAATTTAAGGATTAAGATTCATCCACTACTACTTTCCTCAGGCAACTCTTTATGCTCTCTAGAGAACAGATACTTCCTTACCTGGGAATGTAGCCGGCAAGAAGGTGAAGAAAAGCTGCTGTGGATTGACCAGCTTGGCATAGCATCGCCATTGGGGACAGAGACTATCAGGTACTTCTGAAGTTTCAGCTTTTGAATTCTCTGTATTATCTGGAGCCTAAAACAGTCAAGACTAATTGTCAAAGAGCCAGCTGCCAGGATGTTCCAGAGGGCAGTTTTATGTCTATAAGTAAGTAAACTGCCTTAAATTCAAGACAATGTCCAAAATCCTGTTATTCAGTGCTGTGATTTGCACTAGAATACCCCACTGAAAATCAATGGGGAATTGGCAGACTTCTAGGGCAGATCCTTTGGCATCAGAACACTTTATTTAGTTAACTCATCATGTTACCATCCACCATAAAGATAACGATAAAAAGAAATGAAAACAAAAGGTCTATACATTTAAAAGTCAAGCTTCATTCTTGATGGTGTTAAAGTTGCACTCTGCATTTTCTCGTTATATCATCATTATATCATTGTTATATCATCGCATTAAAAATAATATAAGAGAAAAATAATGTAAAGAGAAAAGAAAAAAAAAGGTTGACCTCCCATTTAAAAAAGAAAGAGTTAAAGCTTGGGAGAGGAAAACAGTAGCTGGACAATTCTCTACGACTGACATGAAAGTTCCCAAGTCAGATGAAGTTTGATACGGATCTCAAACAGCTGCTATACCTGGTGCGTACTTGCAGAGGGAGCATCTTTGTTCACAACAGAGTGATAAGCGTTGGCTGGATCCTGAGGTTCAGAGGCCACGGAGGCCTTGGAGGCATCTAATGGAAGAGGAATAAGGTCAAAAGAACTGAGAAGAATCCAGCAGGAGAGAGCAAGTAGGCTAGGTATTATCTTACCTCCGATGACTGGGAGTACAAATGGAGGCGGATGGCCATCTCTGTCCCGCTGCAGCACCTGCTCCATGAAAGCAGCGTGATCGGTACCCAACAGTACGATCTCTCTGTCGCTGAGATCATGCTGAAGACAGCCATGAAATAGGCCAAGAAGCATTTCATTGGGCAAGAAAGAAGAATCCTTTGTAATCTGAGCTACAAGAAGGGGAAATTCACAATCATGAACAAACTTTGCTCCTGGCGCCCAGGAAAGCGCATCAACCCACCATGTGCACAGTTCTGGCAGCTTCATGGGGACAGTAGCTACCAGACCCCCTGCATGATGAAATTAAAAAAAAAATGGTTTTGGAGGAATCTTTGAATAATTCCAAAGGCCACTCCTGTCTTACTCTTCTTTCCTTCTCATATCCAGTGACTGCAAGAGGAAGCAATCCACAACAGAGACTTTCCAAGACTCAAGCCCCAACAAATTAAGGCCAAATGTGCAAGAACTGAACAATTACTATTCACAATAAAAGGGTATATATATGCACTGTATATGCTCAGAAGCTCTCCTCTCTATTAGAAAAGTGGTTTGGGGCCACGCTACCTGTCAGAGCGTCTTTCCCCAATGGCATCCGCTGGATCTGGCAGATCCTCACAGGCTAGGCTTCTCCCAGTAACTACCCTGAGGAGGCCCATAAGTTATCTGCAAGAGGTTGGGCCATCTTCACAGTGATGCTAACATAGTGGTACTAGCTCCTACTGCAGCCTTGCCTCCTCCACCACCCACCCCACCACCCACAGTTAACATTCAGCAGGTAACTCAAAACAATTATTTTCAGGGAGGCCTTCCACACTGGCCCTATGTAATTTATTTTATACCTCTAGTCCCACCATTGAGCATTTGCTGTTAGGGCCATTTGTTTCTATTTACGTAATACTTTAACTTCTTACATTGTATTTTATAGTGTATGTAATTTATTACCACTGTTGTAAATCCCCCAGAATATCACATTTCACTAAAGGGGCAGTGCATGAAGTCTAAGAAATAAAAAAATGAATATTGCTGTTTTATATGCTCCTGAACTGGGGAGAAAAACTAAGCCCTCCCCGTGTCCCTCCTCCACATAATGCAAAAAAAAAAAAAAAAAAAACCCAAGCCCTGAAGTCTTAAAGTAACTTGCCTCCTGACAGCATCATGAAGAACATTTCAATCTGCTGACACTTGGACAGGAGCTTCATGAGGTCAAAATGGAAAGGAATCTCATGCACGCGAGAGCCACTTGCATTATCACAACCTGTAGTGAAAACCAGGAGTGTAATCTTGAGCCCACTAAGCACACTGTAAACAGCCTGACTTTTAAAAAAATATCCACAAAGCATCTGATAGGACCGGCACCTTCAGCAGCAGCAGCACCAGTCCCAGCAGCAACAGGCCTTGGATCACACGCAGGGAAGGACCAGTCCTTGTTCTGGCAGAGTTGGCTGACATACTCAAAGGCAAGCAGGGTATGGATGCACACCAGATCTTGAGGATAAAGCTGGAATATGGATCTTGAGTTAGAGACAAGACCGAGCCACCAGGTCATAAAGCACCCCACACTGTGACTTCACTGTTAAAGACACAACATTCAAGGACCACAAGTAACTGTGACGATTAATTGGGATTATGCAAACAGAGCAGAAATGCATACACTGGGCAAAACCCTGCTGGTGCAGTTACACCTGCCTAAATCAGAACCAGGCACTAGAAATAATTAACTGATACTAACTGAAAGCTTCCTATCCCCACCCCAACGTGTCTCTGGTTTTGAGGCTCCCCGGGGCTCTCTTCTGCTCTGGGGAAGCCCTGGGGAGGCACTAGGGTTGGAGTGGGGAGCTTTTATAGTCAACATTCACTGCCAACAGTCTCATGCTGACAGGATTTTGCCCTGCAAGTTTCTTGGAAGCTAGACAGTTCTCCTCACTCAGGATTCTTTTGTCCTAAATGTGCTCTTCCACAGCCATCGCTCAGTTATACCACTTGCATCAAATGGTCTTTATAAGAACAGTAACTTTGATTTCACACACAGAATAACAACAAAGGACATGTGAACTGACCCCGCCCCCGTTTCCTTCCAGGTTAAAAAGACCAGCCATACCTGCTGCCAATCATGTTCCCTGCAGGAAAAAAGTGACCCAAAGGCTATTTTCCCTCAAAAAAAACCATCCCAGGTACGCACCACTTTTGGTATTTTCTGGTAAGGAAGGCCATGTAAGTGACGCCAACTATCCACTGCACCCTCCACGCAGCCACTTTGTGGCTCCACCCAGCATTCTGTGATAAGGTTGAGCTCCATATCCACATCAATGGCCTCCACCTCTGTATCATTGTCATCATCGGTGGAGAAACTGGAACACAAACAAAGTAATAGGGGCGCACCTAGAGCATGCCCGGGAGCTCCTGCATAGTCACAAGTGTGGCTTTTTGGTGCCTCAAAGTCCCCTCTTCCTAAAACATAAAACAGCTCGCTCTGCAGTTGGAATAACTTTGTATTTTCCATTCTCTACCATTTCTTTCTGGCCAGCTCAATTAAGTGAGATTCAAAAAGTCTATTTACTGAAAGTGAAGAAAACTCTCTTGGTCTAAAGCAGATGAAGGAGCACACGGGGGCAATAATGTGCAGTGGCGTAGCTAGAGTTTGGAGTGCCCGGGGGAAGTCAGTTTTTGTGCCCTCTCCTCCCCCTCCCAACCATGTCTCACCCACCCAGCAATTGGGGGGGGGGCAGATCCTGGGGGAACAGTGGGGGAGGGGAAGAAGGGTCTCACCTTCTCATGCCCTCTTTGTGGGTCTCCTTTTCAGTTAAGGCTCTCTTGTGCAAACCACACAGTGTGCGGATAGCGACAAGCAGGTGAAGGGTTTTTTTTTTATAACCATCACCCCCATAGCACGCTTCCCCCTCCACCTTTCCCGCCCCCCCAGCTAAGGCTTGGTGTTCATTAGCCTGGGGAAAGGAGGAGAGGAAAACAGGCAACAGGATTCCCCCCCCCCTAAGCAGCACCTCTGTTGCACGCTTCCATCTCCTCCTTTCCCCAGGCTAATGATCGCCAAGCCTTAGTAGGGGGTGGGGGGTGGGGTGGGGGTAAGGAGGAGGGAGGACAATCGACTGAGGTGCTGCTTGGAAAAAACGTTGCCTGCTTCCCTCTCCTCCTATCCCCCCGACTAAGGATCGCCAAGCCTTAGCAGGGCAAAAGGAGGACTGCTGGCGGGATGGCACATAGCTTCCTCCTGATCCCCCCTCCAGGTACCCCCAGATTGTTGTGCGCCCTGGGGCAAATGCATTCTTCAGCCCCTCCCTAGTTATGCCAGTGGTGATGTGACCTACATTGTTTTCTGCCAGGCATGCCCCTCTGCTTTCTACATAGTAGTGACAGGGCAATGTTTCCACAAAGTCTCTCTCTCTCTCTCTCTCTCTCTCTCTCTCTCTCTCTCTCTCTCTCTCTCTCTCTCTCACACACACACACACACACACACACACACACACACACACACCAGTTTCTGAACATATCAACCTCCCAGGACACTCTGCTATGGACCTCAAAGGGTTAACTGTGGGCAGGGGAGTATTATAAAGGGAGAGAGCAGTAACTGGCTATATGAACATGTTCCAGGGCCTCAGTAGAGATAAAACATCTTAGCACACTGCATACATGAATAAAACAGTTGCCACCCTTGAAACACTCTGACCTCTGCTTGGGGAAAAAACACTTATTAGCATTCCAATGACATTCAAGTTCACCTAGCATGCAATTATTGCCCTGCCCACAATGTGCTAACTGAAGAAACTTACAGCTTCACAGAACTATTCCTGCCATATTATTTTATTTCTGTTATCAAAGGGACATGTATGAACACATTGGTCACGCATTTATACTCCAGAGTTTGAGAAAGTGGATTTTGATGCACAAAAGCTCACAATGAATTAAAAATGCTAGTTCTTAAAGTGCTACAATATTTTTCTCCCTTTTCTTCTTTTGCCAATACAGTAGGAACCCCGTATCCACTGATTCAGTTATCCATGGTTGGCAGAGGAAAAAATAAATAAATAATTAAGCAAGCTACTGTCACAAAGAGCAGCTGTAAAGCAAGCTACTGTCATAAAACAGCAGCCATAAAGCAAGCTACCATCACAAACAGCAGCTGTAAAGCAAGCTCCTGTTGCAAAACAGCAGCTGTAAATCAAGTTACTATCACAAAACAGCAGTTTTGGGGACATTGTGGCATTCTCTCTTATCCACGGTTTTCATTATCCACGGGAAGGCTTGGAACCAATCCCCAGCAGATACTGGGGTCCTACTGTATGCGACTTTGAAAAAAGAAAGCTTGGCTTTCAACAGACTGGGTCATTTTATTTGCTCATTAGAAACAAAAACTATGACATGAAAAAGAATATGTACTCATGGCTTCCAATTAATAGCTGGCTGGACAGTTCAGTAAATATCTTGCATCTCAGAAGGATTCAGCCTGTGTGCCACAGGGCAAGCTGGGCAGTCCCATGGCATCCCCCCAGAAGAAGTGGGGAGTGAACCACTTCTGGAGACACTACACCTAGAAAGCCCTGAAAATTATTCTGACTTTTTCCACCAGAAGTCAGAACTGACTTGATAGGACACAGTTATTTATTAACACTTGTTCAATAACACATTCTGGACTCAATTGGGATCCTTTCATCTTTGACAACAATGTTCTCAACATAAGTGCATAGGAAGAATTTCTATGCACTTTGTAGGAGAAGATTCGTCTTGTACACAAATAGTAACGAAAGCAAATTTTGTCATTCTATCCCTGCCTTCACGTTCCCGTTTTCTGAACCAAGTTCTCACAACTGTCCGCCAGACGCTTTGGCCCTACAAGCTAGAGATCCTGCATAGCTCCTTCCCTCACCTGTCTTTAGTGGACGTGGAATGTGGAGGGAACAGCACGTATTGAACAATGCAAGTGCACTTTTCGCTGCCACTCTCTCGTGAAGAATCACTCTGTGGAAGAAAACCTGTTATGTCACATTAGTTTGTTGTCTTTCTCCTATGACACAACTCCACATTCCAGCTACTGGGAGAAAAACATCTACAGTGGTAACCCAACTTAACAGCAGCTCGACTTAAGAGCAATTCGACTTAAGAGCAGAAAATTGTTGGCATTTTAACTGCTGCCTTACAAATTTTAGATATGGTCTGCTCAACTTACAAATATTTTGTCCATTTTTTATTTTTTAACTTATTTTTTAATTTTTTTTTAGATAGGTACCCCAACTTAAGAGTAGTTCGACTTAAGAGCATGCATTCAGAACGGATTAAATCCACTGTAATTGTTGTCACACTGCTCGATGAGATGCAGCAGCTTCTGAGCTCCAGAGGTAAACATGCTATCCACCGAAGACAGACCAGAAAGAACTGACCTGGAATCCCAGTTGCCAAGCTACACATCTTATGCGTAGCTGTTTTGGGACTCTTTTCCTCCCCCTTTCTCGGGCTGCCAATCAGAAGAGTTCCCTAAGTTCTTTGCACAGGGGTAATAGAAGGAGACCCAACTATTTATTATTTCCATATTCTGTCTCTTTTTGGACTCTTACATTAGCAGCCAATTCTTTTCATTTCATTTATTTGATTTATATACCACCTGGCTAAGGCCAATTGCTTGAGGATGTAATAAATCCTCCATCATCAGAAGGGTGTGGTGTGCTGTCAAAACTAAAAGGAGTAAAGGGAAAAAGGTTTACCTTCATGGGCAACTCGAGTACCATGTTGATGATCCCATCACCACTGGATGCAAAATGGAAGCCCTCCGAAAGACGAACCCTGCATAACCCAGAAAGAAAATTATAGTAGGTCATGAGAAGCTCACGTCTTCCTTCCCTGCTTGTCTCATGTTCATGAACATTCTCTTTAAGCAATGCAAGGCTTCTTTGCTCACTGACAACTCCAGTGCCATTTTACTACACCCATCGGTCCTATGACAATGAATGAGACTGTCTGATCCTGAGCTTCAAAGAGATGCCAAACATAAAATGCACCCTTTCTTCCTTCTTACGACCAATTCTGCAGGCTCCGTTTGACTCTCTTGGACAATTTAGGCACTTACTCTGTGAGAGTGGACAGCAGCTGCGCCACAGCGGTGATGGGCACTGCAGGGACCAGCCCTGACTGCACACACCAGATCCAGCGCTGGTGATAGAAGTAGCGAGACAAAGAGGCCAGAGTGGAGGAAGCTGTCCGGCTGGCGGCCATGGTGAGAGGGCCTGACATGGGGGGATTCTCCAGAGGGAGCAGGCATGGGACGCGGTAATCCGAAGGCAGCTTCTCATATCTAGGGAAGTGAACGATAAAATAAAACAAGGGGGTAGATGAACAGGCACATAGCTATTATGGGGCTGGATTCTTCAGAGTGAACCACACTTTTTTTTGCATTTTTATTTATATTGATATGTCACATAATATACAAACATTTACACGATTTCAAAACATAACCGTTATCATAGATTGTGAGTATTTATCATAGATTTGAGTGTTTGGTAGGAAAGAGAGGAGAGAAAGGGGGAAAAAAACCACACTTTTGTGAACCACACTTTTGAGAGAGTAGTTATTCCGCCTTTGCTTCAAATCAACAGCAGATTCCATCCAATGCCATTGTGAACAGAAAGGACTCTGCCTACATCAAGGTAAATTCATTGTATTCATACAGTATATACAGCATTTTACTTCAGCGCTAGATGTAATGCCAGGGTGGATATGGGTCACACGCCTGGCAAGCATCCCACTGTGCAAATGAAATGCATCCTTAGCACCTCATCAACTTGTTGTAGCAAATTACAGAAAAGGTATGTGAATGACAATAGAATTTTGGCTCACAACTATTACATAACATAGAAATATGCATAGTTAAAAGACAATTCAGAATGACCAAGTATGCCTTGATTACTAAATCTCCCATGATACTACGCCAAATGAAGGCCAAGCTTGTGCATCTCTCTGCATCTGTGGCAAGACGGAGATCCTCCGTGCCCTCTCCCCGGGTCTGCGGGTTGGGGAACTCCTTCACTTTTTGGGGAGGTGCTCTCTCCACGAAGAATGGGGTCTGCAGTTTGGGAGTCCTGCTGGACCCAGCACTTACCATGGAAAATCGGGTGGCATCCATGGTCCGTTCCGCTCACTATCAACTGCAGAGGATTGCCCGGCTGGGGGCCCTCCTTGACGTCAGGTCGTTAATGGTTCATGTGCTTGTTATCTTGAGAAGAGACTACTGTAGTGCTCTCTACCTGGGGCTGCCCTTGAGGTTAATGCAGAGATTGCAGCTAGTGCAGAATACAGCTGCCAGACTTTTAACAGGCCAAAAAAGGAACCAACACATTACCCCTGCACCGGTTGCTGGTATGCTACCAGATACCACAGGCAGGACAATTGGGAGTGCCAACCCTGAGGGAGGCCCGGAAAGTGGTAACAAGGAGTAGTTGTAGAATCATCTACCTCCAGAAATTTGCCTAGCACCCTTGCTTCAAACTTTTAAAAAGCTATTGAAAACTTGGTTATATAGAATGGCCTTTCCTGATTTTTCAAACATCTAGCAAGACACTCTTATTCTTTTACCACTTAACTTATTTCCTCCCCCCCCCCCCATTTTAGCAGTCCCCTGGCTATTTCTGTTTTCATTTTAGCTTAATTTTAGTTCATTGTTGTTGAATTATGTATATTTTATTTTATTAAGCTTTGTGTTCTAGTTTTTTTTTAAATATATTCCTTTGTTACTTGTCATGTTATCCTATGTTGTAAACCGCCCAGAGTAGACCTTGGGCTAGATGGGCAGCACAAAAGTCAAACAAATAAATAAGTAAATAGATAAATAAATATGGCTGCTGCATCGTGTATGAGGGCTTGGCTATTATAGGCTCTGTGAGACTTTAAAGCAGGTTTTGTTACCTCCAGAGGTCCAGGGGATGTATGCTCGGAGGGCTGCACCCTTCCCTTTCTCTGACTTTATTATAAATCTTTTTTTTAAAAAAAATTAAAAACAAATGCCACATTATACCTTTTAATTATTAAAAAAATCTACAAATTGAGGTGGCTATGCGTGTTATGGATCCCCAAAATGGAACAGAACTGCCTCCCCAGAAGGCCTGAGCCGACTGAGCCAGTTAGAGTGTGGGGTGTGTGTGTGTGTGGGGGGGGGAATCTCTGTGGTATGAGCCTCCTCATCCCCTGATGAGGAATGAACTGTTCTGCCCTTGGGCTTGAGCAGAGACATGACCCACCACTGATACCTGATGAGGAGTTTCTCCAGAGGCTTGTGCAGCACGATAAGGCAAGGCCTGTCTGAGAAGGACGGCTGGGTGGCCAGCACGGGAGGTGATTTTGAAGGGGAACTGCTGCCGAGGACTTTCCTCTTCACTTTTGGTGTTGCCTCTTTGCTCTGTACTCTGTGAGGGAAGCGCAACTGCAGGATACGGTCTCTTAATTCTTCGACTATCTGTTGGAGGAGAACATCGATGGGGGTATACAGGTACGACAGTGACTTCTGGGCCCAAATCCCTCCTTTCTGTTGCACCCATCACGCCACCTGGCCTCTATGCAGAATACCACAAGTACATCAATCTGCTCTTGCCAGCAACATTACCACACGCTTCTGGGAAGGCTGTGGGTACAATATGTGCCTCACACAAACTTCTCTTGGAACTCTTGCGTACTAAAAGAACTGCTGTGGAACAGAAGGCACCCTCCTCCTTTCCAACATCAGCATGAGACCGCGGACGACACAAATTACTTAATTCCAATTATCAATGAAACATGTTTGCTTTTCTGAAGTATTATTATCCTTGTGAAGAGGGGCACGGTCCATTCGTTTTGTGTACCAATTACACTATTATTTAGGTCTTGAGGTGACACTTTTAATCTCTAAACATAAGGAGGTCTTCAAATGAAGTTAAAAGGTTAGACCGATATACAGTATAGTTCTAAAGATTTACTCTCAGCTTTACTGAAGCTTGGTAGCAAATGTTTAGGAAGCTAATGCTTGCTCTGTGAACACAAGATAATAAAAGCTAGTACTTACTTTGTTCCTGATCTTTGCTAGTGTCCCAATGGGGAATCCCAACCGAAGAACCATGCAGGGAGCTTTGGAAATGATTCGCACCACGTAAAATGAAAAAGGAGGCTGATCCTCAGAGCTGGAGAAGGGAAAACATCCCATATGAGGTGGAATGGCTTTGCAGTGGCGCTGAGTTGAAGACAGGCCATATCAAACTCTCAGCTCTGTAAATGGCACCCTTTCCCCACCTCAGAAAAGAGCAAGGCAATGTCAGCTGAGGCTGCGTTGTCACACCCAACACTGTCCACGTGGCAAGTGGAAAGTTATCTACAGATAACAGGTGGGCAATGATAGCTGGACAGATGTTTTTGGACTGAAACTCCCATAGTTGGGAGCTAGGGATGAAAAGAACTATAGGGAGAAGAGGTATCCAGAGGGCCACAGTTGCTCACCTCAGCACAGAGGGAAAAAATTGTCCAAATACTGTGTCGTGATTTTGTACAAAGAGACAAAAGCTATGTAGAGTCCAATGAAAGGCAGGACACACCAGTCCAACATGCCGGAGCACGACATGGATCGGATTGTGCTGACGTCTCCAATCAGCACTACCATGCCTTGAGATGTAGCCTAGTGGTGCTTCTAATTAGCATAATGATTAAAAGACTGCACAGCACTCCGAAGCTGAAGGACATTGACACCACAACGTGCTTGGAGAGGTTCTCTCATGGTTACCCAGCGGGACTGGGCTGACCGATTTCCACTGAAAGAGGCCTGACCCATATTAAGATTCCCCACCCCAGCAGACATGGCGTTTTCAGAACAGAGAAATCCAATCCAGGTATTCCTTATTCTGCACCAAGCCCCTCCCTCACCTGCGCATGAGCTTCACATAGGAATAGCCTTCCACCAGCACAAAGCTACTCCAGTCACGGAGCAGAGACGTCAGGGCAGAGTGGGAGATGCGGCACTGGATTGTGCTGTAGCGGCCATTGTTGCCTGGGGTGTGCAAATGCTTTGGAACTGGCCTGCAAAACAGGAGTGGAGTTATTGTTCCTGGCTCCCCGGACCCTGGCATCTCCCACCCTCTCTTCCCAAGCACCATTCACACACTGAAATCTGCCTCTGGTCCCATAGGAAACGTGGCAGGGGAGAGATCAATATGTGTTGCAAAGTCCTGCTCTCGGAATGCATGCTTCCGCAACCAAGAAACCCACCACAACTCAACCCACACGTACATGTCATGCTCCAAGAGGATCACAATGCGGTGCATGTGCAGCCATCTCTGCCAGAAATTAGCATCCATAGATAAAATGGGCTTCCAATAGGCTGCAAACTGTGCATGGCAGGAATCTGAGCTGCTGTGCTGCAAGGACAATACCTGAAAAGGAAGAAAATGCACGGGGTGTTTTCACCTTAGCCTCTGAAGCAGAGGGTTGCACATTCTGTCCCAGAAGGGAAAGCTATGGTAGCTGCTATGCAGAAAGCTGGCCAACACGTCGTGGTTTTATCCGTTTTTCTCTCCCAGTGAGTTTCCGTGGCCAAGTGGGGATTCAAACCCTGCTCTCTGAAGTCTGTCACTCTATCCATTACACCACACTGAGAATCCTACACTGGGAACAATTTTAATAGGACCTCAGAATCTTCGGAGATTAGATTCCAAGGGCAGCTCAATAGATTCCTTGTGTCTTCAAAGTGCTGCATGCCCTATATAGCGAGACATGCAGATACTATCGTTGTGAGAGGCTACAGGTTAGGTCACACAAACATCCTCCCATTATTTCATCTGTCACTAGCAGCTTGTGAAAGGCAATCTGATGTCCCCATGAAACCCTGATGCTGCCTATGTGTCAAAGCTAAGTTTGCCAAGTATGTTGAGCACAGTAAGTATTCTGATATTACCTCATAAAGAAGGAAGTGGAGAGAAAAACAATGTACAAGTATCTGTTTACATTGACAATTATGCAGATGTGCATAACACAATTGATTCTAGGCATAAGCAAAGTGGTAAGACCTGTAAGAGAAGCTGCTTAAGGGAATTGAAAGTAATGGTTCTATATTTAGGTGCATGATGCACAACCCTTCTGAGACTCCTAGACTACAAATCTCACCAATCATTCCAAGCATTTGATCCCCACCTCTGACTTTGTTGAAGAGTGAACAGGAGTTGTAGACAACATGTGGAGGATCATACTTCGGCTACCTTTAGCCATGACACCCCCCGCCATGAAGTTATTAATGAATGACCTCAAGATTTATATTGTACAGCAATCCTTAGGGAAACCAAGAGAACTATCCCAACAAACAGCATAACCATGGAATAAGACTGGACCAGTGCACAGAGCATCCTACTCCAATGGCCAAGCAAAAATGAAGACTCAAAACACAGCACAGGAAGCTATGGCCCATCTATGAAGCTGGGCAACCCACCATCACCTCTATCTTGTCTCCCTTTCACCAGCAGGGTTAAATGCCTGGTTCTTTGCACCTTTGATATCACCACATCAATTAATGTTACAGGCAGGCAGCAAATGTATTAGTTACAAGAAACCATGTTTCTATTTTTTTAAAAACCAGGTCCTGCTAACAACATACCGGTGTAGTAGATCCTGGAGGAATGTAAAAGAGTGGCACTCCATTTCTGGTGCTTTCGGGGATGGTGAAATGCTCCGGAACACTGTCAAATGACTGCAGATGGACCAACATCTGGTCGGTTTGATTGATGCTGAAAACACACACACACAAAAACTTCCTCAAGAATTCCAAGAATCACAAGGTTTTACATCACACCAAAGCAACAAGGCTGCTAATTTATCTGAAACAACTATTGGATTCTATTTGTGCTTCCCCTACAGACAGAACTGACTATTTTTGTTCAACCGTAAATACTGTCTCTTGTGCCAACTCCCTGAATCACTGGTGATGGAAAAACAAAATGCTTAAGAGTAGGAGTATGCTCCTTAAGTCAGAAATGTAATCACCACTTTAAGACCCTCCCTCTCAAACATTCAGGAAAGCAAGAAATAGACATTAACCAAAGAGACTCCAAGGTTCAGCATCTCTCTTATTTGGGCAAGTTCAAACCAACCCTATCATTAGATCAGGCTCACCTCTGTAGTGTGTTCCAGAAGCGCCGTATCACAGTGGTGCGGTAGAGGCTGGTGATAGGCTTTCGCATTGTACAGCTGATATCATGCAAGATGTCATAGCTGCCTTCCATAGTGACTTCGACCCACGTGCTACGCTTTGAGGGATCCAGGGGCCATGGGGCCACAGCCAGGTATTCAATCCTCATATTGTGCTTCCACAGCAAGACAAGTTTCACTTCAAGTTGAGTGCCACCTATAGGTAGACAAAGGGACTTTGAGAAATGACCTATAGCACGGTGTCTAACTTTGCATTCCTACATGTTGTTAGGTTATCACTCCTATCCTGACTGGCCATTGACAAAATGCTTGCTGGGGCTTCTGGGACCCGGACGTCAACCATGTCTGGGCAGCCACGGTTAGGAGCAAACAGCTTTGAAAACAAACTCTTGTCCCAGTATCCACCATAGGCCACCATCAAAACCTCAAACAGTATGGACTCCAAAGCAGCAGTGCCCTGAGCCAGGTCTTCCTTCCATAACAGGGACTCTTTGCAGCACAGTTACTTGCTCGGTTAATCTACCCATCTTCTTCCACAGACTGTCCTCTATTACTCATGCTGTGATTTCAAGAGATTAACTGGATTCAAGAACCGACATTAGATATGATCCCCTACCTGCTCACAGGGCACACTTTGTAACATGCTAGACTCCCCAGTTTTCCACTATGGTGAGTGATATCATGAGCAATCTGCATGGTCTTGGTAAAGAAGCAAGTAGAGAGATCACCTACGATCTTCCCATGTTTATACCCAAGAGACAAGAAAATGGTTTGCAGGGAAGTCTCTGACTCTTAAGTATTATGTGAACAGACTGCAGACAGGGCATAAAGCAGCGGTTCTTAATCTTGGGTCCCCATAAATTCTGGCCAGCACAGCTAATGGTGAAAGCTTCTGGGGATTTTAGTCCAAGAAAATCTAGAGATGCAAAGTTGGGAACCATGGGTATAAAGTCTATAAAATGTAATCCAAGTCCAAAATAGATTTGGAGACAAATTATATCCCCCTGAATTCAAGATCCAAAGTCCATTTAAATAGTTGTCAGTTTGAGTTCTTTTGTCACATAGCTACATTTAGCAGTAATTATTTCACCGAAGAAGGGGCCTACACTTCAATATATTAGCGCTTCTAATTCTTTGCTAAAAATGGGAGATGTCTAAAGAAACCGCAATGGTTTATTAAAGAACTTTTAACTCAGCTAACTATAAAGAAAAACAAGTACAAGAAATGGAAAAATGGGGAATGCACCAAAGAGGAATATAAGCAAACAGCTAATATATGCAGGGGGATGGTCCTGCAGCAAAAGGAGAAATAATGAAATGATAGGTTCTCTGTGTGGCAATGATAACCAGTTACTAACAGGAGATAAGGAAAAGGCAGAAGTACTCAACACCTTCTTTGCCTCAGTTTTCTCCAAAAAGGAAGAAAGAGATCCGCTGGGACAAAGAGTGGATGAGGCAGGATGAGAATTGCAACATAGAATAGGTAGAGAGGTAGTACAGAAACCCCTGGAAACATTAAATGAATTTAAGTCTCCTGGGCCAGATGAATTACACCCAAGGATATTAAAAAACCCGGCAGAAGTAATTTCAGGACCATTGGCAATAATCTTTGAAAAGTCCTGGAGAACAGGGGAAGTCCCTATCAATTGGAGGAGGACTAATGTTGTCCCCATCTTTAAAAAAAGGGGGGGGAGGACTGAATAATTACTGCCCAGTCAGCTTGACTTTAATTCCTGGAAAGATTCTAGAGCAGATTATTAAACAGGCAGTTTGTAATTATTTAACAAACAAAGCTGTCATTACGAGAAGTCAACACGGGTTTCTTAAAAACAAATCATACCAGACTAATTTGATCTGTTTCTTTGATAGAATTACAGGCCTGGTGGATGAGGGGAATGCTGTGGATATTGCTTATCTGGACTTCAGTAAAGCCTTCCATAAGGTTCCCCATGGTATTCTTGCAAAGAAGTTAGTAGAAAGTGGGATAGATAGTGCTACTGTTAGGTGGATTTGTAATTGGTTGACTGATCACACCCAAAGGGTGATCTAAATGGCCTCTCTTCAGCTTGGAGAGACGTGACCAGTGGGGTGCCCCAGGGTTCTGTTCTGGGTCCAATGCTGTTCAGTATCTTTATTAATGACTCCGAGGAAGGAACAGAGAGTATGCTAATTAAATTTGCAGATGATACCAAATTGGGAGGGGTTGCTAATTCCCTAGAGGATAGGGTAAAAATCCAAAATGACCTTGACAGATTAGAATGCTGGGCCAAAGCTAATGGAATGGGGTTCAACAGAGGGAAATGTAGGGTGCTGCATCTAGGTAAAAAGAATGAATTGCACAAATATAGGATGGGAGATACCTTGGTGGAAAATAGTACCTGAGAAAGGGATCTGGGAGTCTTGGTGGACCACTTTGAACATGAGTCAGCAGTGTGACGTGGCAGCCAAGAAAGCCAAAGTGATTCTTGGTTGCATCAACAGAAGCATAGTGTCTAGATCACTCTATTCTGCTCTGGTTAGACCCCACCTGGAGTACTGTGTCCAGTTCTGTGTGCCTCAATTTAAAAAGGACGTTGACAACCTTGAGCAGGTACAAAGGAGGGCAACCAGGATGGTTGAAGGCCTGGAAGAAATGTCTTATGAGGAGTGTGGCTTAGGGAGCTGGGAATGTTTAGCCTTGCAAAAAGAAGGCTGAAAGGGGATATGATAGCAATGTTTAAATAGTTGAAAGGACATCATATTGAAGAGGGAACAGGTTTGTTTTCCATGGCTTCAGAGACTAGGACTCGGGGCAATGGTTTCAAACTACAGTACAGGAAAAGAGATTCCATTTGAACATTAGGAAGAACTTCATGATGGTTAGAGCTGTTCGGCACTGGAATATGCTGCCACAGAGGGTGGTAGAGTTTCCTTCTTTGGAAGTTTTTAAGCAGAGGCTGGATGGCCATCTGTCAGAAATATTGTGATGGGGATTCCTGCATGGCAGGGAGGTGGACTAGATGGCCCTTGAGTTCTCTTCCAACTCTATGATTCTATCAGTGACAATTTCAGGAACTGTTCACAATCCCACAAAGTTATGGAAAGAGTCCAGAGACATATACACACAGGGGGCATCACATGTAAAGAAGAGATTCAGAAGGACCATCAACCTGATCAAACAAAATATGGACACCAAAAGAGACCTCACCTTTTGTAACACTGACTTCACGGATACTGTAACCTTCTCTCAGACGTACAGAAACTATACTAATAAGGTCAGCATGCACTTCTTTTTCTGCATGTTTCTTCCGCCTCATAGCCAGAGCTGGATTGCTGCTTGCGGAAACAAGGTGTTCGTTGAAAAGTCTATGCTGGGACACTGCAACAGTAATAATCATGTCAAAACCCGGACAACAGTTCATTCACTCCTATACTTCCTAGGAGTCCCCAGGGCACACCGGGTGGGGGGGAATCACCAGTATCCACTAAAAAGAACAGAGGACAGCACTAAAATGCCCAACTTGGAATACATCCCATGAAAGGAGAACTCAAGGCAGAATTATATACTGTAGTAAGTTAAGACATGTTTAGGTATGGCTAGAACAGGTCATGCCCTTTTCTTAACAGAAAACAAGCTTTGAAAAATCCAGACCTGGATTTGGATCTTTTCCCTGCTATGTTGTCTTCCTTTTGAGACTTACTTTCACCAGTCAAATACCCACTAAGTGGGAGAGTATTTGAACTTTTCAGCAGGAAAACAGTATGATGGGAAAATGCTGGCCAAATGCTAAATGTGCCATTTGGATATTTCTCCTAATACAAAATGCAATGTGGATCTCATTTGATTCTACAGGGAAAACCACTTTCATAATTCTAATTAAAAGGCGGCTTAATTATGCATATTTGAACTGAAAAATTATTACCATCCTCCAGAGTAAAAGAGGGCCACATTAAATCCTGTTGACAAACCAGCTTCCCCAGACATGTTTCGTAAGTCCATTGCAATGATTCCGAAATCTAAATAGTTGTGCTGCATTACCATGATCAGTCTGTAAATCTCAGGTTAATTTTTATGTGGGAAAAAGGCCCTTCTCACTCATTACAATGCAGTCAAAGGGTAGAGGCATGGAGATATGAATATTCAAACGAGCAGATTAAAACGCATGTATTGAGGAAATACATTTTCCCATTATGCATATGAGTAAAGAATGTTGTTGTGTAGAAATGTCAGAAAACATGAGGCTCATTCTTCCTTCCTAATATAGAAAACCTTCATCCCACACTGTATGGATACAGACTGTGTGACTTTCCAAATGTTGCTGCCTTGCTTTTCCTAATCACTCTCTGTGCTGGATAAGGTTGATGGGAATTCCATTTCATAGCAGCTGGAAAGCCACATGCCCTCCACACCTATCTACGTCAAGGCACATCTGAGACTGAAGGATGACTCCATAGAGAAGTGCACTGATAGAAAAGCTAAATGGGCCACCATGTCCCTTATTAATTTTTCAGGGGCAAAATTCACTGTTCTGAAATCTCTAAATCATAGTATTGCTCACAATTCTTAAGCAAGTTTCTAGGAAAAACTGACAATCCCCAACCGCAGTCCTCCCTACTTCATATAGTGTTCATCGTTCATTCCCTTGAGAAGGTATCTTAATGTATATTCCTATACGTCAATCTAATCAAGAGTTACTGTTTGCACTCAAAGTGGTTACAGGGTATGCAAGAAGAGGGAACGTGCTCCATTGCGTACAACTAAGCTCACCACAGTAATACTCAGGGTTCAGGGACTCTCCACTGCGCAGAAATGAGTACAGCAGAAAAGCTTTGTGATAGACATTCAGATCCAGACAAGAAGGCTCCACCTCGGGACATGTGGAAAGGTAGGTACCAAATGTTGCCATGGCAATGAACTTCATAAGTTCCACATTGGGCACATGACCAAAACTGCAGTCGTAAGAATAGACTCCTCCCACCTGCACAAAACAGAAAATCCTGAATGTAGACAAAGTTCACATCCAGTACTCTCAAACAAAAAGGTTGCAGTCAAAGTTTCTTCTAAGCTGCACATGTGCATACTTGTCCAGAGATCCATTGGGGAGGCACATGGACAACAGGATTACAGTGGCACCTTGTATAAAGGAATTAATTCGTTCCAAACGAAATTATGTTAAGCAAATTTTCTATACAAATTCCCATAGGAATGCATCGAAAATGGAGTGATCCCATTTTTATGTTGTACAGCTTCTCCCCATAGGTGATTACGTTAAGCAAATTTCCCCTATCTCTGGAATTTTTTATGTTGTACAAAGTTTATGTTATACAAGCTGTTTGTTATACAAGGGTCCACTGTACTTCCCGTTTTGAATTAATCCCATCCCATCCCACATGCATGGAGACGCTACCGCGTAGCTGGGCAGAAAATTAGAGGCTTCATTGGTCACAGTTAATTATGTATCCAATTATACCAAGATGTTATAATTATACCAAGATGTTACAAATAACATCTTGCTAAAATGCCAGATCTGTTCAGCCGAGTGGGAAAGGAAAAAACAAAGACCTCTTCGAAATAGCCAATCCAACCCTTTTAACAAACACAGTCTATTTCAGTTTATCATCCACTTTACTATTAAGTTTCACCTGATCAATAAAATTCATATCTTTGAATTCTCTCCTTTCAAGTCTTTGTTCAATGGCTAACATAGAAATGAGGGTAGTCAAAAAATATATTCTTCGTATAAAGGAGCTGGATTCAACTAGTGTTTCACCATGCTGAGTATCCTCATAAGAAAACACTTGGACACTCATATAATAAGCAGTTTGTTTAACAGAAAATCTGCTTAAAGGAAAACATTTCCAGAGACAGGGGGAAACTGCTTAACAGAATCACCTATGGGGCAAATCCGTACAGCAGGAAAAATGGTCACGATTAGGGATTAATCAGTTTTCAATGCATTCCTATGGGAAATTTGTACAAAGGAAAATTTGCTTGACATAATTTCATTTGGAAGGAATTAATTCCTTTATACAAGGTATCATTGTACTGTAGTTAAAATGCAAACTCATTTAATTTTGCATGACTTTTGCAACACTTTGCTCAATGGCACAGGCAAGACTGTAGTAGTTATGAACTTACTCATTGCAGAACAGCATATTGGCCAACCATCGATCAGATTTTGGCTGAGTTAGACAAACTGATGTGAAACATCCCACACCAAGAAGCAAAATACCATATTAATCAAAAGTTATTTGCAATTTCAGCAGCTATCGGTCAACATTACGCTCGTCTCCTCAGAAATAAGCCATGTATAGTTCAAAAGGTGTTTTTCCTGTGTTAAGTATAGAATTTCAATTATAGCTACCACACTATATAGCTACATTAGTTCATTTTAAGCATAAAAATCTGTTTTTAAAATCTCATCTTCATAGCCAAAAACAGATTCTATTTCCTCCTCACTATGAGAGCTAATATTTAGTGATACAGTATCTCAAAGAGTTTATGAAAACTGTGCACCTAATAAAATGTGCACAGTTTGCTCAAATTGTACAGAATTAAAACAGTGGTCACTTGGTTTCATGCATTTTAAAAAATCTGAGGCATCAGATGGATTCTCTATTATTTTTGACAACCACCTAGTCATTCTGTGATGATACCCATTTTGTACCACCCAGAGACATTTGAAATAGATAAATTATGCACTAAGAAATTAGAGGTGCATAAGGAAAGAACTGGAACTTGCACCTTCTCCTACTCTCTGGGAAGACCTGCTGCCCGAGATTAAGCAATGCATTAAAAACAAGGGCTTTTAGGCAGGCTTATCCAGAGTCAACAAAATAATTCTAGACAGCGATCTTTGAACTACCACCCCACACTTATATCTATATTATGGATGTGTGCAATGTTTAATGTTAATATTAATCTAGGATATTTAATTTTGTAGTGGTGTATTGGCTAACAAGGCTACTTAGTTAATTTATGTTGTGTAATTAATTTTCTTTTTTGCATTATGCTATGTTGGTTTTAATCGTTGTTGTGGATTTTGAATGTTGTTAGGCTCCCAGGGTGGCCTCTTGGATGGACAGGTGGACTGATGGAGAGATGTGAACTCTGGGCCATTACTCTGTGGCAAAGAGTTACATAGGGAGACATCTAAAGAAACCTGGCAACCCAGGCAGTCGTCCAGTTTGCCCCTAAAGGTTAAAATAGCTCCAGACCCAGTGCATGTACAATTACTATGGTGCATGCTACCCACAATCTCCCACTGCACCTGGACAAAGGAACAGGCTACAGTCCCACTGCGCAGTTGGTTGAGCAGAGTTTCACAGACTGCTACATCTGGGACACTGGTGACACCATCAGTGATCACAATAATCCCTGCAAATAACAACAAGGAAAATCAGCAGTAAATGGACAAGGGCAGGTACTGTGAAAGTCAAGAATGAAGTCCTGAGGCACATTTATAACAAATGGGTAGGCATGAGCAATCGCTGTTTTAAGCTACATAAGCTGTGTAGTGGTTCTTTCCTCTAAAATACAACATGATATATTTTATGAAACTTATTCAGTGTCGAAAGATAGGCCTCTGCTCCACAATAAATTTTTTTCCAGCTTAGGCTGATTGACAAACACACTTCTCTTGGAATGGGTACACAGCAAGTTTTGTGAACATTTTTTATTTTCCAACAAGCATATCACCTTCAGTCCCTTAAAATGATTCTGCTACCCAAGTTCTGTCATCCTTTGGATGATGTAACACGTAATCAAATGTTTCCCATTCTTTCTCCTATGGGCCTGCACTTACACCTCTGATATTCCAGCCATTGATTTACTGCATGCATCAGCAAGGAATCTCATGTAGACTGAAAGGTATCAACAAATTAAAACACGAGTAGCACCAATAAACAGCTCGACATAAGGTCCCTGCATCGAGGAAGCCTTTGTTCCAGGGTCAGGGAGTCCAAGACCCAAAAACTTCAGGATTTCTTTCCCCTGCAGAGGGCAGGCATTTTTTCAGCCTAGGGAGAAACAGACTCAATCTTCTCTAACTCCCTTCATACAGGTGGCCTTAAGAATTGTCCCAAACACAGTCATCTATGCTTCTCCTAGCAACTGCACTTTGAAGGGCCCCACTGGCTAACCTGCGCTGGAGTTGGAGGGCAGCAGCTGCAAAGCCAGAATCCCCTGTCGGATCATGCTGACGAGCCCAACATCAGCTGTCACCATAGAGATACCCATCTTCCTTCCTGAGGACTCCTGGATGTCATCCTGATTAAGGGAGGACAAGTCCACCTGCAGCAAGAAATAAAATTTCCATCAATCATAATCCAGGACTTTGCCTCCAGTTTAAGCACAGCCTGCGTTCATTCATTGCCCCCCACCCATGCTCCCCATGTTCCACACACAGGCTCAGTGGGTGCTTCTTGTGGAGAACTCCAAGGTCTTGGCAAACAGACTTCAACCATCAATACAACAGGTTCAAGAGCACAATTTCTTAGAAACTTAAAGACCTCGGGACTCCATTTCTGTGACTGTCATGAACAAGAAGCATTTCAGGATCTTTCCAATCTGCCTAAAAATAGCTCTGGGTAGAAGCAAATATCAGATCATGGTAGCCAGATGTTTCCTTTTGGGGACTGTTGGGAGATTTACAACCTGGCTGATTAGCATTTCTGCTTGCCCTTGTGGGCTCACTGAATCAAGAGGTCAACCGCAAAGTGGGAGAATCAGCAAAAGGTGAACATCCATTCCCACAGCAGTGACAGCACGCTCCCAGATTCAGCATGTCTTTATGAGTGTCAGGCACAGCCCTGGATTGAGGTTACGCTCTCCAAAAATTCCATACACACATTAAACAAACTGGATGCTACTGACCTGGTTGCTCAAACAAAATGTCCTACTCTTTCCAAGCGAATAATTTGGAGAAAATACTCAAGAAAATAAACAGGTAGCCGCCACCACCCTCCGTGGCGCAGGGGAAAGGCGCACTATGTTTGAAATTACTTTTATCCACTGAGGCAAGCGCTTGCCTCGGTGGATAAAAGTAATTTCAAACATGGTGCACCACTTATCCCAACCCCACCCCCGCATCACGGGGGAAAGGCGGGCGTTGTTTAAAGGGGTTTCCCATAGGAATGCATTGAAATCCGTTCCCTCTGGAATGAATTAATTGATTTTCAATGCATTCCTATGGGAAACCGCTGCCCAGTTTAAAAGATTAGTGACTTACAAGCGTGTCCTCAGAATGCATTAATCTCATAAGTCAGGGTTCCACTGTAGTTTATACAAAATGCATCCAGAACTGCTGAGTCGCTCAGTGGTCTCTGGGAGTTCAATTCCCCACTGGGCCTCCTTGACAGGACCTAGACGTACTGATCCCTAGAGTTCCCTTACAGCTCTGCAGTTATAAAATTATTATTAGGTGCTTTGTTCATAGCAAAGATCAAAGGTGAATTTAGAATGCACAACTTAGTAATCAAGCTTCAGTCACCAGAAAATTGACTTTTCTCTCCTTTCTATTTTACAAGTTTGCTATAAATGTAAAAAATATGCACACATGGGCACTTGGACTTGGCTGTAAGGCTTATAACATACAGACAAGAGGCAGGATACTATGCAAACCCCGCATGCTTCAGAAGCTAACTCAAGTCCAGCTTTTCCATTTCCCAAAGTGCTGTTCTGTAGAGAGGCAGACCTCCAACACAGTACGATGAATAGGAAAAGGCCAGCCTAAGACAGGGCAACGGGGCAAAGAATCCAAAGACTCTTCCTACTCCTTCAAGCAGCAGGCAGTTACCCTGGGCTTCTCACCTGAGTTTTGGGCTCATATTGCTGCTGGAGCATCTCAGCCACTTTGTTTTCAAAGGTGCACAGTTGTGTATAAACTTGCTGCAAGAAGGTCTCTATTTTGGTCTGATCCAGCAGACAACCCTGAAAGAGTACCTAGGCCCCAGAGAGTGAGACAAATTTATCCATTCCAGTTATTTTGTTTCAAAGCATAGTGAGTGTACATAAATACAGTACAATCTCAGCTAAACTGAAAAATGTAACATACCAGTTCCTTAAGAGGCAAATAAAAAAGAACATTCATTTAAAATCCCACAGATGTTTTAGGTTTTCAAAAATGCTACCCAAAGGGGAACAACTTTAATGACCTCTTTACAGATTTAGGCTGAATAGCTGGAAAAACGTCTTATCTTAGAGCAGTACAGCAAGGAAACCAATTAGCATGGGAGCTGGCGAGCACTCCAGTGCTGGAGGCATTGAAGAGAAAATTGAACAACCATCTGTCAAATCTGACTTTAATTGGTTTCCTCCACTGAGCAGAGAATTGGACTTGATGGACTTATAGGCCTTTTCCAACTCCATGATTCTATGATCCTCTTTAATCCATAGATGTCTCTACGTCAGGTGTCAGATCCACTAACAACCTCATCCCACTGATCTGGATTCTTATACTCTAATCTGCCTCTGTCTGCTTTTGTATGTACAGTAGTTTGATTTATTATTGCTGCTTGCTGTTTGATTTAATTATGGTTGATTGGTTGGTTTGTATTTGGTTATATTTTGTATACTGTTTAATTGTATTATTAATTGTATTGTTTATGTTTAAATTCCTGTAAAGCACCCAGAGTGACCTTTGGTCAGATGGCGCTGCAAATAAATAAAATGAAATAAAATAAATAAATAAAGCATGTACATGTCTTCTCAGCTTGAACGTCCTAGGTCCTAGGAGATACAACTAAAATATATACTGCAGAGAATATTTCTCAGTTAGAACGTACTTGGATGAATAATCTATCATATGTATTATGCCAAGAGATCAGTGTTTCAAAGTTCTTCTTTTAAATGTTATTCATTTAGTAGCACTTGCTCCTAGTGAGGAGACCCAAGGCAGCCCTCAGTGTTAAAAGCACAAGAAGTTTCAAATTAAAAAGCAGATAAAAATGCAATAATTAATTAAAGCAGGCTGCCGGGGAGTAGGAACCAAAAACACCAAGAACAGGTTTTAAACCTAGACAGCTTCCTTTGAATTAGATGTAAAGATAGAGTAGGGTATCATTAGCACACTGGTGACATCATTTTTTGGGGGGTGGGGGACCAAAATCCTCAAGGATACTCCAGACCAACAGCAAGAGCATGCAACAGGAGCATCCTCCCACCACCACCACCCAGTACCACCCTCTGAGTTCTCCCCTCTGGGGGAAAATTAAAACAATGCCTTCAAGTCCTATTCCGGTAAGAAAATATTACAGCAGAATAAGTAGCAATGCTCTGCAGGATTTTTCCTTCTATTCCTTCTTCTCTGCCCTCAAAGTGCCAGCATTACAGAGGAATAAAGCATACTCAGCCACCACTGAGCTCCTTTATGTATCTGAAATCAGGCATTCATCACTCAGCTTTCACAAACAATATACATAATGTTAAAATGACTAGACACAGTCTCTCTCTCTCTCTCTCTCTCTCTCTCTCTCTCTCTCTCTCTCTCTCTCCCTCTCTCTCTCTCTCTCTCTGTGGCTGCTGCCTTTTGATCTCTCATCCTAGGAAAGGGATATGGACTACCTAAGACCAAAGTCTCTCCATATGGAGCTTCCAGATGTTGTTGAACTATAACTGTCCCTGAACCTTGGCTGCAACACCTGGGAGAAGGGGAATTATATTCAACCAACATATGGTTCCCATGGTTAGGAGGCATTGACAAGACTACAGAAAAATTATGGTACTTCCTACTAAGAGCAATATAGCCACAGATTACAGCTGCTTCTGAATCTTATCTTTAATAAGATAAGCATTTGACTGCATCTCTTCATTTACTACAATCACCCACAAATTGAACAGGTAGACCAGTTCTTAGGTGAACAGGGAGACATGTGAACTGCAGCCTTATTGTGCCTAACTTGTACTCAACAGGATACCGGTCAGAGAATTCAACTAGAAGACAGGGTATGCAGAAACAAACAAACTCTTTTTAGAGGATCATAGACTCTACCTCATAGCCATAATCTGTACAACTTTCCTGACAAGTGATAATCTAGGTGAGGCATGTCCAAACTTTGGCCTTCCTGATGTTTTGGACCACAACTCCCAGAATTCCAAGCCTGTATTTCTAATGGCAAAGGACTGTGGGAGCTGTGGTCCAAAACATCTGGAGGGCTGAAGTTTGGACATGCCTGATCTAGGTTAAAACGCTGCCCCTCTGACTCCTTGCTTGGGGCTCTTGTTAGCAGAGAGGACAGTAGCCTTTCATATTAACAGAATGTAGAGATGGAAGGAATAAGAACTACCTGGTGTGTCTGTAGACCAATTATTGAAGAATATGCTTGGATAGTGATGAAGATCTCAGGTTGATAGATAATGTCCGAACCTGGGATTCGAAACGGTTTCAGTAAGCCCACTAAACACCGGGAAAGGGCATAGAACACTTCGTCAAAAATTATCTCTCCTGTCGAGTCATCCTGAAGAAGAAGAAAATGTCAGAGGCTATTAAGTTTCTGTGGAAATTGTCTCAGAGACGTGGGTCCCCCTCTACCCTGCAGCACATTAGCACTTCATACTATGGAGATACACCGCAGGCTCTTCTTATAGAGAAAAGCAAGCAATACTGCCAGGTAAGGAAGAAGAAAAGTATGGCAACACTCAGCCCACGCAGGCTGTTGTCTGTGAGGCAAACAAACTTACCACAATCCCTGTGGAGGGGCTCAAATCCAGTTCAATGACAAAACGATACTGGCGAGCAAGGAATGTGACTTGTGTGGAAGGCATTAAGAGGTAGGGCCTGGGCTCCACGGGCTCGTTTGTTTGCCAGCTGATTGGCAAAATGCTGAGAACATCCAACTCATTATCTGATGTTACCTTCAAAAATGAGAAACAATGAAACAGGCAGGAATAAAAGAAGTGCAAGGAAAATTGGGGGGGGGATTACTTTTCAGATGCATTTTTTTGTTTCTACTCATGCATTCATTCATGCCTTCTTACTAGAGATGGGCACGAGCAGCACCATGCCCACAAAGGTTGGGTGCCACATACTCCCTTCTTCCACCTCCTCTGTGTCCTTGTCCATTTCCCAAATCAAGTGCCTCCTCCATGTGACTGCCTACTCACCAACTTCAGTGCATGCTTCCCTCCTTCATCTCTTCTGATACAGTAACCCCCCACCTATCACTGGGGTTAGGGACCCACCCGACCCACGATGACTAAAAATCTGCGACATGCGGATGCAGGTCGGGTGGGGCCTGGGGGGCGGGGGGCGATCAGATCCCCCTGCCGCCACCCGCCCGAGCCACACCGAGACTTCTTGGGGACCTGGCCTTCTGCCGCCACCTGCCCGCGCTGCCTTGAGACTTCTCGGACCGACTTTGGGGGATCTTTCCGGGGGGGGGGGAGTGGCGTCCGGGGCCAAATGCATTGGCTCAATGCATTTCAATGGAGATAGCGGGGCAGCGCCCAATGCTGCCGGTGGCCTTGGGTGATGCAATTGGCCCCCGCTGCCCACCCGCCGGACCCCGAGGCTTCTCAGAGGATCGCGGGCTGGCAGTGATGGGGGATCATATCCGGGGCTTGGGGACGGGGGGGTGAAAGGTTTTAAAAACCCAGGCTCCAGTTCATTGCCACTGGGGTGGGGAAATAAAGGTTTTTCTTCCCCACCCCAGCGCTATCCATTCAAAGGTAGCACTGCTGGTGGGCGAGGAGCTTGTGGCCTCCCTCTTGGCCTATGAGGACAGTAAGGATCAGGCTCTTCCCTGTCCCCATCTGAGGGAGCAGGAGTCCATTTAACACATTCTTTAGGCCTCAGCACAGGTTCTGGGGCATCACCCACTCCGTCATCTGACTTAGCAGGCTGTTTCTTAGGCTTGGCTCCCGCTTCGACCCATTCCTCTTCTGTAGCTTCTTCTTCTCCTTCCTCTTCCTGGTCTTCTTCTGGATTTCCTTCCCCATCAACATCACTCAGCACCAGATCCTCATCATCCTTATTGGGTGGCAAAGGGCTCCAGATTGCTAAGATTTGCTCCCATGGAACCATCCACCTTCTTAGTCTCTAGTGATTGAGACAGAAGTCGGGGATTTATGGGGTGCAATTATCCATCCGAGCCACGGACATAAATTTCCTGAGGCATAGCGAAGTCTGGAATGCTGGGACCTTCTCCCTCTAACCTTCCAGCCATTGCTAACCCCTCTCTGTCTAAAAAAACCCAAACCAGACTGCCATCCGAAAAACCAGCATCCTGAACAATGTCAGAAGTACAGAAAAAGATGCTAACTAAAAATCAAAAATTACAGGCAGCTTCCACAAACCAAAAAGATGACCCAGTGCCAGTGGGTGGCCACTGGAGACAAAAGGAGGGAAGTGTGTATTGCGATCTGTGAGTGGGCAGTAGTACTCTGAGGAGGCAAGGATGGAGGCTCACTGAGAAGGCAGGAGAAGGGAGTGTGTGGTGCCTGCAGAAAACTTACGTGGGCCCAGTAGCAAACTATAGTTCATGACCATTTCCAATTCTTACTCTTCCTCTATTGTGGGGATTCATCCTTTAGAAACAACCTTTATATACCTATTTTACTGTATTTGGCCTATTTTAATCTCACCTTTCCACTAAAAACAGCTCTCAAGAAAGCTAGCAAATTTAAATAATGGCTGAATTCTTGCCACATAATAAAAGCAACATTTTAAGTTTCGTCCATTCCTTGTTGATAACTGAAGAGCCTCTGCAGCAACCGAACCTCGTGGCACAGTGGCTAAAGGCCTGTACTGCAGGCAAAACTGTGCTCACGACCTGGGGTTCAGTCCCAGGTAGCAGGCTCATGGTTGACTCAGCCTTCCATCCTTCCGAGGTCAGTAAAATGAGTACCCAGCTTGCTGGAGGTGGGGGGGGGGGCAATGTGTAGCCTACATACTGTAATTAAAAACTGTAAACCACCCAGAGACTACTTGAAGTGGTATGGGGCGGTATATAAGCAGAACACTTTGCTTCTCAGGAGGGCAAGCCTACACACATGAAGGCACCATGTGCCTATGCTCCCAAGAATCACATAGTCGGCTGCTTATTTACTGGTACGGAATGAACCCAAACTTGTAGCTTTGTTTACATTATGCAACAGATTCCAGCCAATACAATTTTCAAGTAGTCAAGAGGGAACAGCAGGTGTGAAAATCAATCACAGTTCTGAGGAGAGTGCATTCAGCACTCTAGGAAACCAAAGGATAAAGCTCTGTTCTATTTGTCTATAAGGCAAGCCTCTACAAGAGATGGGATTCTCACAGACTCACTCACCAGTTCTGATTCAGGCACTGCCTGGATAACTTGATGCAAATGATTGAGGAACCAAGCAAGGCGCACATTGCGTGATATTCGATAGTCTTTCTTCATCAAAAGATAGATCTGACCAGCCTCATCTACCTGAACATAATGAAGAGAGAAAGTGTCATTCTTCCAAACTGGCAAATGTTAAGGACACCACCAGTATCCTTGCACAACACAAAAATCCCTTTGTCTCATGTTTACATTTTATGTTTATCTTGTGTGTGCATGCATGCTTGTACCTGCTAAGGTCTACAGAGGAAATAACATTGTTAGTTAACTACTCAGTAACCAAAGCTATATAGAACTAATCATGTCACCCAAATTCTCATTTGAGATTATGGTTAAAAACAAAATGATAAATATTACATCACTCCACAAGTACTTTACTAGACTGAATGGGGTCACAAGAGCAAGAAATTTTGAATAAGTAAAACAATGTTTTAGACAAACTAACCACCTTGATTAATCAAAGTGAAATTGAAAAGTTGCTGAGAAAAAAAAAGGTTATAGAAAGATGCACAGAATTGAATTTGACTTTTTAATGGGAAATCTGATAACCACAATAAATACATTATTTAAGATACTGTCAAGATATATAGTTCTGATTCAACTTTAAATGTATTCGTTGTATTGGCTTTATTTACCATTTTAATAGAATACTTGTCTAATTCTTGTTAAATATTTGTATACCTACTGTTTCTAAATATTGTCTTTTTAATGATGTAAGCCACCTTGGGTTAAGGAGAAAGGCTAGGTAAATATTTCAAATTTAAAAAACTTACTTTATTATTTTTCTCTCCATAAACCAAGGATAGGAAATTTACTGTCTTCTCTGTGTTGCTGGACTCTAAGTGCCATTATTACCCTATACCACTGGCACTGGTGTACAGACTTGCAGGAGTTGCATTTCTACAGCATTGGATGGGCTGCCCATTCTCTATAACCTGTCTAAATGGCATCTCTGCTTAATATGGAAGCTGGTTTTCATGCATTATGTAATACAATCTGTATACAATTTTATAAATTTTATTTTTTCCTACAATAATTAGGATCAATCATGAGATTTATTATGTTAATATAGATTAGATTACATTCTGAAATGTCTGCAACACTGGAAAACTACATTCTTGACATGTGCTGTCAGGTAACTTTCCAGTTACAGTGATCCCTGGAAAAAATGCTTGAATGGTGATGCAGCAGTAGCTCTCTGCATCCTTATCATACTATTAATGCCTCACTGAATTGGGCTGTCACTGTTCAGGAGAAGATGCTGAGCTTCACTTGAGTTATTTTTCCAATAAAGCTGTTCTTCTCTTAACTGCAAATCACAGCAGCAATGTGTGTGTGTGTTGCATCGTTCGTGACCCCATGTCCATGGAGTTTTCTTGGCAGGAATTACTGGAGTGGCTTGCCCGTTCCTACTCCAGGCGCCTACAGCACCTGGTATTCCCTGGAGGTCTCCCATCCAAGTACTAACCAGGGCCGACCCTGCTTAGCTTCCGAAATCAGGCGAGATGGGATGTGCTCAGGGCATCTAGGCAGCACAGCAGCAACAGGCACGTTTATTTGGCATTTTACTCCGGAGAGGGGCTGAGTTACAGACTAGGTCCCTAAAAAATGGAGACTTTTCCTAGGGAGAAAACCTCGGAGTATTGCATATCTGGCTTGACCCCGCATATAAAGCAAACTTCCTACGGTGCTTTTGTCCTGCAGGAAAATACAGTACCTATAACAGGCATAGCCTCTGTTCCTCGCAGGTCAGTATATAAGCCAAGCATGTCCAAACTTCGGCCCTCCAGATGTTTTGGACCGCAACTCCCACAGTCCTTTGCCATGGGAAATACAGGCTTGGAATTCTGGGAGTTGTGGTCCAAAACATCAGGAGGGCCAAAGTTTGGACATGTCTGGTTTAAGCTATCGGGGTGAAGTTTTTGTTGTTGCTGTTTTGTTCGTTTCTGATTGACGAGTCACGCTTCCGGCCCTTTCCCATCCATAAGCCACAGCCAAGCCCTTCCTCCATCGCCCAGAAGTGGCCCGGAGAGGAGGGCTCACGGGACGCTGCCGAGGAGGCTCTTTCCTTGCAGGAAAACCACAACAACACACCGGCGGCGGCGGCACCCTGGCCGGATGCATGCAGCCAGCCACGCCTGCCGCCCACTGCGCCCAACCCCACCCCACCCCTCCCGACCCATCTTCTCAGCCCCTCGGCTCCCCGTTGGCACCTCCGCCTTTGCAAGACTTGGGAACACCATGCAAAGCCCATGCCGAGAACGCCAAGCACCCCCAACACCACCACACACACACCCCTCGCAGGGTCCCCTCTCCGGGCTTTTCCTGCCGCTTGCACGCCCCCCCCCCGTGCAGCCTCCCCCCCGCGGGGGTCCCGCTGCACGGCGCGCGCGGTACCTCCGAGTCGGGGCTCTCCGAGGCCGCCATGACGGACTGGCACCTCCCCGCTCCGTGACCTCCCCCCCTCCTGTGAAGCTCCGACCCGGAAGAGGAAGCAGCCGGTGTGGCATCCCGCCCCCGGAGGGAGTCGGCTGCTTCTTATCTTCTCCGGCTACCCGTCGCCATGCAGGTGAGGGGAGGGAAACGGTGTGAATGGGGGGGGGGGTTGGGAATCGTTAATAATATATTTGAGGGAAGCGGGGAAGGCAAGTGAGCCGCGTTTCTTCTTGTTTTGTCCCTCGTTTGGGAGAAGGTATGCTTGTTATCAGAGGAGGACAGAAGGGTTGAAAACATTCGTGGTGCTCCTGGTGGGGTTGCCTCCAAAATAAATAAATAAATAAAAAAAAACAATTGGACTCGACTTAGAAATCATCAGCAGAGGGTGGGTTATCGGCTGTTGCCATGGTACCGGAGCCCGTTATCTGTATTGACAGATGACTTACTTTGGAGATCCCTTCTAGTTGGTGTAAGTGTTCCTTAGTCTTGCCTAGAGCTAATAATAATAATAATAATAATAATAATAATAATAATAATAATAATAAT
>JAHTLZ010000129.1:52482504-52500089 GCA_023846285.1 Phrynocephalus versicolor
ATAATAATAATAATAATAATAATAATAATAATAATAATAATAATAATCTTGCCTAGAGCTAATAATAACAATAACAATAACAACAATAACAATAACAATAATAACAATAATAATACAAAGTAGTTCAAATGGTCGACTGGAATTTATGTCAGAACTATCATCTGGTGGGATCATAAGCCTGAAAAAGTGATTGAAAATGAGCATGGGACTTTCCAATACAGACAGACAGGATTTTAGAGCATAATACCCTGGATATTGTGATTGTGGAGAAGAAAAAAGTGTGGATCATTGATGTTGCTATACCAGGTGATAGTAGAGTCACTGAGAAACAACTTGAAAAATTACCCAATATCAGGATCTGAAAACTGAATTTCAGAGACTCTAGCATAAACCGGTACAGGTGGTCCCAGTGGTAATCAGCACACTGGGTGTGGTGCCTAAAGAGCTAAGCAAGTATTTAGAAGAATTTGGAGTTGACAAAGTCACCATCAGTCGGCTGCAGAAAGCCACCTTACTGGGATCTGCTTGCATAATTCGTCAATGCATCAGGTAGTCCTAAAAGCTTTGGAAGCGTTCAGCTAGTGATTTGTACTCCAAAATCTAGCGAAGTTATCTTGTCTGCTGTGTGATACTTTAAGAAGAAGAAGAATGTGCCATCGGGGCATTTTTCTCTTATGCCAACGCTTTTCAGAGTTTTCTAAGTAGAGGGTGTTCTTTAAATAGCTGAAAATGAATATTCCTCATTTTTCTGTCTGTGTGGTTTGACTATTGCCCTTACTTTACATTCCCTTTGTGCAGATGGACATGCAGTTAGTGTTGCGTATAGTGCGGTCTGTTTGGGGATAATGAAATTTTTAAAAAATGTACTTCTTGCATCTTTAAAAGAAGTATGACATTCTTACAATTATTATAATATATGCAACTAGTTTTGTGATGGCTTTCTTGCCTTGAAAAGTGAGATGTCAAGACAAACCGATAAAAATATCAAAAAGGAAAGTGCTGTGTAGATTGTTGAAGATGAAGAGTGATTGGGAAACGCTGTAAGCATCCTTTTCCCCCAGTGCTAGGAACTCAGAGGTGTTTGTTCAGTACAAGGACCTAAAAGACTGCAGCCTAACTAGACATGTGGGCTTGTATTTAGAGGTGGGATTATCCAATTTTAGAGATGTGATTTTCCTTATCCATCCACCCCATTAGTACACTTTTTGATGAAGTTGGAATAGATTCTAAACAGTATTGGGGAGCTCTGTAAACAAACCATCAGACTTCTCAGTCAGGAGCACTGAGTGAATCACGGGTGGATGTTTGTTTTTCTATAGGATAATCCTTATAAATCATTCTTCACCTGCTTTAGGAAATGTTAATTGTATTTTTATGAGCAGATTAATTATATCTATATATACTTACATATGTATGAAATGAATTCTGGAATATGAAAACATGCATGTAACAGCACTACATTAATGCTTCTAAAAAGGAACCTGATGTGGATCACATATTTGTGTGACTATCATTTTTGTTGTATATGTGTTACCAATTGATATAACAATATAGTAAAATAATAGTATATAAAACAAGGTAAATAAAGGAAAACATTCTAAAAATTCATTGTGATCATATGCTTCTGTGATCTTCAAAGCCATTAAAAGCAACCAATCAATGACAATTTCAATACAAGCCAGAGGTATGTACAGTGGTACCTCGGATAACAAATTTAATTCATTCTCCGAGGCAATTTGCTATCTGAAAATAATTGTTACCCGAAACACGGTTTCCCATAGGAATGAATGGGAAACTGATTAATCCATTCCGGAGCCTAGAAAAAAGACACAGACACCTGTTTTTTTGCTCAAAACTCTTTACAAAGTGCACTTTAAAGGTACAGATACTGTACGAAGACATTATTCATCAAGAATAAATATTTCAAACAACATTTTCAGACATGGTACAGTACAGCACAGTAGCAGTACACTTCAATGTCATTTTTGCACATTTTTAAAGACATGCCAAACTTTATGTTTTCAGCACTCATGTGCTGTGCTTGGCAGTTCAGACCTAAGGAACTGCACCAAACACACTTTTTGCACATGACACACTTTTTACACAGGAAAACATGTTAAGAAACAACTAACACTGCAAAACAACTTTAACAGTTTAAACAAGAAGTTCAAGATTCTTTGGAAGAGGATGGCAACCGAGCATCAGAAGAACAAGAAGGTTGTAGTTCTTCCAGACTTTTAAACAAGGAACCTCTCTGTAGTTTGCTGCTTCTGGTGCTTTTTGAGCATGCCTTTGAACTGCACCATGAAAACCGTGTCAAAGCTGTTAACACGGTCCTGGAGGTCCACCTTGTCTGTGTGGTGCCGCTGCAAAAAAGTCTGGATCTTTTCCCAGGCCTCTCAGACCTCCCTGAGTTCCTTGGAAGAAACCTCTTCCCCGCTGGTTTCCTCCTCCTCCTTCACAGAGACCTGCACCAACTCATACTGCAGTAACATGAGGTCCTGGGTGCTGAGTTTATGTCTGTGCCCCTCCACAAGCTCAGACACATCCTCCTCGTCCACCTCAATCCCCACAGTCCTCCCCAAAGACACAATTTCACAGAATCCAGTGCAGGTGCAGACGAATCCCATGGAACAATGCAGCTTGGCCACAGGTTACACCATGCTACATTGAAATTGTGCTGGCTGATCCCATCCCAGGCAATCTTCATCAGCTGGACACAGCTAACAATGTCAAGGTGATCCCTCCAATACTAATGCAGGGTGAGGGTTGTTCCATTGGTCCTCTCAAAGCACCGATGTAACAGCTCTCTAATGTATAACTTCTTGAAACTGGAGATGATCTGCTGGTCCATTGGCTGAAGAAGGGGAGTTGTGGGGCGGGGGAGGAACATCACCTTTATGAAGGTGAACTCCTCCAGCAGGTCTTCCTCGAGTCCTGGAGGATGAGCCAGCACATGGAGTGCTCTTGCCTACTGATAAGCATTCATGGAGAGAAGTCTATCTGGGTGTCTCTTGGTGGAGGCCTTGGAACAGCCATTAAGAACACCCTTGCTTGTGCTTCTGCCAAGGTACATTTATTTAACGTCATTAACAGTTTGTTTTTACCAATTCACCTTTTAAGTTGACTAAACAAGATACAGGCCCAATACAAGCATACCTGCCTGAAATAAGGGTTCCAGAATAAATCTTATATAATATGCATTTATGTAGGCTAATTGTTTTTGAACTTTATATAGAGTCATTTTAAATAATAGCTAAAGTTAAAAGTAGATTTTTTTAAAAAAAAATGCCATCAGAATGCATTAGAAAGACAAAAGTATAGAGTACATAAAATGGTCAACTCAGTTGACTTTTTTGCCTAGTAGAGGGCATATGAGTGGTAGTAGTGCTTAACATGGTCTTCCCCATCTAGTCCTAGTACTGTATATTAATTATGGGTAATCTGAAGTCAAAGTTTGAAAGCAAGAACACAAATGAGTAGTCCTCTCTGGTTTCATTTTAATCATGGTAACTTTAATCTTATGATAGAGTTAATTCTAGTTCTGCTTCGCAAGTAATTCATTGAGAAGAAAAGGGAAGAAAACAGCAATACACGGATCCAGAAGGTTCAACTGTTTAACCATAAATAAGGAATTCACAAAATATTACCAGACAAAACTAAGCCCCAAAAATAAGAGACAAAGGCACCTTAAAGACTAATGTTGTGGCACGTGAAAGATCCATGAAAGCTACAGCTTTAAAATATAGTAGTTAGTATATAAGCTGCCACATTGTTTTAATAATATAAAAATCTTGAAAATGCAGAGCTGGAAAAGAGCCTATGATCATCAAATCCAGCTTCTGTCAAGGAGGCACAGTGGAGAATTGAACTCCACAGCCCGATGCCTAAGCTGCTATCTGCAGTCTCTTTCTCTTCAGGAATTTTCCGTCCACCCTTATACTTGGGCATTTTACAGCTTGGAAATGGAATCCAAAGACATTTAAAATATCAAATGTTTTCCATTTCTACAAATAAAAGAGAGGGAAGGAAGGTGAGCATTTCTTTCTCAAGGACTCAAGAGTTAATCTCCCAATACTGCCTAACAAGTTGCCTTAAGTTTGTCATCAGTCATTAAAGTTAAGGTTCTTCAAATTCTTGTAGTATTTGCCTTTTAATTCTGTCCTTGAGTCATGAATGTTTGTTTTTTAATTTAGTTTATTTCTAGATTTCCTACAGCTCCGAAGTCTGAGCAGATTTAAAAATAAGAAATACACTAGAGCAAATGTCAAAGAGATACTTAAAATTCTTGATGAAATCAAAAGAAACTCTAACTCATTGCCAGTACCTAGTCTAGTAAATAATATTTTCTTTTATGGTGATTTAGACTGGGAATACAATAGGAACCAACAAGGTTTTGTGCTCAACAGAATTCTTCAGTTTTCGTATTCCATGTGTTGTATGTCTTTTTAAGCCCTTAACAATATACTCTTTCAACAAAAAGGGGGAAACTTTCCATTGCAAACATAGTCTCTTTGCATGTGCTAAACCAAAAATATTGTTTTATAAGGAAGTGCTCCCAAAACCCTTCCCAGGGCAAAAGTCAGCTCTAAGGAGCTTGGAAATGTATGTGGCGGGGGTGGGGAGTACTTGAAGTGCTATGGGCGGGGTGGGTCCCTAACCCCCGCGATCAGCGGGGGGTTACAACAATTTATTATGTATAGTGTACAGTATGTGCTTCAGGAAACCGAACAATACATGTAGACATCACCAGACAGCCAACATAAAGATTAAATAATTGGAAAAAAGGTTGGAATTCAATATTCATTCTGGCAGAAGAAGATGGGGAGCAGACTATGGATCAGAATTGAGATCTTCCTTATTATAGTATTCTCAATTGTAGTTGTGAATATGAAACCTGGACAGTGAATTAAACGGATAGAAGAAAATCAATTAACTTGCAATGTGGTCCCAAAAGAAAGGCAAGATTTACAGATTTTATGGACTGCTAGAAAGACAAATAAGGTACTAGATCAGGTCTATTCTAAAGTTTCTTTAGATGAAAAAATGACTTTCCTGAGGCTTTCATACTTCGAACATCTCATGAGAAAACAAGACTTACTGGAAAAGACAATCATGCTGCTGAAAGTTGGTAAAAGAAAAGGACCAATTATAAGATAGATAGACTCAAAGGAAGCCACAACCTTGATCTTGTAAGACCTTAGCAGGGATGTTGCTAGCAGGACCTTTCAGAGGTTAATATTTCATAAAGTTGCCATAAGATAGAAGCAAACTGGCAACATGTAATTACAACACATCACTTAGAGGAATGTTTAATACCAAGCAGTACAGAAGTATTTTAAATAAAACAACTGTGCAATAAAACACTCTCTGAGAAAAAAGCTGAATCTTGCAGAGAGAAAAAACATAACAAATTTCAAATATGTTAGCAATGAAGGCAATCCAAACCGAGACATATTGCAACAATGGTAGCCAAAACTTTCCTCCAAACTTAACATCAGAACTTTAAAGAGCCACAGGGGCAACAGGCACTTCTTAATGGTAAAACTGGTGTATTTGTACTTTGACTTATATACCATTTCTATATTTAAGAAAGCAGGAAAATTCCACAAAGGTTCTGAGTTTGAAGCAGAAACTCAAAGGATTACCTGAAAAATGTAAACAGGACATGGGGGCATGTAAATTCCAGCACTGGTATGGACAGAAGTACAGGTAGCTGCAAAAAATGATGTGCTAATTAGAATTAATGAAGTTCTTACTACAATTAATCAATTAGAGAATATCAATTAGCAGCAACATTTATAAAATCTGCATATAGAATTCTGAAAGGCAGCAGAATTAGAAACCAACTTTTCCATGTTAGAAATACTGTAATGTATATAAATTATGTTCAAGTACATTTACTTTTAAAATGGTCCAGTTTGGCCATACGTTAGCTTTTATTCATATGAATTCTCAAAGTAAAAAGTCAGTCTCTTATATTTTATTTTCTTCTATTTATATCAAATACATTTTACTTCCTACAGTTATTTCCTTTATTGGCTAGAATCCAAATAGTTGTGTCCATCCACATAACTCATGTGGAATAACTATGCTGACTCCTTAACTTACAGAAATTTGCTTCTGATATTCATGCTGTTTGAGTGACATCAATGTAAAAACTTAATCAAGAATTTTTCAGACATATTTTAAACATGCCTAATAAAAGTAAATCCCATTGAGTTCATCGACTCTTATTTCCAGATGTTTGAGTATAGAATTGCACTTAGGTAAACTTTTTATAAAGTTTAACTACAGCATACTTTTCAGGGGTAATTTAGCTGGAATTGCACCCATTGGCCTTGTAAAGAACTCTATAAAATTAAAAGGAGGAAGGAGGAGAAACATGTTTTTCTGCCTAGTCATTTAAAGACCAGTTTCAAATAGTTGAACATAAAGGTGGGTGTCAATAACTGTGGAATACAAACCATAGACTTAAATCCGTAATCATGTTGTGTTTCTTGCTGCTTCACTTCTGTATTATATTGGGGAATGACTTCCAGTGAACATCTGTTATAACATTTTTTCCTGATACAGAAGTGAAAAAAGCATTTGTGTGTATGGGATTATTCTGACCAGCGTGTGTCACTTCGCAGTTGTTAAAGCTGAGCTTCATCATGCTTTTCAATGGGTAGTTCCAGGCTTGAGAAACTTGGGTAAGGTTTTTATAGTTAGTTGGCTTTAGTTTTCACAATCCTGTATCTTGTAGTGTCATCTGAAAACTTATCTCTTCCCAAAGCATTTTTCCTCCAGGTCATGAACTTAAAAGTGTAAGTCTCTGTAGAGAATTTCATGGGATCTCGCGGCTTTTCTCTTATTCAATTTTCTTCTTCTGTTACCAATGGCTGGTTCAAAGGAGGGTTTTTCTGCCTACAGCTTAATCAGGACCTCAATGGTTCCCTGGTTCTTGTTCACTGCTCTAATTATCCTGTCATCCCATATTCCTTACAACACATTTTCTGCTGGGAATTCTGAGACTTCACAGTTGTTTTTCAAAATTCTTTACAAATAACAAATCTGTTAATCAGGGTAACCTTGGTGTGGGTGGTTAGGTGACCTGATGTACATATTCTTGCTGTTAAGAATTTGAATAAAATGCATACAATAGCCAAGTTCCTCTTGTAGTAAATGGCACTAAGTTGCAGTTAGAGTAGGACCATCAGAATCAATGGAATATATGGAGAAATTGACTCACCAAATACCAGTTGATTCAAAGGGCATACTCTAGTACTGTATGATTTACTATACTAAGGAACAAGATCTGGGTCATTGTTTGCCATCTGTTGCACAGTGTGAAAGGGATCTGTGTAAGTATCAATTTAGCACACATTTTGTATAGATACGTGGTTATGAACTTAACTGTTAGAATTTTGACACAAGAAAGCTGATTAGGCGCACACTTTTTCTGTCACATGAGCAGCCTTCACAAAAAGTGGTTCATGTTTTGTGGTACAATCAAAGAGCAGGAAATATTGGCGGCTCTTCCCACCCATCTATCCCTGGGGGTAATGGTTTGTCAAAACAGCTTTTGGGAGTCAGTGGCCATGTATAATCTGCATTGTGATTGTGTTGAACAACTTTGGCTCATTGGAATGTGACCTCTAATTCCAAGCACACTAATAATGAATACAACAATAGTAATAATAAATAAATAATAAAGTTGTAACAAAGCTTGGAAAAGACTTATAAAATGAAACTGAAGAGTGATAGAAAAAATTGTTGGACTAATAGGTCACGATGAAAGCAGTGAAATTATCCTGGTTTAGTCAAATTGAGAAGTTCACGAACCTTCTGTCTTGTACTGTTTGTAGTTTACTGTATGTAGTTTTTAGATCTCTGTATTTTTAACCTTAAATATTCGTATTTTAAGCCTCTAACTTTAACAATGCATGCATTGACATAATTATTTATCTTTGATTCTTATTATGCTACTCTCCTATGTAAAGGAGCAGCAGACAGTTTGTGGACTATAGAATGAATATAGCATGCTGGTAGTACAACATAGATGTAATAAACATTTTTAAACCAAGTAACAAAACAGATCATTATCAGCATAATTGCGAGTCCATAAACTAGGAGTGAAAGAATGAATAAGCTGCTGACATCTGGAAAATAGTTTGTTGATATGTAGGTCTTGTTTTATACCCCTAGAACAGGGGGTTCTATAATACCTAAGTTGCATATGTGTGCTTTTTTGGTTTTTGTTTCATTTGAGTGTTCAGTGAGACAAAAGGTATGATTTGTTTCAGTGTGGAATTGCCTTGTGTGCTGAATGAAATGGAAATTAACCCTTTATGCTGGAGAAGTTATCAGCAAGGAGAATTAAGTAGGGTCTGGAGGCTGTCATTGATACCCTTGGGAGCTGCGTGAGATCTAGAGGCTACGTTTTGCTCATTCCTGCCATAAACAAACATGTTTTTATACCACATTTGAAACTCATCCAAGTGTCTGCTAGGGATGAGAAACATAATTATAGACATACCCCCATTTGCATGAAACGGCTTTTAATGTTTCTTGTCCCTCAGAGTTTGGGCATAGTATTACACACAAACACAGATATTTCTCCAAACAAATTTTTCTTAATGTTTCCTGTGAGTTTCGCATTTGCATTCCAAGTGCATCTCTCAATCCTCATTAGTGAGCAGCAACTTGTCCTGAGGTTCAAATACTGGGTATTCTTTTTCCAGTCTCTTTCCGGCCACATACATCAGCTACTTTCCTAACAGGTTTGTTCACTGGTTCCTATTCACACTCATTAATTATACTGAATGGTAGTTGTGATTTACACAGTAATGTTGCCTTGGTGGTTTCGTAATATGTTTAATATAACTTGATGTGGTCATTTTAGAGGGTTGCTGGATTCAGTGTAGGACGGGGTCTGAATCTTCAATATCTGTAGAAAGGGCAGGGGAAGCAACCAGAACTATTCAAATTGTTCTCCAGACATAACCTTTATATAGCATCCAGCACTCAAGGGAGAGGGGAAGGCTTCATTGATGCTAATAACAGCTATTCCTTACTGTCATGTGGAATACGTGTTCATAGTTGTGGTGGCCAGTTCATTGTGGAGGGCCAACCTTCTTGTGGCAAGCCTCTTAGCTGGATCGGTCTTGATGTTTCTGTGCCTCTGTATCTGCGCTTAAAGCATTGCTAGCATATTAAAGCCTGCTGGCATAGCTTTCTATAGCCTTGATCATCTCTGTGTCACAATAGATTAGAAGTTTGTGACGCAACAACAATATAATGGCTCCTTTAAAAAGACTATAGATCAAAGATTCTTCCCATAAGTGTTAAGATGTTTCCTTCGAAATATCCGGAGCACACATATGTCTTCTGTAGATTGGTAGGCTGATGGAGTCATCTTGGTACTGTACATCTGAAACACACTGAGGTGAGTGGTTGGATAAACAGGCTATGTGTGCTATAAGGAAAATCTGTAGGAAGGTGATTAGCCAAATGACTAAGGATTGAGGGGACTAGTTGCTTCAAACTGAAAAGCTGGTCTACTAAACTTGACTTTGTTTTTTTTTTCCAGAGAGAGGAGAAGCAGCTTGAGCTATCCTTGGAGGCTCTTATCAATCAAGTGGCTGACCTGAAAAATTCCTTGGTCAGCTTCATTTACAAGTTGGAGAACGAATATGATCGTCTTACATGGTAAGTGAAGGAATAAAGGTTAGGAAGCCATTCTTATTTAGGCAAGGTAGCCATTGCCATGTTTCAAGTGGCTTAGCACATTCCAATATTGCACTTTAATGCAAGAACTTTACATAATCATCCTACATATGGTTGTTTGTAAACTGAGGACAAAATTGAGGTTTGTTCATTGTACATCAGATTGTCAGCCAAAAGTTCTTCTTTGCAGACTTATTTGGTAATAATTTCTGAATTCATAAATGTTTCCCACTGAGTTCTTTTTGAGCCAACTTGTTTAGAGCTAGCTATGTAGGGGCATGTAGAATTCCTGAAGAGGTGTTGTTTCTTTTGATATATGGATGTACAGTATGAAGAACTTTTAATTTGCTCAAGGTTTTCTTCAGCCAGACTACTATAGAATGAGGCTGCTTTTAAATCTTGTACCTTGTCACTAGGAGTACAAGATACAGTATGTGATCTGTTCTCACCTACATTCATACCTATGCTTCAGAGGGTAATTCTGCACAAGACATTCTATTATGTGCCATTTTTAGTTTGGTATGTTGTGACATTGTGCCTGGTGCACAACAGGTGGTTATGATATTACTGTTGCAATAAATACTATATAACCAGGGTGAACAACTTTAGCAGACCTGGGTGTTAGGCCAGAAAGTCTTATGTTTGCACACCTTCCGAATACACCTATAGACCTTTTATAGACCACTAGGAAAAATCAGAAGCCCATGTTCATCACAGCTGGCATTTATCCTTGAAGCAGTGTGAACCAGGCAAACATTTCCAGTCATGCTAAAAATTCATCTTGGTCTCATGGTACAAAAAGGTTGTTCCCTTGTTCGAATGATTCCAGACAATATTAGCTTGCCTATATCTACAAGCTTGATGCCTCTGCATTGCTTCTGTATTCCATAAGCATAAAAATATTTCAGTTATTGAATATATATACAGTATAAACTTTTCCGAGGTTAAAGGCTCATTTCAGTTGTATCGAAAGTAAGCTACAGAAATGAAAAACTGCAGGCTCAAACATTTGCTAAAAACTGTTGCAAAAAGCTTTTCAAAAATCAGAATGGACTGGAAGTTCATTTGCAGTTTAAAAGAGTACTGAAAAGTCTACATTTCACTAAAACAGGACCCCACATTGTGCTGTAGAAAATTGCCACTACTTTAGTCTTCCAGAAAGTAGTTATCCATGTTCTAAAACATTAATTGCCAGTATTCTCTGGACCACCACAACAGGCAGGTGTGTGTGTGTGTGTGTGTGTTCTCCATCCCATGTTAGATTGAGGCTTACTTTAATTTTGGATCAAACAATGATTTGCTTCTGCCATAGCAAGAAATGCTTTTTAATGTCCTCACCTCCTTCTCTCTACTCATTTCTGCTTCAGGCCTTCAGTGCTAGACAGCTTTGCTCTACTCTCTGGGCAGCTGAATACCCTGAATAAAGTGCTGAAGCACGAGAAGACCCCATTGCTGCGTAATCAAGTCATAATTCCATTAGTGCTCTCCCCAGACCGTGATGAAGAGATCATGGTAAGGATGTGGCTCCAACTTGCGTAAAGTGGCAGGTTGATCATAGTGAAATAAAAATAGTAGTGAGAGCAAGGGGAAGCAATACAATCATGTGTATCTTGCCATAAATAGAAATGATTTCTTTAGGATTTGAACAGTGCATAACTGTTGTATATTCTGTCAAGTGAGAAATGCAGAACAGCTGTGAAACTAGAGAATTTTCTATCCATGTGGGTGTTCCCCACTGCCCTCTTTGCTTGGTCATCTGACTCCTGATCAATAGGCATAGCAGAATTAGCTGACTGAGTTCTGAACTGATGGAAAGTTTACATAGCATGTCTCTATGAATAGCTTTAATAGAGGAGTACCATAGAGAGAAACAGTGATGATTTCCAATAGAAGACAAGTTGACTACACAAGACTTCCAATTTAGAAATCGTGTGGGGTTTTTTGTTGTTTTCATTCAAATGGTCCACTAAGTTGATAGTTATTGTAGCAAGCAGTGGATTATGTTAAGATGCTTCCCCCACCCCCAACTGATCATCATGTGTTAATGTGTAGAAGAATAAGAATGTGGTCTCCGAACTGTCTGACTGAGTGCACTTCCTACCATCTTGCTGTGCTCCATGTGAAGGCCAGGAGATCATAAACAGAAAATAGTCCAGGAGGATATGATTACCAGTCCCCTGCCATCTGGGAAAACAGATGTGACTGATAACAGTTATTTCCTTGTGTTTCATCCTGTATTGGCCCCCATCTTTTCCCCTCTACTGATTCAATGCCATAGGCCCATAACTTAGCAACTAGGGTTATATATAGCAAATTTTAGAATTTCAAGCCTTTGCTACCCAGAAAGAGTACATGTGATGACCTAGTACTTCAGTCCTCTAGATTCAAAAGCTTGCCTTTAACATTTCTAGGCCATGTTTAAAACAATCTCCATAAAACAGCATTATCCAGCCCATGTCTTTAGGAAGGCAGGTAGCCCAAAATGATGAAGTCATTCAGAGAATAATCAGTCATTTATTTTCTTTATACCTGCATTTCGCCAATACCTTGAAATCAACTTATAATCAAACTCTGTGTATGCGTATATTACTTTAAGAGATGTGTTCCAACCTTTTCTGTTATAGACAGCGGAATGTGAGCTTGCATGGTGAGGATAGTAATGATGGTGCTATAGGTGGTGGTGAGGGTGGCAATGTATAGAAGTAGCTGCTTTACTTTGTTATCCATTCTGGAGCTGAATCCTCTGTAACATCTAAGTCTTAGTACCCACATAAGAGCTTGTATTCTCTAGCTTTGCTTTGTGGCTTTGTGCACTGATAGCCTGTATGTTTCAGCGGCAAACAGAGGGACGAGTGCCAGTGTTCAGTCATGAAGTTGTACCTGATCATCTACGAACCAAGCCTGATCCTGAGGTCGAAGAACAAGAGAAGCAGTTGAGCACAGATGCAGCTCGAATTGGTGCTGATGTGGCACAGGTCAGGTTATCTGAATACAAGGAATTCTGAATCCCTCAACTGTGATTTCTAATTCCTCTTGCTAAAAAGTGTATACATCTTTTATTATTTTACAGTTGCCTGTCCTTATATCTTTTTCATTAGGAATGGCCACTTGCCAGGATGCAAAGCTATTGTATCTATTTGCAGGTAGACTAATGAAATACTGGTACTGAGCAAGACATACTAATGTGGTTGCTATGAATTTCATTTGTAAAAAAGAAAAGAAAAGAAGATTTCTGTCAAAGAAACAAAACTTCCACACTTTGTTACAGCTTCCTGTAGGGTTTGAATATTATGCTTTTCCTAAAATAAAACACTATGTGTCATACATGTCTCCATGTTGGTATTCTAAATATGGTTCATTTTTCTTTTCATGGATATTTCAGAAGGACAAAGTAGATGCCTAATGTACCTTGTGGAAAAATTATGTTAGGAAGCAGCATTCTTAGTTATGTTGGTTAGAGTAGGGCAAAATAAAAGTTTATAGGGGCCCACAGTCTTGACTTTCACATCACAAACATTGACATACAAAACATGGTGTCCAACAAAAGTTAATCTGGTAGTCTGGAGCATTATATTTTATCAGATATCAAAAATCTTTATGTCTCTATTCCTGAAATTTTGGAGATAGGTCTTGGAGGATTTTGCTGTAACTTTATGGAATGAGATAATAAGGGGAGTAAGGAAGGTAACATAAATTGCCTTATGTTTTTGTTGTTGTTTTTGTTGCAGAAACAGATCCAAAGTCTAAACAAAATGTGTTCAAACTTGCTGGAGAAAATCAGCAAAGAAGACCGAGAATCTGAGAGTGGAGGTATGGCACGGGAGAAGTGTTTGATAAGTGTGGCACAGTCTAGAAACAGCACTACTACAGTCAGAGACCACTACAAGAATAACAGGAGCCAACATTAACATAAAGTAATACAAGTGTAAAAAGGAAAAAAATCATAAACCCTATAATTGGGTGACTTACATTCTCTGTTAATGTTCCTCTGTTTTTCAGGCTTACGGCAGAACAAGCAGACATTCAACCCTGCTGACACCAATGCGCTTGTTGCAGCTGTGGCCTTTGGGAAGGGACTGTCAAACAGGCGTCCTCCAGGGGTGGCCGGGTCTGTTCAGTCTGGTCAGCCAGGTGCCAACACTATTATACCTGGTGCTTCTGCCATGCAGCAAGTACAGATGTCAGGAGCACCAAGCCAGTCACAAGCCATGCTTGGAGGAGTGCAAATGCCACAGGCTGGCCAACCAGGTGAGTAGGAAGCATGTTTAAGAGGGAGGTAGAAAGGAAGTTTTGAGCGTATAAATTGGTATCATGGACAAATCCACTGTTTAGGATGTTCATTTTTTACTGCTGGGCAGGTTTCAGAGAAACAGATTAATTTCTGTCTCCTTGCACAGAATGTCTATAGGTATCCCTATGCGGTTGCTCTCTTGTCTTTCATAGCAGTTGTAGAAGGTGGTACAATAAATAGCCTGTAGCAGGAATGGGCAGTATGTTAGTCACAGGCTAGGTCCTTTTCTGCCCCCTCATTGGTATAACCTGAAATGACATGTCACTGTTTAGAAAAAACAACTTTTTCCATTTCCCCCTTTCATTCTTTAAGACTTTTTTGGTACATATGGTGGCAGGAACCTCCACATAGGTTACCAGTTGTTGGTAAGCAGCAGCAGAAGGAATTATTGTCTTGTTATTGTGCTTATAGGTTTCTGGAAGTGCATTTGGTTGGACACTTATGGGGAAAGGAATAAGACCCGCTTTCCAGTATAATCTAGTAGGGCTCACCGCATATCCTTGTAGATCTTTGTTTTCTGACTTATAAAAATAAGTCCAGTACATTTGCATAATGTGAAGCCATGGGGAGGATTTCTGAAGTTCAGTGAATTAATAGTTAGAGATGTATTTTTCACTCCTCAACAAACTATGTGTGGGGATAATCATTATCCAACTGCTGCGGGGGGTAGGGGAGCAGAAATCTCCCCACATCTTTCTGTCTCTTCTGAGATAAAGGTCTTATTTGCTGTATTGCTAACCTCCTTTATTTACATTCCAGGTAAGATGCCCAGTGGCATAAAAACAAATATAAAATCTGCTTCAATGCATCCATATCAGAGGTGAGTAGGAAGCATTCCGGCAAGTTGCTGCTCCTGGACTTCATTTCTTTGTCTTACTTTCAGCAGTGATATTCCTTGTATTTGAGATTTTATTAAGACAAGGTATTGACATGGTTGTATTCATCATCCAAGACACAAGATATGTACATACAGTAGAAGAACATACTCTGCATATAGTGTGGCAGAAGAAGAACATGCATCATGCCATTGTCCTTGGCAAGAAAAGTTCTGTATATTAATATCAAAGGCCAAACAGACTCTTACTGTTTAACCTTACACATCTATAAGAAGCCTGATCAATTCAAGGAATGTGTTTCATTGAATTTGTTCTTGGATAATGGTGGAAGAGATGTACAAGAGCTGAAGATTTTATGTACCATTAAGCTAATTTTGATTAATAAAGACTAGGTGTTGTGCCTTGTATAGACTTGTTACATTTCTGAATTGAGTCATGGAAAATATATGTCTTTGCCTATCTTGTTTTTTTTAAATAAATTGCTTCAATCCAATGCCATTCAGACAGGCCATTAAGTCATCATATCTAGAGTTATTGATCCCCCATAATTGCTCAAGTACTCTAAATACTAAATGTCTTCTTCAGGAAGGGAAGGAGGCATTAGTTGTAGAATGTACTGAAAGAAGGAAAGAGACCGGATAAATTACAAGAGCTGTGTGCTTCAGTAAGGATGTGCACAGTACACATTTTCTTCCTTTTTTGTTTCAGGTTCTCTTGGGGCTGACTCTTAAGTTTTCTTACTTTTCATCTACCAGTTCTTTCATTTTACATGAAGAGAAAAGCTTATCAGTTACCCTTTGTTTTGGGCTTCCCAAATGTGTTTTTCTGGCACTCAAAAATCCTTAAAGAACCCATAAAAGAGACTCTAAAAAGCAGAAAATCAGTATAATCTGAAAGCAGACAAGAGCACATGTAAAAAGAAAAACAGTAATATGTATTCAATGCCACCCACTGAGCACAACAACCCCACTGGGCCTGGGCAGCTCAAGAGGAAACAAAACTAAACCATGGAAGCAGCCAGATAGTAAGGCCCTAGCTGCCTGGCATACAGAGGCACCCACTACATAAAGCAAATAACAGCATAGCATCAAGAACAAGAAGAGAGAAATACCCAGCTGTGCTCAGATGCCAACAGCAACCACTCACGCACCCATGATATACTGTCGCAGTCACAAAGTCTACACCTTCAGCCCACAAACCAACAAAAATTTAAAGTTCCTCAAGTATAATCTTTAATAGAGACGAATGCACAGTATTTCAATCAAATAACAATTTAAAAAATCAGTCAAACAGGGAAAGCACCCCCAGTCACTCACAGGACAAAATAATGCTATTAACCCCCCCCCCAAACAAAACTTCCAGACTATAAGTGCATTTTTCTCCTCTCTCTACCACGTGATGCCTTCTCTTCTCTTCTTTGAGGTCCAGAAGGGAGGCCAGGTGGTGGCAATAGTCCTAGAAAGGGTCTACACACCAAAATCGGGGGGGGGGTCCCCAAACAAAACAAGATAAACAATCCAAAAATAATTCCAAGAAGGCTTTCTTGGACAGCAGAAGTAATCCAAAAGAAATGGGGAGTGGGGTCCTAAAAAATAGTTTAAAAAAAGAAAAGGATCCAAAATGGAAGAAAATAGATAAGCAGCAGTTCAAGAGCACTCCTCACTGGGTTCAAGCCATTTTACAGATTCAGATTTCCTGTTCCCTGACACTGCTGCTAACAGTCCTCATGCAGGGGGATGAAATATTCCTTAAGCCATTTGACAGACAAAAATGAAAGATTTCCTGCTAAATCTAAATTTTGTTTACAGCTCCACTGTTTATAGGTTACTGATCACTCAGAGGTGCAAATCTGGCCTTATCAGACTTTTAGAATCTTCTGAAGCAGCCAGTAAGCATGTGTGTGGAAGCAATATGTTAGATGATATACTTGCTTTTTAGAAAGCATTTTACAAAAATCGCTCATGAAAGGCTGCTAACTGTTGGATTAAATTCTCTCCACATTTTCACATTGCTTTGAATGCCTGTGAAAAGATCAAATTACAGTGCATATTGGCAACTGAGATAAAAAGGTGAGAAATAATGAGGAAGACGGAAGAGAGGAAGTTAATAGATTGGGTGAAATCAGGGAATGTATTAAAAGGATGGCTGAAGTGGTTGAAATAATATGTGTAATGGCATGACAGACAGGTAGAAAGATTTGCTTTGAATTTTTAAAAAGGGATCGGGGGGGGGGGGGTTAGAAGACCATAGGCAGCACCTTCATCATTCAGTTCCCTGAGCATCTTTCCTATTTCATGAATGTATTTTCACTTTTTTGTTTAGATTCAGAAACACAGAAGTGCTTCTTGCTCATTCCAGCAAGGAAGCTGGGGGAAAGAGTCTTTTCCTCATCAAGAGGAACATAATTTAAGGAATGTAATCTCTGCCTCGAAGATTCACAGGACAACTTCACTGTGTCTCATCAAATACTGGCTCTCAAAATGTACCACTCATTTATTCCATACTGTTTTTTCATAAGCACGCTACACCCCATCCATAGCTGATTAAGTCAGCTTTCATGTACCAACCTGGCACCTGGCTGCCTTTTATTCATGCACTATATTCTTTGCTTGGTTCTCCAAGTCTTAATTATCAGTGCATATCCAACATCCTCTACCCTTGTTTTACATATGTACATCATCAGCGTACATATACATACATACATACATACATACATACATACATACATACATACATACATACATACA
>JAHTLZ010000129.1:52500099-52520444 GCA_023846285.1 Phrynocephalus versicolor
ACATACATACATACATACATACATACATACATACATACATACATACAGTATTAATAATTGTATGCTGTCAAGTCAGTTCTGACATGGCAATCTTTTCAGGGTTTTCTAGGTAAAGAATACTCGGAAGTGGCTTACTATTCGTTTCTTCTGAGGGCATGCTGGGGAGGCAGCTTGCCCAAGGTCACACAGGCTAGCTCTTTGGAGATATACAGTATACGTAATGTGTGTGTGTGTCGCCTCACACCAAGTTCTTCAATATTCACTTACCCCAGGCTCAGTAAGAATAGAAAAAAGAGAAGATGCAAACTTCAGTTCCCTCAGTCTATCTCTCATATTGGATCTGTGCTCTTGGACTGCAACTACTAGAAGCCTTCACAACTATCTGCTAGCTGGATTTCTTGCAGTTGCGGTCCAAGGACACTTGGATTACCAATGGTTGGGAACCACTGGTCTAGAGGGTTGAAATTGATGGGTTTGGTGCTGCATTACTTTTTTCATTCATTATTTGCTAGCATCTTTTGACTTATTTCTGGAGGGGAAATGCCAGCCAAGTAATAGACTTCTTCAATGGGAAGTGTTTTCAGACAGCCAATAATAATCCTGCATGATTTATTAAGAACTGCATCCACTTGTTTAGTACGTGCTGATTTATACCTTAGTCATCAGCACAGGGGAAAAGATGTTCTCGTTGTTTGTGGGTGTGCACCCAGTCTGACCGAGCCTGTTTCCTATGTATGCTATTTCTGTCAGCAAATGTTTGGTGTTTAGGCAATATTTTTGAAGGTTAGGGTTCAAGCCAAAGTGATTCCAAATGAACTTGAATAAGGCAATATTCCAAAATCTTGCCTTCCCAGGTAACTTAGTTTCCTCTCTGCTTCTCTGTTCTTTAAGTGAAAGCCACAGACCTGTGTTTTTCAAGGCTTTTGTTTCAATTGGTTGTCTTTATAATGTAAAGAAAGATATTCTAAAACTGAGGTTAGCCGGTGCTCAAAGGTTCCCCTCCCCCCGGACTGTCAAGCAAGATCATTACCATAGATGAAATTCCTTGAGTATGGGAATATTGGTTGATAATTTATATAATTATTAAAAAGTAATGGTACTAGGATGCTGTCCTGTGGAAGGCAATTCTTTTGATTTTTCCTTGTGTCTTCCTTGAGATTCAACTAATTTGGCGGACATAGAAGTCTCCCCAAAAAATGGAAAAGCATTGTGAGTATACTTGGCTGTCTTCTCAGGCAATGGTATATGGGAAGCCAATCCTTCACTTCCAGAAGCACTGCACTGTAAACTTGCTGATGAGAGGCTAAGCTATAGGTGATATCTTTATAGGCCACTAATAAAAATACACAAAAAAAATCAAGCTTCCATGGGCAATGCCCACTTTTTCAATGCATGTACTAAAAGTCCAGACATGGCAAAGATGTGGTTTGTCAGGAAATTCTTAAAGGTAAAGTACTTGGCAAGATGATTTTTGCCAAGCACTTCTGTCTTAGACGAGGCATGAAGCAGCAGGGCTATTGTAAAGCTGAAGTCAAGGATTAGGTTCACATCCCAGCCCTTCAAACAAAGGGACATATGTCATGCACACCCTCCCACACCTCCTCTGCATTTGGCTCTTTGAGACATACAAGTCCCTGTTTGGCCAGAGAAGGGGGAAGGTTGATGCAGAATGCTGATGAGAAGCAGTGATGGAAATTCAGAAATGAAGATCAAATCAGAAACCAGACCAAAAAAAAAAATTCAAAATGTTGATCCACACAAGAACATAGGGTCTGTCCAGATTGGCTATTTGGGGTGCAGGTGGATGGGGTTACCAAGGATCTGTTGAGGTTGGCAGGAAGGAGCAATTTGCCATTTGATGTGCTCCATTCTGAATAACAAATGATCCTTTTTAGCCCGATCAGCTATCAATTAAGCACTTTCCCTGATCATCCAAGGAGGGTCAGGGGAAGTGATTTCTTTTCACATATCACCGCTCTCTGTTGGTGCCATTCTGTTCCTTCCACCCTGCTTCCCTTCCCTCATCCCCCCCGAAATCCTCCCTCAAATCTGCAGCTGTTGGAGACTGCTTTCTCTCAGCTAAACAAGATAAGCAATTAGCATGCCAAAAATAATGCATGCTCTAACACTGGGCCAGAAAGATGCATGACAGCTCTTAAAAGGGAAAGATGGATCAGTCTTAAGTGGACAAGATCCACACTGTGCAATTTTATATGCCAGCAGGTACAGGCCTATATACTCCAAAGAGCAGAGGCACCATGCCTTTATCCATCACTCATAGAAAAGGTGTCATTGCTTATCTCTTAGTAAGCGAAGAGCAATAAATAATTATGTGATGCCAAGGTGATTCTTACTTTTAGTGACCTTTACCAGGACTTACTAGGACTAGGTGTAGAGTGGTTTACCCTGGTGTTTTTTTGAGGGGGGCACTCTGGAACTGCACCACTTGCCTGTAGTGACAGAAGCTGGCTCCTGTCCATGAGGAACAGTGAAAAATCAAAACCCCAGCTTCTTGCTCTGAAGCTAGGTACTTGATTCAATGAGCTACCTGGCCAGGTACCAGCAATGAAGATAAACTATTAATGGGTGTGGTTAACTCTCCTACTTGTCCTTTGATAGAGGTTAATTTGTTTGGCATCTCTTCAATGTTATTAGCATCTGTGAGGAAGGCTCTTATTCTCACAGCCCAAGATCAGTCTTTGAGATCTCTCTTTGAATGTGATAAACACATCCCTTCCCAGCCCTTTTGAGTTTATACTAATGCATAGATCAGATCTATGAATCATTTCAGAGACACTGAAACCTTTCAAATAAAGCAACACCTCATTCAGTGAAAGTTGAGAATGCATTGAGATCTGCTAAAGGCAGTCTAGCTTCAAAAAACATGATCCAACAGTGGGCACATTTACTTTCCATAAAGAAGAAAAGTCAGAAGTGAAAGGGTTACATTTTCAATTGCAGAACATTGACAAAGATAGATTTTAATGTGTAAAGTCTCTTCAGTAGCTTCTGGTTCACAATGAAATTTGATTCACTTTGTCTTATTGCAACAAATTCCCTCAAGATCCATGGTCCCATCATGTGATCCACAGTAAGGCAAATCAAAGCCAGCTAAGCTTTGCTTTAGTCATTCCCAATGAATAATGAAGTGGATTGAAGGCTGATTCAAATTACATGCAGCTGATCTCCAGCTGTGTGTGTCATTGTGTAAGGCCAGTTAGTATCCTGGAGCCCCATTTCCAGGATGAAGACATTGTGACATCAAAGAATGTTTTCAGTGTACGAAGAATACAGCTATGTGCAATCAAAGGACAGGAAAGGAACAGTTGAGCTTGTCAAACTGGATTGTGTGGCAAAATCTTAATTCTATGGGTAGAGTCAGCAAAGGTTTCCAAATGGCCTCTGGTGTAGCCCTCCAGGGCTATGGAAGGCACTAGAGGTGGAGCTATTTGCAATGATACCATGCATCCAGAATCATATGCATTCATTTTGAGAGTGCATAAGAAAGGAATTGGAATCATTAGCAAACTCAGGATTTCAAAGGTCACCATTCCCACCAGTCCAGTTAGCACCATTAAACCAACAATAGCTTTTTCTGTGCTCAGTTTCAAAGTTACATTTGTGATCTTGCAGCAGACCTTAATAATACACTGTTTATACACTTTCTAAGGCAGATAGTTATGGAAATACAGTACAGTATTCTAAAGAGAATGAGATGATGTTTATATGCTTGCCTTTGAACTATACAGTTGGCAGTAAGTCACAGATTCTAAGTCATCATTAGTTTGGAACCTGGGACTGCATCTGAAATTAGAATTATTTTATGTCTAGTGCACAGCAGTACTTTACCCAGTATCGTCTCATTTACTATTACACACACTTACTAACAGCCCACTTACTTTCAGTCCACCAGTTACTGTATGTTTTCCCTTCAGTGAGTTAAATTATTGTTAATTAAACCTCATCTTCAAATGTAATCATTAAGTTTATATAGCATAATTTTTAATGAATTTTTCTCATAGCATTGCTATCATGAGCTCTCATGTTGATTAAAAGGTAACCTATTCATACAGTATATAAAACAGGATGATTTCCATTAGTTTTTCAAAATACTGCACATATTATTTTGCTTCATTAATTTTTCAGCAGGAAGGGAAGGTGGGGTGGGCATCCATTTTGCAGAAAACTGAATTGTGATGGGTTGTTGGGTGTCCTCGCTGTTGCTGAAGGCAAAAGTGTAAGAGTACAATAGTGCATGACTTAAATGGACATTTTGTTCTAAGATGCCAGCCTATTTCTCTGAACTCTGTGTAAGCTCAGAAATCTGTCTTGTGTCTGAGGTCACCCAAATGTAAGCATAGCAGGAAAGTTAGCTTTTCTAATTTTTCTTATATGGTGATTTCCTTCCCAACCTGCTTTTAGTTTTTCAAAAGTATTTTTCATTGTTTAATCTGGTTCCTCATCTTTTTAAAAAATCAAAACTTCTTCTTCACATTTGGTGAGCTGACTGTGAGGATGGAGGGGAGAATGTGTTCCTACATGCAGGATTGGCTTCTTCAGCAGCTGTGGAGTTAATGGCTTTTCCCTGCAGGGGTGTTTTTGGTTCTGGGGAAAGGTTTAACTCCCATTACTGTGGGATATACCTGTGCATATTTGACAACACTGATGCATATAATGTTAAATACTGTTGTAACAGTATTGGTAACTGTTTTCTCCTTGTCAAAAAAGGGTATCTTCACATATAATGATGCTCCTTGGGGGGAAAAATGTTAATTTTGAATTCTGATAAAATTCTTTTTTAGTATGCTGTAGAAGTACAGAGATCCACAGAGGGAAATAGCTTCAATTTCCTCAGCATTGACCCTTTTCTCATTAACTGGCATTTAAAATATCAGTGTCCCACTCTGAGACATTTGTAGGAAAAAGAATTTCTAAAAAAATCTTTACTTACAGCTGCTTGGTATTACAGACTTGTGCATATTGCTTTCTTTACCGCACACATACTAAATAACAAGCTGAATAAATCCACAGCAAATAAACAACACAACCACCAACTGAGGAAATAGAGGGGGTAGAGGAACACGCAGCAGTGAGGTGTGACTTGCTGGAAGGAACAATCCACTAGTGTTGGATAGATATATAATCACTTTTTCCATTCTTAGGACTGAATGGCAATTTAGAGGCTTAGTAGGAGGCCTGCACCTTGGAAGCTGGATTATCACCTGATAGCTACAGGGTGGCAGAGTGGCCGTGTGATTTTGGGCAAAGAAATGGCAGATGAGAATGGTTTGGTTAGTTCTTTACATAGCTGCAGCTTTCTCCCTGCAATCTGTGCAACTCAGTTGCTTTTCCCGTGATGAGTCAAACATTCATGTGGCACTTTTAGAGTTCATTATTTGTGAATTAAATGCCAGAACAGTGCACAGCTGTGGATTACACAGTTAGTTTGACCAGTCATCTTCCCTCCCTTTGAGATCTGTGTTTAATATGAATCTTTATGCCATTTTTAAAATCTCTTGGCAGGATTTTTGCAATTGCCTTTTACGTATCACTCCTTTTTCTGAAACATTTATTGTGGTGTGTTCAAACCATACCATGATGGGGTATGCCTTGAAAATAGTACTTTTCAACAACAGCAGAATGGTTTATGCACTAAGAGCAGGTAAATTAAGCTCCCATTTCCCCTGAAACCGTGTGTCACCAATTCTCTAGTCTATGGAGAATAAGATTGCCAAGAATTACGGCGTTAGCTTGCTGAAAATCAATGTATTGAACTGTTGTTGGTTTTTTGCAGCCACTATTGCCGATGCTTAGAAGTGTTGAGATTACGTATCTTTCCCTGCTCCCTCCAACTTAAAAGATACCACCCCCAACAATCTGGCAAGGATAGTTCTTTAATTTTAAAAATATAACTTCTTGGCTCTACTGAAATTCTAGGATAAATTAATAAAATTGTATGTGTGACATGTCCTCTCAGCAGTTTTATCTTTTACTCCTTTTACGACTAACATCCAATAATCTATGTTCATTGCAGTAAAATATTGAAAGTTTATGCATTTCTACCAGACTGCCACTTATTTGCCTTAAGATAACTTAAAAAGAGGTCAATGGCCCTTACAAGATGAATTTTGACTAAATTGGAGGCAAAACAGGAATGTGTGTGTGTGTTGTGTCGTTACAGTCATGACCGACTCTTAGTGACCCCATGTCCATGGAGTCTTCTTGGCAGGAATACTGGAGTGGTTTGCCAGTTCCTACTCCAGGCACCTACAGCACCTGGTATTCCCTGGTGGTCTCCCATCCAAGTACTAACCAGGGCTGACCCTGCTTAGCTTCTGAAATCAGGTGAGATCGGATGTGCTCAGGGCAAACAGGAATAGGAAATGAAAATGGATAGTTGGATTCAGTTCTGATGGAACGGTATGTTACTCCACTATGTTGTACTATTCCAAAATGAGAGATACTGAAATATCCAAACAACATATTAGAATCTGTTTTTAAGTCAACTGAGGATATTTAAAACAAACTACATCCTACACAACTGAGGTGCTGTACTGGTTTCACCACTTTCTATGGTAACAAAATGGTGGAGGCATATTTTGTCCTGCTCTGGCATTGATACAGGGTAAGCTGGGACTGGTGCTCATATTATTTGTAAATCAGGCATTAAAATTGCACCCTGTAGCAAAGAATGTAACATGAAGTTACTAAGGTACAGCTGTACTGCCAGGTCCATTCCTGGGATAGTCACTCTACTCATCTGACCTGTTCTACCTTGGGGTAGGGAGGTTTAAAGAAGGAGCAAGAGACAAGATAATTTATCAGGTTCAATCTGGATTATATCTCTCCACTCCCTGGCACACAGCCCAGTTTTTGTGGCGGTGCCTTTTAGAAAGCTTTACCCAACAGTGCTCATTGCAGCCAGAATAGCTGCCACCACTTCCCACATCTGTTCTTGCCTCAACACCCAGTAGCACAGCAAGACCAGGACTAGAAGTCAGTATCTCTGAACTCAAAATTCAAGCAACACCTGGAAATAATTTTGTATATGTTATTAAGAATAAAAAGAAATAAGCAAAAATATAAAATGGTGAAAGTTATCCCAAAGATTCTTGTAAAAAGGAATATGGTTGCAGTAACTCTCTCTATCTCTATCCCCCCCCCCCCCCGCTTATACAGAACAACACTTGATTAATTATTTGGCATTGCTGCAATTCTCTTTCACATATCTCCAGACTAATGGGTTTTTTTCTTAATGAGAATTCATCCCTCAATCCAAATTTCCACAATCTCTAGCAGGGAGAAACTTCCCCCCAAAAGTTACCCTTAAGAGAGGACAAGGAGTGAAAACCTTCTTCAAATATTTGATTTCCCCCCTGTTAAATCCTCATAGAACCCATGTTCCCAGATTAATAAACTGTCCACAATTTATAATTTTGTGTGGCCCATTTTTCCCACAATTCCTTCACACACAGTGAAGAAGCATGTTCCACTCTACAGTTTCAATTCTCTGGAAACAGATAAAGCTTGGTCAACATAAGTTGCCATCAGTAAGTTGCACCACACACAAACTGAATTTAGAAAATTTTAAGATCCTCCCTTTGCCTTCGTGGTAACATTTATGAGCAAACTTTCTTCTGCTTGAAAGGAGCAATGAACATTGATAACATGGGTGAAGAGCCTGTGCCAATAGTACATGGGGCCTTTAACTGGACCTTGGAAGACCTTGAGAAGTGATTAAGTCTCTGTAAAAGCTGTATGCCCATTGTTCAGCAGGTTACCTGGGGAAAGGTGGGGGAAGAAAAAGATAAAGAAGGGATAGCAGAGGAAAAATAGAAGGAATAAGCAGCGAAACTTAAAGAAGGTGGAATCCCCTTCTGCAAATGTTGTTTCTGTCAATTGCTGCTATGTGACCCCTGGAGGAATGTAGCTGCTGGCATACAGTAGGCCATTCCTACTAAAACTGAAATACATTTTATTACATTTGGGGTGACCTCAAAGTTAAAGGTCCAAACAGATGAGGAAAGTTCTAGGAGAAAAGGGGGATTCCTGGCTTATTGCAGCTGATGTGAATTTATAGAAAAGTAAGAAGTTGACCACTTTTTGCTAGTGCCTCAAAACAAATTAGGCAGCATACAGATAATGTAAAAACATCTGCATAAAATGTTCAGCCAGCCCATCAGTTATAGACCGGCCTAAGGATTATTGTACCTGCTGGATGCTAGTCAACATAAATAATCTCCAAAGATCATAGGCAATCAAAACTTGTCACTGGCTTATTGCGTAGTTCATTCAAACTGACTGAACAAAGTCTGAAAACAATGAGTAGTAGAAATCAATTAAAGGCATACTCAATTAGTTTCAGCCACAGCTAAAACCACAGATCTGCATTCTGAACTTCCTGCAACTAGTAGATCATTACTAGCTCACAGATACACTTATACATGGAGATAGAGCCAATGGAACAAAACCATTTCAACAGGAACAAAGGGATTTAACTTTAGCCTCACTAGGTCCTGCTATGAAGATGCTGCCTTTTCTGCTGCTGTGCGTATGATAATAGGAAGCTGGTCTTTGATGAGGTGCAACAGCTTACTGCCTTGGCTAGCTGCTGCTTTTGCATTCCTCGCAATTGCTCCTGACCTGAAAATGCACATTTTGATTTGCACTTCCTTTATCAACTGTTGGAAATAATGCAGTATTTAGGTGTCCCACTTATATTTCATGTGTAGCCTAGATAATTAAATTGTAAACTGCCCAGAGAGTGCTTGAAGTGTTGTGGGGCGGTATATAAGCAGAATACTTTGCTTTCTTTTCATAATTTTCCTTCTCGCCACGTCCTTCAACGTACAGCCTGTGCCTACTGGTATATACGGTAAATCAATATATATGGATTACTGTTGGCATAGATTGGTTCATACCAAATGACAGTGCCTTATATTGATTAGTTACGCCGCTCTACGATCTGTCACGTAGGGGTAGGGTATGCATTTTTTCTATGATTCAGTGCAACCCTAATTAGCTTGTTGTGTATGTGTAGCCTGTGCAGTTAGCTTGCACCCCAGTGGAGCTGTGGGCAACGTCATTAGAGCTGACAACTCTGTGATGTGTTAGGTGGGTTGCAACGTTAGAAGAGAGAAACCCCGCCTCTATTTTTATGGTATTTTTAAAACATTTCCCTAATTGATACCGCACAATTCCAATACCATCCATTGCTCTTGCAATATGCCACTTGTATTTTTCAAAGGGGGGAAGGGAAAGCCACTGCAGCCTCCTAAATGACAGCTATGGGAAAAGGCAAAGAATGGAGCTCCATGGGCTCTGCCTCTAAAAAAGAAGCACAGCCCCCAATTGAAGAGAGAATCGAGGGCGGGATGTAGGGTTACCTCTCTTCCTTCCCCTCAACCCTTTAGTTCAATATTTCACCCTTGCACCGGTACATCTGCTGCTGTCCTCTGCTATCATCTCCTTATTCTCAAATAAACATGGTAAACTTAATTGTGAGTAAACCAGCAACTGAAAGACTGTGGACATTTCTCACAAGAGAATAAAAATCACCAGTGTGAACAGAAGGGCCACTCAAGTGAGAGATAAAATAGATCACAGAACCTTCTAAGTGCAAACCGGAACACTTCAAATTTCCATGCGGCCATGCCCACATTTGGTCCCTGTATTGACTGTTTCTGCTTATTGTTTCCGTTGTCAAGCAGTCACTTGCATGATGTGGCTACCTTTCACCTTTTCCTTGCCCAACCCAGTTATTGGCAGATTTAAACTCCATCAACTCATCTTTTAATGCCTAATCATTGAAGTGCAGCAGCATCAGGCCACAGAATGATTACATTTACTGTGTTATTCTTAGAATTACTTAGGAACAGTCCTGTCCTACCCATCAGAAATTACCTGAGATAAATATCACTTTGCCAGCTCCCCAGTAGCCTCACTATGGAGACAAGATTGTGTTGCAACATTTCCACAATGAACTAACTTAATGTGTCATGCTTGCCTCATTTTACCTTTGCCCTAGTTAATCATCTACTGATATAATTTTTCTGTAGCTGTTCAATTTTTTTATTTATTACACATTTCAAGCTTTCCTTCCTAATTCAATGATAGTACTTGTGTGTTGTGTCATTACAATTGTGACCGACTCTTCGTGACTCCACGTCCATGGAGTTTTCTTGGCAGGAATACTGGAGTGGTTTGCCAGTTCCTACTCCAGGCACCTACAGCACCTGGTATTCCCTGGTGGCCTCCCATCCAAATACTAACCAGGGCCAACCCTGCTTAGCTTCTGAAAACAGGCCAGATTGGATGTGCTTAGGGCATCTAGGCAGATGATAGTACTCAGTGGCCATCATATTTTCTCAGCCTGTGGAGACAAGATTGTGTTGCAACATTTCCACGGTGAACTAAATGTTGTACCATACTTGTCTCATTTCATCTTTACCCTTATGTTTGTTTAGAGATTTATGATTTATTGAACAAAGTCCCTTCTTTAATATATAGGATAACAATCTTCAATACTCTGTTCCTTCTATATGTTTTGTATCCAATATTTCTGTACACTGTACTAGCATGTTTTTGATATGCTTCCAAGGTATTTGGAAACTGAAATTGGAACGATTATACTAAAGGGAACAGGCAAGGGTCTGGTGCTGCACAAGCAAGCCTTGCTGCCTGGATCTGATCCATGGTGCATCTGTTCTAGCATTGTGTTGACACAGTGGTTCCCTGCCTTGAGTGACCCAGGTGTTCTCAGACCAGAAGCCTTCACCACCAGCTGTGCTGCCCAGGGTTTCTGGGAGTTGCAGTCCAAGAACATTTGGATTTAACCAGGGTTGGGAACCACTGTGTTAACATAATGACCAACCTGATGTACAGGGAATGCCTATAGGTAGAACAAAAGCACAACAGCACCCTCTCCCTTAGTGTGCCCACCACTAGTCTCCAGAGCCTTACTGCCTGCAATACCGGTAGGTATACATCACCATCATGGCTGCTTCTAATAGCTTCTAGGAACTGTATGAAGTATGAATTTATTTTAAAGCCATTCAAATCACTGGCTACAGTTCTTACAGTAAATGTCATATTTAATTATATTCTGTTTGAAGACCTTCATTTTATCTGCCTTGAATCTCCTGGAGTTTAGCATCACTGAATGGTCCTGACTTCCAGAAGTATTTTGCCCTATCTCATTTTTTCACACAAGGCATAATTTTATATACTTATATTAACCCAAAAAGCCTCAAATGTTACCCCCAAGTTGTCTTTTCTGGCACCTTTTTCTGTTCTACAATATCCTTTCTGAGGTGTGGTGACTAGAACTCTGTAAAGTGTTCCACATGTTATACATCTGTATATATTTGTATAAATGTATTAGATATTGGCAGGTTTATTTTCATAATATTTTCTATAAACTAGCTACGCACTGCAGCTACGCACTGCAATGTGTAGCCTGCACACTGTAATTAAAATTGTAAACCGCCCAGAGACCACTTGTAGTGGTATGGGGCAGTATATAAGCAGAACACTTTGCTTTGCTTTGTAGTAATATTTTAATTGAGCTGTCCATCACAACTCTGATACATTTCTTGGTTGATAATGGCCATCTCAGACCTTTTTAGGATATATGTGAAATATAAGTAAACTTGAATTGCAGTTCCATTTTTGCATTAATATAAATCACTTTATATGTTTATACTGAACCATATCTGCTATGTATTCTCAAAGGCTTTTCACGTCCGGGATCTGATAGTTGTTGTGAGGTTTTTCAGGCTGTTTGGCTGTGTTCTGGAAGTTTTTCTTTCAGATGTTTTCTTTCAGACTCTGTGGCTGTCATCTTCAGAGAGCAAGGAGCTCAGGGAACTAGGAGTTCTCTCTGTGCTCTGGATTATATCTGCTATTTTTATCAACCAGTCCCTCAGTCAAGAAATAACTTTTTGGAGATTTTTCACTGTACCTTTTTGTCTGGAATAGCCTTTGTTTTTTCACTCTCTGCTTTCTGTTTGTAACAAGTTATCAATAATTGGAAAACTTCCCCTCTTATCTGATAATACCAAGGATGCCTCAGGTGAAGGACCTTGACAAAAAATCCTTGAAAGTTTAAATAAACATTGTCTACCCATTTCCCTGTCAACATTCTTGTTTTCACACCACCCTTGTCTACAATATAAACACAGCTATATTGACCAATGCTAACCTTATTACAGGATTCTTCGAAAGATTAATTGTGACATGATATACGAAGCAGTCTGACCATCTGAAATGTTAGAGATATACTGTAAATGGAAAGTGCACACATATATATCTATTGAAAATTTTACTCCCATTTATCATGTGGCTTTGCCATTTCCATGATTGTACAAGAGAAACCACAGTGTCAGTATGTTAAAAAAAATGCATAGTACTTTATTTCTGTTTAAAATTTAGGCAATTTTAAATTGAAATAAAGTGTTATTTATTTTCTCAAATACTAACACTACAGCTTTTTTTCTAAACAAAGAGATTTGTTGGGTGTACCAGTTCTTTTTGTATCTTGCCATTTTCATCACAGTTCTGCAGCCCAAAGGCTGTCCTATTGTTGCCTGCTTTTTAGACTTTGGAAGTCTGTGTGCCACGCAGAGTGGCAACAATGCCTTTTACAATCATGTCATAGCAGAAAACAATAGCAATTCCTTTCTAAGCACTCCTTCCTACTGTTCAGAGATACAGGCAGCTCTGAGTGTGCTGACAAAACGAGAGCAAAGCCCAAACAACGTAAAGGCTGCTAGAGTTTGATTTTACAAAGAGACAACCAATGCATTGTATGCCAACAGAAATCACTGTTGGGACAATGTTCCGTCTGTCCTTCTAAACCAGCCTCAGCGACGACTGTTGGAGCCTTTTTAGGTCCTGATTAGAATGAACTAATATATTAGGAGAGCTTACAATGTGCTACACCAAGACAAGACAGCAATGATAGCTCTCTCAAAGAGACGGGAATCTTGCATAATCCATAGTTACGATAAAGGTGTAGCCAGAGAAACTCTCCCTTGTCCCCCTACCCAAAACATGGGTGCTGGGATCTTCGCATGAATGAGTGATGGGTTGTTAACACATTCTTATCTCACAATACTTCAGAATACTTCAACAGGAGTGAGTGGGAAAGTGTCTATGTATGTGAGTGAATGGCTGTGACTGAATGAATAGAAGGCCTTCTTGCATACACATGGAGGAAGCACACTGCATATATATACAGTGGTATTCGTTCCAAATGAAATTATGCAAATTTTCTTTTATACAAATTTCCCATAGGAATGCATTGAAAACGGAGTAATCCCTATTTGTGACTATTTTATGTTGTATGGCTTTGCCCCATAGGCGATTCTGTTAAGCAAATTTCCCCTATCTCCGGAATTTTTTATGTTGTACAGATTTTATGTTATACAAACCGTTTGTTATACGACGGTCCACTCTCTCTGTGTGTGTGCGTGCATGCATGCATGTGTGTGTGTGTGTGTGTGTGTGTGTGTGTGTGTGTAGTTTATATAGTTTATAAGTATGCATGAGGAAATGTGTCAAAACTGTGTATGAGAATGTATTTTCTTCTTACAAATATTATTTTTATAGTGATGTAACTTAATTTTAACAAATACTTGAACTTGTAAACTGTAGTGGATAGAGTGGAGTAAGGAGACATGGGTTCACATGCCCCCTGACCATGCAAAATTATGGGGAAAGATAGATATGCTAAATGATTGTCCCCTGCCACAGACGGTTGAAGACCCAAGTAGAGGTATAAGAATCCTTGTCTTGATCCTGAGTAATATAATATACAGGATCTGGTGCAAAATGTTAATGTGACTGATCCAATAGGGAACAGTGAACACAACACAATTACTTTTAACTTAATCATAGACTACAAACTACTGATAAAATCTAACACAGAGACCTTAAATTTTCAAAAAGGAAATTTCCCAAAGATGAGGAAATTACTAAAAAAGAAGAAGAAGAAGAAGAAGCTGGAAGGGAAAATTGAGACAGTCCAAACACTCCAAGAGGCATGGAGGCTGCTCACAAAAACAATAACAGAGGCCCAATTGGAATGCATACCCAATAGGAAAAAAAGGGCACTGCCCGGTCCAAGAGGACTCAGATGTGGCTTACAGGAGCTGTTCGGGAAGTGATCAAAAGCAAGAAAAGCTCATTTAGAAGATGGAAAGCTTGTCCGGATGAGGACAACAAGCAGAAACATAAATTCTGGCAGAACAAATGCAAGGCAACAATCAGTAAAGCAAAGCAAGACTTGGAGGAGAGTAAAACTAAAAACAAAGAAATAACAAGGAGTTCTTTAAGTACATTAGAAGTAAGAACCCAACTAGGAAGGTCGTTGGACTATTAGACAAAAATGAAAGGCAAGGGATTATTAAAGAGGAAACAGAGATTGCAGAGAGACTCAATGAATTCTTTGCTTCAGTATTCACTGAAGAAGACAGAGACCCCATGCCCAAAACAGAGCCTATATTCGTAGGGAGGGAAACCGAAGAATTAAGCCAGATAGAAATAACAAGGGAGGAGGTCCTTGCATGTCTTGTTAATCTAAATGCTAACAAATCACCAGGACCAGATAGCATCTATCCACGTGTTATCAAGGAACTTAAAGACAAAATTGCTGATGGCTTGCCAAAATATATAATACTTCCCTCAAATCAGGCATTATGCCTGATGACTGGAAGGGAGCAAACCAATCTTCAAAAAAGGATCCAGAGGTGATCCAGGAAATTACTGACCGGTCAGTTTGACACATGCCCCAGATAAAGTGATGGAAACCATCCTAAAAGATAAAATTAATAGGCATATAGAAGAGAAGGTGCCATTGGAGGAGAGGCAACATGGCTTTTGCAAGGGAAAATCATGCCTCACATTTTCTGAGAGTGTCAACAAGCATGTGGATAAGGGAGAGCCAGTTGACATTGTTTATCTGGACTTTCAGAAGGCTTTTGACAATGTCCAGCACCAAAGACTCTTGAATAAACTTACCAGTCATGGAATCAAGGGACAGGTCTTGTCCTGGATCAGAAACTGGCTAAGGGACAGGAAACAGAGGGTAGGGTAGCACTAAATGGACACTTTTCCAAGTGGAGGGAGGTAAAGAGTGGGGTCCCCCAAGGTTCAGTACTAGGACCCCTGCTTTTCAACCTCTTCATAAATGGTCTAGAAGTAGGAGTAAATAGCAAGGTAGCTAAATTTGCAGACGACACTAAATTATACATGGTAGTAAAAGCTGAGATAGATTGTGAAGAGCTCCCGAGGGATCTCTTGACACTGGGGGAGCTGACAAACCAGTGGCAAATGAGCTTCAACATTAGTAATTGCAGCATTAGTAATTTGCCTCACATTGGGGCAAAAAACCCATTACATTTATAAACTAATGGGGTCTGAACTAGACTATGGGTGATACCTTCGTAGGCTGCTAGTAGAAAAAATTAAAAAGTTGCTGAGCTTCTGAGAGCAAGCCCTTTTTTTTCAAAGCAGGTATAAAAGTCCAAACATGGCAAGGGATGTAATTTGCCAGGAGAGAGTTCTTAAAAGTTCACTTGGCAAGATGGATGCCAGGCTTCTCCTTGGAAGGCACAGAGCAGGATGGTACGAAAGGGCTGGACTTTACAGGCCAATTCAAACAAAGCTGCATGGTAAGGGCATAAAATTTATAAAATCATACACGGTGTGGACAAAGTAGATAAGGAAAAATTGTTTTCCCTGTTGCACAACACTAGAACTAGAGGGCACTCCATGAAACTTTTGGGTGCTAGATCTTAAACAAATAAGATCACCCAGAGGATCACTGATCTATGGAACTCCCTGCCAGAAGAAGTGGTGAGAGCTGTCAGCCTTGACAGCTCTAAGAAACGATTGGACAAGTTCATGGAGAGCAAGAATATAAATGGCTATCATTATGGATGCCTAAGGACAGGATATCTCTCAACGCCATTTGCAGGGAATCATAAGCAGGCGAAGACATCTGCTTGCGAATACCCTGAAGCAAATGTTGGACTGTGTGGACTGGATGGGCTGTGGCCTGTTCCAGCAAGGCTGTTCTTATGTTCTTTTTTTAAGGTGGCAATGATATAGCACTCCTTGAACTTCTAACGGATCTTGACTGCACTATTAGGGTCAGAAGCAACTTGATGATATATAACAAATAAGAATTTGTAAATCAGCCTATTGATTAAATGTACATCTGGGTGAAACAATATTTCTAAAGCAAGTAGAACAGTTCCTGTGTTTTTAAATGATGCACAGACATATCATAGGTACATTTGCTGAAATTTTGCTGCTTCATTATACATACCAGAAGCAAAAGTTGTCATGTTCATTTGTTCCTCGCTGGCAACCCACAAGTTAGTGCATTCACGCACTGAGTTGGTACATGTTCAAGAATCAAAGAGGAAATTTCTTAATTGCCAGCTAGAAAGAATGAATGTCACACCTTTTGCCTTCTGCATGTGTAAAAAGTAACAAGATTCCAGCCATTCTCTTAGAAGAGGTGTGCCTTCTATATTGAGAAAGAGGAGAGGTCTTGCAATTCGTCTTGCAAACAAACATTTTGTTATCTGATCAGAGACAACTGCTGTCAATACAATTGTTGCTTTCCTAGTTGCCTCACTTGCCTAGGTCCCTTTCCTTCCTTTAGAAGAAGCCTTTGTCATCATCAGTTGGTCTCAATTTTTTTCCAGGCCGTGGTCCTCCCCGATTCCTACTGCAAACCTGTATGTGGATGCTACACTGTACATGGTTCTATTCCTTCCCTTCAAATGCTGAGCTCAAAAAAAGTTTGTGCGCTGAGCTGAGTATCTTCATCTTACAGGGGGTAGTTTTGATTGAAAGCAGAAGTATCATTGCAATATCTATTTCCCATTGGGTTGCATGGAGCTATGGTGCTGTATATAAAGGTGGTGGTGCAAGGAAATGCACTGAATGAAGGGCATGCCCCCAACATGAGCTGATTAATTCCTTTCCTGTGTGAGAATCCTTGTCATCACCACCATAGCCGGATCATGGGCACTGGAAGAGTTCTGTGGCTTCTAGAAGCATGGTTCTTATTCTTCTCAAATTTGAGGACTCATCACGGCTATACTGAGTTCAAATGTGGCAGCTCTAAGCAATGATGCTGTGTGGCGTCCAAATTATTCCCATGGTTATTTGGCCAGTGAGTGCTTCTCCTTTCTGCACTTTGTTCCCATTTCTTTTACCTTGAATTATCAGCTGTGACAAGCTGTATTTTTCATTTCTCAGTATGCGTCTGTATGTTTGGTGTTTTATGATTTCTTGGTCTTCTTTTGTACTACTCCAGCATCCTTCCTTTCTATCCAAGACATCCTTACAATTCCACAAGTACATTTACTGAATTTTAACTTCTAGTCCTTTTCCTCTCTTTCAATTTTTGGCTGAACGAGTACAGAATATGGTAACACACTCACTCTGTTAATTGCAGTGCAGAATATCTTGAGGACCTGTTAATCCTGAGATGTGCTCTATGCTATCGTCCTACAGAATAATATAGGATGGGAGAGCATCACACTATCCTTCCACAGTATAGAGATCAATATAGAATGATAGCAATGTGGTAGCAATGGCAGGGGGAAGTTCAACATGGGCCACTGAACTGTGGTGACATCAAATTGGATAACAATTCAGCCTCAGTGGATTTAGGGAAGTTTAATGCATTCCTTCAGGAATTCATCACGCATCACCTTCATTGGAAGTTTTTTTATCAGAGTTGAATGGCCACTTGTCAGTCGATTCTTGGATGGGCAAGGGATTGGACTAGGTGTCTCTTGGAATTCTTTCCAACTCTACAGTTCTATGATTCGGTGTAATCTCCTTTTTGTGTTCAAGCCATGCTTAGGGACACTCAGGTTTTGGCAGAACTGAGCTTCCGCTCATAAGTAATGGGCTTGAATCACTTATACGCAGCTCTTACATGGACATTCAAGTGAATTGAGAACCTCTGTTCTACTGATAAGAGAACAATGGTATACATTTTTCATTCCTCCCTACACTAGCATTCCCAGCTCCACCCACCAGAGACAAACTGCAGCTACTGTGATTGCCTCATTTCTGTTAGGAGACAACTGTGTATTGTGAGGCATTCATGCTGTTTTCTTTCTCTGTATAAATGCAATGCTGGGCAGGATGTGTATCAGCTTGAATGCAGCTGCCGGACACCGTTCTAGTATTGAGAAGAAAGTCATATACAACATTCTGTTGCACTGAAGTTGTACCATAGAAAGTGCATGACATAAGCTGGTTTCTGTACACTTAAATTACTGTTGCTTTGTAACACAGAGAACAGCTAGAGAGCATTCTGCCTTTTTGTTTGTGTTTCTGTGATAGCAAGTGAAGTTACACAGCAGGCCTGAAATATTTCCCTTTTTCTTGGTATCAGCAGAAAACTGCTTGGATATTTACCTTTTCTAGTTAATTAAATACCTACAAGCTGGTCTTGTGAACCAGGTCTAGCCAAGGTAAAATTAAAAAGAAAACATGGAAGTTTAATAATATTGTAACTATATCCTCAAAATAAGAACTGGACTGAAAACCATCAAAACATTTTTTAAAATTGGGTCCAATGAATAAAACAGCAACATAACTAACAAAACATTCAAATTAAAAGCAAATAAAATCAACCTGTTTTTCAATGCCTTTTAAAATATGGCTGGTCTGAATTATTTTTCCAAAGGGAAAGTCGAGTTGCAAAATGGGATATGATTGTAATGTAATTCACACATGCAATGTGTCTATGAATTACCCACTGTTGTGAGACACCTGCACCAAAGAAGACCTTTGAGTAGTGGGTAGCATATAAATTGTATAAAACAAACAAATAAATAAATTTCTTGTTTGCCTGCTTAGAACTTTTGAAAATTCTAGAAAAGCTGTAGTTTTGCAGGCAATCCTGAGACTTTGACACCAATAATGCGGAATATTGTTATATTCAAGTATCAGAAGTACCGTGAATGGTAATGAAACTTTTTTTTTGCAATAACCAATTTTAAAAACCCTAAAGAACAAGAAAGAATTAAAAATAAATGCACGAGCACAGTACAGAATTTTACGAATGTGATATAGGATATGTTCTGGCATTGCTGTGCTTAATGTGACAATGACCGCTTCACATCACCTCTCGGAAATAAATCAAAATGTCTAGAATGATTCTTCTCCATCTTGAAGATACTGGGGGACACCGTAGAGTCTCCAGGGGGTTATTGGCAGAGGAAGGAGAAAGGGCATACTTGATCAAGATCTCATATTGAGAGTTTGTAACCTAAACCACCCTTTATTTTTTATATTATGGACTGCCTCATCTCTTTGGGTGATATAACACATTTTCATTACTCAAACTTTGACCTGCACATTTATGTTCTTTAGACATTGGGCATTTTACCTCTGATAACCCATATTCCATAAATTGTGACAGCATCATAGGCTTATCGTTTTTGGTAGCTGTAGCAAATGAGCAGCAACAAAGCCTGGGCACTGATAATACATATACATCCAGCCTCTGATAAATTTATATGGTAGATTTATGTTGTCTGTGATTCACAGTGGGCACACAATGTCTTTCCAGTTTTCTCCCTTAAAACCCTAATTCCTTTGTCAGGTTCATTTCACCACCATGATGGTCCTTGGGAGTGGTTAACAGATTAAGAAACGAAGTTACCCTCTCATTTTCCAGCCAATCTGTTGGCTATACTCTCCAAACAATATTCAAAAGTCTCAGGGTAGGTTCCCAACAGAAACGAAAGCTAGTTGTATTAGCCATTAGAAAATAAAATTAACATTATTACAGCAACATCTTTGTTACACCAACTTAGAGATCATGAAAATATACAAGGCTTTGAGATCATTAGATCTTCATGAAAATTATTATGAAAGTGGAGGAGGGGGTGAACCCTAGTTCTTTAATGTGATCAACTCTACACTAATGGCTCACTATATTCCTTACAAATAGTTAACATACCTCCGGAAAGAATGCTGGGAAAGGTGGAGGGCAGGAAAAGTTGAAGACAAAACATGAGATGGATTGAGTCCCTCAAGGAAGCCATAGACTTGAGCTTGAAAGAGCTAAGCAGAGCTGTAGAGCACAGGACATTTTGGAGGTCACTTATTCATCGGGTCATCATAAGTCGTGGGGCAACATGATGGCACATAACTACATTGAAGAATACTGTATTCAGATTCAGTCTCACCTCCCAAAATTAAAGACAGGCAAAGAAAAAAATGTCTTTGTGCAGTGCACAACTAATGGCATTCACGGTCAAAGGAGACAATGAAGGACACAGGCTTTATGGCTTTGAAAG
>JAHTLZ010000129.1:52520944-52557183 GCA_023846285.1 Phrynocephalus versicolor
TCTTAGTAAAATTTGTTTCTTGGGAGGATAAAATTAGTTGTCCCCGCAGGCAAGGGCTGGAGGCTTGTTTTATAGGACAAACCTGTCAAACCACAAACCCATGGCATCCAGTTGTGATCTTGTTGCGCAAAGGGTTTAATAGCTGGCTGTGTGGATTAGGAATGAAAATAACAGTAAGGTATGAGTAGCAGCTAATACCACCCACTCACTTTTGGGGGGAAAGGGAGAGTCAAACTTTTGCTGTACTGTGAATTGTTTTAGAATGGATCTTGAAAATCTCTGCCCAAATTTCTGTTCTCAAGGGCTTTAAGAGAATTAACGAAACAATTTATTTCCATTTGCAGAGTATTGACACATTAATAATAATCTTTTATAACATTAGTGCTAATAAATGCATTTAATTCATTGGCAGTCAACAGGTAACTTGTGGCACCTTAAAGAGGAAAAAATTCACTATGTCATGAGGCTTTGTAAAGGAGACTCCACTTCAGTAGCTGCAGCAGAACCTACTCAGTAAAAGTTTATCTTGCTGTTATTCTGTGATACCCAGCATGGTGCAGTGGATGCAGTGACAAACTGTGACTCGGGGGACCTGGGTTCAGATCTCCGCTTGGCTTTAGAAACTTGCTGAGGGCATGTGGAACTGGTAGAACCACTCTTAAAGTAAGCTCACTTACTTTCAAATCCCTTTTGGGGTTGCCATGTTTTGGTTTCAACTTGACTGGAAGTAACAATATAGTACAATATATAAACCCATATTGTACTATAATAAACATAATCTGTAAAATGCCAGTCAAGCAGTACTGAAGGAAAAGCACTATGCCTGACTATTCCTCTGGTAATTTTTAAGTATAATGCTGCTCTGTGCTGGCTGCCATCTTGAAGGGCTGATCTACAGAAGAAACTGAGCCTTAAAAAACAGTAGAAAACACAGGTGCCCACATCAGATTTCTGGGGGAGTCATAGCACCCGTGATTTCTTAAACTATCTCTTCTGGGATGTTAAAACTCACAACAGTTATCAGATCCTGGCCTTTGAGAAAACCTTTGTGATATTATACAAGCCAACCAAGTGAAAGCCTTTTCATTTGGAGGAAGCTGTAAGGGACCATATAGGAACTCTGGAATTCACCCATCATCCAATATTCTCCCTGAAGTCTTAAAACCAACTGCAAATGCAGGTCCAAGCTAACCCCACTCTGTGCAGAAACAGAATTTGGAAAGGGAGTCCTGCCCAACTAGATTGCAGCTTCCTGGCTGGTGGATTCTTGGAGTTGTAGTCCAATTTACCCAAGTTCTGTGTATTGTAAGCAGTTTCTAAGGCAGCCATTCTAAACGTTGTTGTGAGGCTGGGGTGGCCCTTTTAGGAGCTTTTTTCAGGTTCTAAAGCCCTTTGTCAAACAAAGATACAACACAAATCTATTCCAGAAACACAACTTGCTTCTCAAATACATAAGACAAATATATTCCAGAAACTTCTCAGATTGTTCAGTTTGTTCCTTCCTTGAGAATGGCTGTTCTAGAGTATTCAATTGGGACTCATGTAGAAGAAAGTCTAGTAACTCAGGAGGGATTAAGTATCTATTGAATAGTGTGGCATTTGAATTCCCACATTAAATCATTGTATGAAATCAATGGTATGGCTTATTTTGAATTGGGATTTCTATGTCTTTTCCCATTATGACATCATTATGACATATTTTAAACACATTACCGGGATATTCAGGATGGAACAAGGTTCCATACCTCTGGGATTGAAAATTCAAGATTTGAATAAACCATCAAAATAGGTTATGCCTTACACATTTCTGGCCACATCCTGGGGTTGCCTGGAAGTTGCCAGTACTTTGGCAGCGTGGTGATCCTGCCCACTTGTAAAGCCAGAAACAAACCACTGTACTCTAATTATAATAGAGACTGTTTTGGCAAATTAAAACTTAACAGTTAAAACCAACCCTCTGGAAGGTAAAAAAGTTGCTTTCACCTCCAAATAACATGCGGAGCTTCCTGGCCTGTATGTTGTATTCTGTACTGGAGCCAAGCATGTGGAATGTACCTGTGAGGGAGACTGCTGATCCTGGCACATTGTTGTACTGGGTCAATACCTTGCTCAGTTCAGAGACGCTCCGGGATTCTGTAGCAAGAACAGTGCATACATTTGAGTGAAGTTAAAATAATATTTGCATTCTAAATACATTAATTACTTTTAAGAAAATACCTCACTGCTTCAGCTACATATGCATTACTTCTGATCACATGTCATGCTTTTTGAGTTTCAGATGTTACAATTCTCTCCAGGTTGTTTTGAAGAAGATACTCCTCACCTGTGTAATATTAATACTTATTTGTACGGCTTTATATTGAGCTGGGATACAATCCTATACATACATACCCCTCTATAATGTTCCCTGTCCCCATTCTGTTAGCAATTGGCTGGTGAGTCGGTTACCAGGATCAAACATTCCTGCCATGCCCTCCAACAGATGATTCATGAGTCATCTCACCCAAGTCAAAAGTCTATTTAATTTTTTGTGGCGCTGTGACAGGATTATTGAGCGCTGTATTTATCTACATACTTTTTTCTAACCAGCCTTTATGATACTGGAGCCCTTGTACTTTAATACTTAAACTAGCTGTCCGGTTTTTAGATGTTGCACAGTACAAGGACCTTCTCTGCTATAATGTGATCTGAGTATCTGAAGTGGGTAAGTGGTTGCCTTTGGCTGTTGTCTATCTTTCTCTGTTGATAGCATTACTGAGCCAAGTTAACTATGTAGAGCTTGACGCTTGGGGCTTCAAGCATTTTAAGTGCAGGCTCTCCAGCAGTTCATTCGTTGTGAAATATCTGTGGTGTGGGCAGGATTGCCCTATCTAGAACAAGCCAAGATTATTAATCAGGAAACTCATGTGATTTTTCATTATTTACACAGACTCTGTGAATTGCAGCTTGGAGGAAGGGAGAGGGGGTGTAACCTCAGTGGCTGCCATACAACGTGCCCTGCTAAGTGGGTCTCTATTCAATTTGTGCATGTGTACAGCTTCGCTCCCCCCCCAAGGGATTCCCTCGAAAACGGTCACAGCGGGTGCATGGGGGTGGAACGCTCCTGTGTGGAGGGTGCCAGGGATGTGTGCAGCCACACAGCTTAGAGGGAACCTTGCTTACATACCATGGCAGAGAGTGAGTAAGTCAGCTATCTAGAATTTCTGAAGGGAGTGCAACCTTGCCAGGAGGCTGAAATAGAGGCCAAACTACTTCCTTTTTCCCCCCTTCTCCTTGAAGGTAGTTTGGCCTCTATTGGATACAAGTAGATGCCACAGAAATTGTCCTGATAATAACAGCAGAGTTACAGTCTTGTGGCTCGTGAAATGCAGCCTGCCACCTTTCACTGAGTTCACATGGCTGGACTCAAAATGCTAGAATCTGGTGTAGCTCTTTGAGGAATTTCTGTCATGTTTCAGTTTCTAGGGAGAACTCTGCCTCTTTCCTCATGAATATATATATATCATCTTTAAGTACAAGAGTCCTACAGAGAGTGTCACGTATGACGCCAAGTTGCCTAAGCCTTGAGGTGAAAGAGTTGAGATTTTTCTTCAGATAAATATAAGGATGTGGGTGGGTTACTGGAGAAGTTAAAAAAAACATTTCTGTCTCCTTTGCAAAGACATTTTACAGATGTAGTTTCTGAGCCTGTCTGTCCAGATGCCACAAATATGTGTCAAATATTGTAGGTCCTTTAGAAGATACACCCATCTGGATCCATAAAGCTTACCTACCACTCAATATGATAGTAGAAAATGAAGTCTTTTTTTAGAAGCAGCGACGGTTTAGGACCTGGAAAAGCATGTGTTTGAAACAGGAAATTAGAACTCCCTTACAAGTTTTAAGACTTTCAAAGTGGTCTCTTTATAATCCTTTTCTTTCTGGATTGGCATGCCAATGGAATCACACTCCTCCCATATTACTAGCCTCGTGGACTCAGCTGCCTTTGGTTTTTGTCTAGACTGTTGCAACCTCTGTGTACAATTAACTTGGACAAGTGAGATCTGATCAGTCAGCAAGTATATGTATTCCAAGACAGATTTGAGAGCTTGTTCTTAAGAACAGCATTCCTCTGGAAGAGAGGAAGCAGCATAATTATGTGCTTGGATTAGTTCAGAGTGGATTTGAAGAGTTGGATTTGGAAGATGCATGAATATTTGTTTCTATTTCAGGTCTGCCTGTACCCCATTTCTCTAGATTTTTCATACACCCCCCTTGAAGGCCAGTCATTAAAGCATTCCAGTCCCCTCCTCCATCTCTATATGCATCAGTATGCTATTGAGAGATTCCTCTCAGTTCCCGTGTGGGTGGCAGTACCAGGCACAACATTTCTATGCAAGCCTTTGGCTTTGTGTTGTTGGCTTTGGAACGTCTGTGGGTTAGCGATGCAACAATGCTAGGGGCCTGTTATGTCTTGCTGCGGTGTTGCCAGGCCCTGTTTGGAACTGGAATTGAGGGATAAAAAGTTGCAGTAACAGAAACAGAGAAACTCAGCTTAATCCCTGTATACATGTCTACATAATCTCTGTTTGAAGGCTAACTGAGAAGCCCACTGTTGAGATATACAATTTTGACCCCTTGCATATCTCAGGAAGTTGCTATTTCCTAGCTTCAGAAAGATTTTTTTACTCCTGGATGCTGTCCTGACCCTCACTTTTTTATTGGTACAATACCAGCAGGCTGATAATGACATTATTTGCTCTTGGATTATTTAGAGCCTCAGTTTTGGTGAGTGGATAATGGTTTTAGTTTGCCTTTTTAGGTTGGAATTCACTTTTCACAGCCATTTGAGCAATCTGCTAGAATGTGCATGGAAAATATTGCTCCTTAGATTGCTGTTCCAGTTTGACAGCTTTGTTATGTATTATGCCATTAAGAAGATGGTACTTAGGCAACATACTATATTTTTCTGTGTATAAGACTATATTTTTGTCTAAAATGTTAGATTAAAAATAGAGGGTCATCTTATACATGAAAGCAAGCTTAGGAGAGAACCACACGGTTGGGAAACTGTAATTTTGGGCTGGAAAAGTGCTGGCCATCTTATACGTGGAGGTGTCTTATAGACAGAAAAATATCGTATGTGTGATCCATTGTGTATGAGAGTGGGCTTCTAAAGTCCTTACAGGTCTTTTAATGGAACAAGGAAGACTACTTTGGGTTTGTGATCTCCGTATGGCTGAAGTTTAGGCTGGGCTGGGCTGTAACAATGTGGAATGCCCTCTTGCTTCGAAACAGGCTCAGCAGGTTGGGATGGAATAGTTAATCTGTCCCAGCACAATGTTTTTTCAGCAAAGTAGGTCTTTTCATGCAAGACATAAAATGCTACATGTAGTTGTGTGTGTTGGGCATGAAACAAGCTGTGCTAAGTCCCTGCCGGGCTTGAGGTTCATAGTGGTTCATGTGATAAGTGTGGAAATAGAGCTTTGTCCAATTTATGTTTCTCTTATACTGTGGAGAGATACATGCTGGAGCCACAGTTCCCTCTAAGTCTGTGAAGATTCTCAACCATCCAGGTAAGTTTATCTGGAAGTTAAGTCATGGCAACTGGACTTCTTTTCTTGAGAGATTGAAACGCTTTGCTGCTCATCGAAGCAGCTTCATCAGTCTGACTATCGAAGCTACTTGGATAAGCAGTGAAACGTTTAAGTTCCAGCGGTGACAGAACCTGTAGGAGGAGTTGTGCACTTGCTGGGGGAAAGTTGATTGTGCAAGGGACAGAGCCTTGCCCAGTGGGGCTAAAAATAACAGGGAACATTCATTGGAACCCTTTGTCATAGGCAAACTTGATGCCGAGAGTCTTTACAAGTTTGCTCCGTGGCTAAATCTTCTGCCACAATCAATCAGGTGTCTTTTCTCTGTGAACCTGGTGTTTCTGTTTTTGTTTTTTTATAGCTTGGGATGAGTTGTAGTCTTGTACAGTATGAGATTTCAATGGTAGCTCTTTCAGAAGTCTTTCCAAAGCTAGACAGACAGAGATAAATTGTTATTGGCCATTGGGTGCTGAAAATGAAAGGAATTCTGGACCCATTTAGAGAGCATCAGGTTGTAGAAGGCAGATTGTCATATGTGTCACTATTTCCTTAAGCATTTCCTTAATACTTCATTTGTAAGGGCATCTTCAAGAACTACTTGTATTGGGTGCAGAGTTCTTCCTATAATAGCTGTGGCTGTGCTATGACTGTAAGATGGTTTTCTTTTTCCAGCCTCTCTGAGGGATTCATTAAACTCAGGAACCAGGAACAGTATTGGAAATTTGTTGTCACTGGATTCCTAGCATGCTGTAGTTGGTGCCTCTTCCTCTTTCTTCTGGATTTTTCTCTGTTTACTCCTTACAGTTTCTGAAAACAGTGGGAATCTGCTATGTTTAATCCCCTTGTGTGTGTGTGTGTGTGTGTGTGTGTGGTGTCGTTACAGTCGTGACCGACTCTTTGTGACCCCATGTCCATGGAGTTTTCTTGGCAAGGAATACTGGAGTGGCTAGCCAGTTCCTACTCCAGGCACCTACAGCACCTGGTATTCCCTAGTGGTCTCCCATCCAAGTACTAACCAGGGCCGACCCTGCTTAGCTTCCAAAATCAGGCAAGATCGGAGTGCTTAGGGCATCTAGGCCCTAATTAAGGGCATCCCCTTAATTCCATCAATTTAAGGTTCACATTTCCTCTGGTTTTGCTGATAATCCTGACTGCTTTTTTATTTCAGCATTTTTCTTCCTTTTTCATTTTTAGATGTAATAGCTTCATAATTCAGTTAGGTTCTACAATTATGTTAGAACAATGTAAAGAATGTAAGATCAAAGCTTAGTGCAGGTATTCCTTCTTTTTCTGCATTTTTGAATTTTTGAAAAATAAGATTTATGAAAAACTTGAGAACTCTCCTGGGTGTGTTTGGTTTTATTCTTCCATGTTTTATTTTAATATGAATGGATTGTATTGTATTGAAGATATTTTCTCTCTATAGGCAGCTATTCTGACAATAGGAATCTATTGCAGATACCAGTCTACTTGAACAAAAATAAGACAATTGCAAATAACTTCAGTTGTCTGAGCTTTGTTATCTAGTTTGGCGATCTTCCTTGCTGTCTTTATATCTGCCCAGGATTTAGGAAGGGCAAGATTTTGCATGTGTATGCATGTAGGTGTCTAATAAATGCTTAAACTAGGGCTATGCAAGAGTACCCTGAATTTGGGATCCGATTCAAGTTCAGGCTTGGTTTGGTTTAGATTGATTTGGCCCGATCCAATTCAAATCTGAACCAGACTTCAGTAAATCAAATTGTTATACTTCTCTTTTATTTGCATTAGGTATTAAAGGGGTTGTGACCTTTTTAGTTTAGTCTTTGTAATTTGGACGTATTCTTGTTTCTTCTGAGATGATACCTAAAGAATTTTGAAAAGAGAAATCTAGGAGGTTTTGTGCCATTCACCTTAAATTTTTCCTTTTGCTTGCAAAATTGCTGATTATGTCTGCTGCTTTTCTACAGTATGGTTGTATATATGTGGTGCTTCTGTACTAAGACAAATTGTGAAGATAGAAGAAACAGGCCAAGTAATACAGACTGAAGCAAAAGTCAAACAAAACTGAAAAAGCTATAACCAAAATATGTGTGTGAGGGTATAAGGAGGTGAGAACATTGCCACCTCTCATAGAAATACTTCTGAAATAACATCGAGAACAACATAATAGACTCTCTCTAATAAGCAACAAATTGGAAGAGAATTAAGAAAGGAGCTTTGATGGTTAGGTACTAGGATGAATGTAGGAGAAACACAGGCTACAGTAAAAAAAAAATCTACAATCAAATGTCCAATAAAGATCAAACAGTGATTAGAGAGATTCTTGCCCAACCCAAAGTGAAAGTAGATGATATGTAGGGGAAAGTTAAATATGACTACAGTACTTAGCATGCTAAGGTCTGTATACAATGAGCAATTTACTACTCAAACAAATAGAAAAGGCAAAAGAGAATTGGGATGGGTTATGCAGATTAACAAAGCAAAAGATTTGGAGGTGAAAAGACAGACTCGGAATAATCAAGGCAACCACCATCAAAATATTCATTTCCGTTTTTTCCATGATCTGCTTCAAAGAGCTGATGAAAAACTAAAGAATGAAGAGCTACATGAGAGAACTGAATACTGTATATAATGTCAGTCACAGCACACAGTACAATTACAAATACCATGATTATAAATGGCTTGTGAGATTTTTGTCAAAAATTGTAAACAGAAGCTATTCAGTTCCCCTTCTTATCACACAGCCTGGTGTTTTCCTTATATGGAGCTGCTCTGCAACATTTTGGAGTTTGAATTTCTTCTTATAGTGTCTGAATGACTGAAATTATTTAGATCAGTCTTCTCCCCATTTGGATTGAATCTGAATCAGTCCTACTTAGTCTAGTTGAATTGTCATACTGTACAGAAATAACTTCCACTTTGTAAGATGCTGCATTGTCAGCCATGGAGATTTAGAACAATTTTGGCATACAAAGATGAAGCATCTCTTATGTGGGATCAAAAGCAAGAGAATATGGGGTGTACTACTCCAAAGAAGTGATTTCATTGAAGCTGTCAATGTTACAGCACATACTAGTGTCTCTGTTTCTTCCTATGTCAGCATATGCTGATGATGATCCTCCTTTCTTCGCCCTTCTCGGATATATAAAATAAATTACATCCACAGTGCTATTTTTATAGAGAATAAAACAATTGCTTCTGCTTAATTATACAGATCTGAGTGTTTTTAAAGGTGATTCTGATGATGTGGCACAGCAGCCCAAAGTTCTAGGGGTCACTAAGGGAAGTGTTACAGTCCACACAATGCTGTCCCCTATTTTGTCTTCCTAACTGCTAGCAGAAGCAACGTGCTTGCAGTTGAGATTTCCTACAATGTGTTGCTATCTAGACAAATGTTATGTAGGTGCCAGAACTGAGAAGACAGGGAGTCAGAATAGTTAAAACTATTATGGTATATTTGGAAGTGGGTGATGTTGTAGAGGGCTAAAGAGTAACTTGTAGGTTGTCCCATTCCTAGTGTATTGACTAGTGTATTGCTTTTTCTATAAAACAGCTGCCAGTACAGGAGTCATGGAGTCACTGGTGAATATGTATCAAGAATTCATGAAAGGAGCAGGTAAGCTTATCATATTCAACCAAAGAACTAAGTGACGGAGGCGTTACTTACTTTTCTTCTCTCCCTCCCTTACCCCATGGAGGCAGGTCTGTGGCTGCCTCATGATTGTTGTCGTTTCCCTTCTGGTATCACAAGGACTTGTCATTCATGATACTTGAATCTTATTTCAGTCCTGGTGCACAAGCTGCTGATAATAATAATGATACAGTGGACGGAATAGTTGGCCCATGTGTTTGTCTGCATGTCTCATAAATAATCCCTTTTTATGCAGATCCTCGGGTTGCCTCTTATCCACTCATGGGCTCACCATGGCTAAGCACTGGCATCCTGCTGAGCTATGCTTACTTTGTACTGTCTCTGGGCCCACGGCTCATGGCCAACCGAAAGCCTGTGAACCTCAAGAACTTCATGGTTGTTTACAACTTCTCCATGGTAGCACTGTCAGTCTACATAGTCTATGAGGTAAGCCGCTTTTTTTCTTTGTTGCATCTGGCTACTAGCAATGTGGCACTTACAACAATACTTGTAGTGCTTTTCAAATCTCTGAAAACATGTGGATACGGAAGTAGTTGTTGAGCTCCTGCGGGAGGTGGGATTATGATGGTACACATTAAACTCCCAAAAGGTTCATCTGTCTGTAAGTGGTTTTCACTGTAATATATATTCCTCAAGTGTTATCTGAGATTTGCAATATACATGTAGAATAAACCTTCAGGAGAGATTCTGCAACTTCCCAAGTAATTTATGTTCTAAAGATAGGAAGAACTGACTGGCAGCACACCCAGCCGTTTAGATGGGCAAGATGCTATTGCTCATCGATGTGGATGAAGAGTGAACACATGCAAAACAGATCTTTCTTCCTTCTCACTCCTCTGATCCCAAAGGATTTACAAGGATGTGGAGACTGGAGCATCAGTAGTTTCTGTGTGTATCCTTGTTATTTCCCTAGAATGCCAGAATCTACCCTGATACTCCAAATCAGCATACTCATTTTAGAGGATTCAGTTGGACAGGAAATATCTGGGTCTTCCAAAATATGAGAAATAGTGTATAAAAATTCAATCTTTAATTAAACCCACATAAAAGATGGACTACCAGTACAGAGAGGTGGAGATGTGGTTTGCAGAATATGCTTATTTCAATTACTAAACACTTTATATTTGCTAACAGGAAGTGTACAAATTACTTTATAAAAGTTTGGTATACCTTATATATGTTTCTAAAACATATACATAAATATGACAGTAGACAATCTGCTTAGCAAATTTCTGAAACTATATTCTAGGTATGCCAATTAGCTGTCATCCTGAAATATCAGATTGTGTCTTCATTGTTGCCTGTTATGCTGAGTGATATTTACAAGCAATATAGTACTTGTGTGTCTTGTTTGTAAATGTGCAGTCTTTCTGAGTGCAGCAGTAAATGACAGTAAATTATCATTTTTCTGGGCAAAGGAATGCAACATCTTTACTGGCTTCCACACCAGATAATCTTATCTATTAATGTATTCAGTTAAGGAAACAGCACCTTAAAAGCTGCCACTGCTTTCGTGTTAATTCTAAAACAGTGACTCTGCAGAAGTTAGATTTGTTTTAGAGCATTGTGTGGAAGAAATACAGTGATAACTTCAAGAGAACAAGGGATACTTATAATGGTCAGGAAGCATGTTGTATCAGTTATATAGCTAAAAACTCTACAAGGTTTTGTCTTGCTCTTGCTTATATTAAGACTGGAGGAAAGATTGTGTAGCAGAAAGGCAGTATGAAATGATGAACATGGTATCATTAGTAAGTCGTGTTAATGTGGAAAGTCTACTAATGGTGTGCTGCTCTGATGTCTTCTTGCAGTTCCTCATGTCAGGCTGGTTGAATGGTTACACCTGGAGGTGTGACCCTGTGGACACATCCCAGGATCCTAAGGCTCTTCGGGTATGTTCTCTCCCTCCCAGCAGTTCCTAATAGGTTGTTCCTTTCATCCCTCTGTGTTGTGTTCTCCTGTTTTTAATGGAAGATTTAGATTAGCTTAGTGTTTATCATAACCCTGTGGTGGGGTTTCTCTAAGCAGAGAGATGACCTAGGGGTACAGAAGCAAGACAGAAGGATGGAGGGAGGGGGAGATTCAACACAGTGATTTGGTGACTATGATCTCTGACTTTTGCTGTCTCTTGGTAGATGGTTCGTGTGGCGTGGATCTTTATCTTCTCCAAATTCATTGAACTAATGGACACAGTAAGTAACTCTGACTGATATAAACTGGTTCAGGTCAGGCTTCAAATGTTTTAATTGTAGCACAGATAATATACCTTTGTCATAGGAAGGGTAATAGTCAATCTGCTCTCATTATCCTTATGATATGGGTTATTATAATAGTGACTGATTACAGTCAGTAGTACGTTTAATTATTCCAGGAGGAACAGGATGGTGTGTTGTAATCTGTTCTCATAAATATAACAAGCATAAGAGGCCTCTTAGGGATGATTCACCTGTCACTTCTTGGTTTCTCAGCCATAATGCTTTTTCTCTTCATTTCAGCCATCTTGAGGTAGAATCAGGTGAAGGCAGGTTGTAGCCAAAGAAATGGCCAAAGACAGAAAACTCCTATCTCATAACACTCTGTTGCTTCCAGGTGATCTTTATCCTAAGAAAGAAGAATGAGCAAGTGACTTTCCTCCATGTGTTCCATCATTCAGTATTGCCATGGAGCTGGTGGTGGGGTGTGAAGTTTGGCCCAGGTGAGATATAGTGAAGGACCATACTCTGCTACCTGTTTCCATATTTTTACTACCATGATCCATATTCCTATTTCCTGGCCCTCTAAAACCATATATGCCATGCACACATATTGTTATCAGCTATTCTCTTAGAGCATATGCATAGGGACATAGCTATAAGGAGTCTTTGAACAACAGTACATCTTGACATAGATGAGGCTAAATAACTACTTTAAAGAAGTAATTTTTATAAATGCTCATGTAAGTAGTTCTACTAAAGACAATACATTAACTTTAGTCTTTAGGAAGTATGCAGCTTTTTAGAACTAAAAGCGCAGTAGCTCTAAAGCCACTTGCTAGTGAATATTAAAACAGCTAACTAAGATCGCAGAGTTCGTCTCGGCTGCCCTGTTGAGGTCCCCCCGCTTACTGGTGTTTGGGGACTTCAACGTGCATGTCGAGGAGGAGCTCTCTGGTGTGGCTCTGGAATTCATGGAATCCATGACTTCCATGAATCTATCTCAGCATGTTGATTGCCATAGAGCAGGCCATACCATGGACCTGGTTTTCTCCTCCATGTCGGCAGATTCCTGTCTGAGGGTTAGGGGTATCTCAACCCTACCCGTGTCATGGTCGGACCATCACCTGGTAAAATTTTCCCTGTCGATCGCCACCCTGCCCCGCGGGGAGCGTCGGCCCTTCATTTGGGCCCGCCCCCATAGGCTCCTGAGCCCTGCCAGGTTCATGGAGGCCTTCGGGGAGCTTTCTGGCGGTCTAGCAGATGATTCGGCTGAAGCCCTGGTGGATAGGTGGTATGAAGGTGCCAACGGGGCGGTAGACCGGATCGCCCCCAAGCGCCTCCTGCGCTGTGGAGACCACTCCTCTCCATGGTATATGGCTGAGCTGCGGTCGATGAAACAAGAACACAGGAGTCTCGAGGTCATTTGGGGGACGAATCGGATGGCAGTGAATTGGGCTGCACTTAAGCAGCTGACCGGCTGCTATGTTCACGCGATCAGGGACGCTAGAACAGCCTATGTCTCCCTGAGAATTGGCGAGGCCTCGAACCGCCAGGTGGAGTTGTTCCAGGTGGTTTGAGACCTCTCCAATCCCGGTCAGCTGAGGCCTCCTCCTAGTGAGTTCACTAGTGAGCAATTTGCAGCCCATTTTAGATCCAAAATAGAGGCCATCCGTTTCGATTTGCCCTCCGGTTGCACTAATCGATCCCCTGATGTCCCTGGGGCCTCACCCCCTCGGTCTCCCCTCCTGGTCGAGTTTGGGTCGGTGTTTCCAGCAGAGGCCTTCAGAGTTATGGCTCGTTGCCGGCCGGCGGCTACTCCTTTTGACCCTTGCCCCGCTTGGCTCATCAAATCAGCTGAAGGGAACATGCCGGAGTGGGTTTCGGCCATTGCAACGGCCTCCTTCAGGGAGGGATTTTTCCCTTCCCGTTTGAAGGAGACCATGGTGAAGCCCACTCTAAAAAAGCCCGGCATGGCGGCGGACGATTTGTCCAGCTATCGTCCGATCGCCATTGTTCCCTTCCCGGGCAAGGTTGTTGAGAGGGTGGCCACTGTCCGGCTTCAGTTGTACCTGGAGGAAAATCATATCCTGGATCCCTTCCAGTCTGGGTTTAGGCTGCTTCGTGGGACCGAGTCTGCCCTGGTCGCTCTGCAGGATGACCTCCTCAGGGAGGCTGACAGGGGGTGTTCCTCCCTGCTGGTTCTCCTTGATCTGTCAGCTGCCTTTGATACCGTCGACCACGGTAACCTGCTGGTCCGGCTTGCTGAGGCGGGAATCGGGGGCCTGGCTTTGTCCTGGCTCCGTGCCTTCCTCGACGGCCGGTCTCAGTGGTTCATCTGGGTGATGATTTGTTGGCTCCTTGGACTCTCCCTTGTGGGGTGCCTCAGGGGTCGGCAATTTCACCCATGCTGTTCAGTGTTTATATGAAGCCGCTGGCGGAGGTCATCAGGAGATTTGGAGTTCGCTGTCATCAGTACGCTGATGACACGCAGCTCTATCCTTTTCGTCTGCTGCAGTGGAGGCAGTTCGCTCCCTCGACCTGTGCCTGGAGGCGGTTCTGGAATGGACCAGGACTAACCAGCTCAAGCTGAATCCAGAGAAGACGGAGGTTCTGTTCTTCGGGGCGCCTTTGTCCGGGTACAATGGCCCCCTCCCTAGACTGGGGGGTGTTTCACTCCAGCCTACAGACCCATCTATTCAAGGAGGCATATGGCGACCTTTCTGTTTAATTTTATCCCCCCCCCTTTCTTTCTTTCTGTGGCCGCCCATGCCATCTCTGCGGAGGGTATAGTATCCTCCTATTTTTATTGACGCCATGATTTTTGCTTGTCTGTTGTGGCTTCTTTTATTGTACACCGCCCCGAGTTCCGTCTCGGAAGATGGGGCGGGATATAAATGTAACAAACAAACAAACAAACAAACAAATAAATAAAATCAATGTTTACTTCCTCAAAGTAAATGGCTAATTACAAATTTTTGTGGGCTGAAAGATATGATCTATAGAAAGCAGTGTTATATGATAAAATACTTTAAAACTTTAACAGAAAATAATGGAAAATGTAGGTCTTGAGAGAGTTCCAAAGACTTGGGATGGGTGAGTGTCATACACAAGTTTTGACTGTATCTGCTGTCAGCATTGCATCCATGGCCAATCTAAATGTAATAAAACACAAGCCTGCAAATATAGAGGAATGTAGTTCTAATCATATGTAATTGCATTTGAACGTTTTTAGTTTCTGAATTATGTGTAAAACCTTGAGTATTGTGGAAGTTAGAGGTGGTATAAATTACACTTGCGGGCTTTATATTTTATTCAACTGAAACATGTCCAGACAGCTTGACTTTGTAATGGAAAGATTTTGTATTATTTGCCTTACTTTACATTTGTTCTCATTTTTGTCTGCAAAATATGTAGTTATAATGTCTGCTTTAAAACTAAAACTGTATTTAAAGATTTCTTAGTGTGTTTGGACACCCATGTTGTCCGTATTATGAATGCTTCACATTCGTGTCATAAAATATTGTGAAATAGTTTTACTCCAGTTAAACTATCAGATTTAGATAGATATGGATTGAGTGAACTGTATAGGTTTGTAACAGGGACGTTTGAAATGGTTTACATTGATAACCTCAGACAACCACCTGCATCAAGCAGAGGGTTAGACTCAATGGCCATGTAGGCCTCTTCCAACTTCACGACTCTATGATTCTGTGATAAAATTGCAGTTATAGTCCCTGATGTCCCAGATGAATTCCTTCAGTGTGTGTTTTGAGTGTATTTTTAACCTTCCTTCCTCTGTTTTGTCTTTCAGGAGGAATGGGCTCCTTCCATGCTATGGTAAACTCTATGGTACATGTTGTTATGTACTTTTATTATGGACTTTCAGCTTTAGGGCCTGCCTACCACAAGTACCTGTGGTGGAAGAAGCACATCACAGCCATTCAACTGGTGAGTAAGAAGGAAGGACCAGGCCAATTAGACTGCCATTCTAAGCTGGAATGAGTGGTACAAATGTTGTCTTATTCCCGGTCTCTTGGCTTGTGAGTAACAGAGAATTATGGGACTTGATGTGGTGTTAGATGCTTGTGGATTTCTTCACCCTCTCCTTCTTAAACTGACTATCGCAAAGTCTGTTTGTGCAGGGTTGTAGGTGGGTTGTGATGGGGCTGCAGATGTCATTTTTCACTCATTTAACCTCTCCTTTGTTTCTGCTCCCAGTTGCAGTTCGTGCTCGTCTCAATCCACATCTCCCAGTACTACTTCATGCCCACTTGCAACTACCAGTTCCCAATCTTCATCCATCTCATCTGGATGTACGGTGTTATCTTCTTCATGCTCTTCTCTAACTTCTGGTACCAGTCGTACACCAAAGGCAAACGTCTGCCCAAGGTCATGACACAGCCCCAGCAGAATGGCTTACATGAGAATGGTGTCATTGCCAATGGCAAAGCCAAAGTCAACTAGGGGGGTGGGTTTAAGGTGACTCGGACCAACTGGCCCTATGTCTGGGTCTGTTAGCCAGACCAAGTGCCTACAGACTGTTGTTTTGCAATTCCAAGCCACCTTTCCAACTGCCCTGTATCCCTCATTGTCTGGTCTTCACCTGTCCCAGGGGGGAGAGACTGCCTGGGCTGTTGGTGCTGGATCCAGCCCAAGGTCTCCAAAGTGCCTGTGTCTGCCCTGGGCTGGGTTCCCTCCAGAGCTGGACCAAAGCAGAACGTCGCCAGATTGGGCATATTTATCCATTTAGTTCTATGTACTCCATGCAATCCAAGTGGGAATTTTTGGTCCTTGCTGTCCAGATTATTTTTGCCTTGTGTTCCCCCTTCATCCTCGTTTGACAACATGTGGCCTGCCATTTGTAACCAGAGTGAGTGGCCCCATGTTGCTGTAGGGTCTGACTCTCCCAGAGAGCTGTTTGCCTGCTTTTTATGCAGGTGGGGTGCTATAGGTCAAAGTTTTCACTTCTGCTGCGTTGGCCAGCCTCAAGTGTTCATCCCTTCACATAAATAACTCCCTAACTTTTGGTTGCTCTATTTCCTTGACCCTAGCAATAATTCTGGAATTTGCTCCCAACGGGTTGATGACCATAGGCTCCTGTTGCACTGAGGCCCAGGGAGGAAAAAAAAATAGGACTGTGTTGTCTGGCTTGCGTGCTGTTGCTCTGTGTGCCTTTAAAAAAATCATTATTATTGGATCTGATCCAATATATTATTGGATCCCAATCTCCCTGTAATGTAAAGATTGGGGAGATGTCATCAATATACTTTCATCCTACCCGAGTTCCCAGGTTGTATATACAAAAATAAATGGACAGAAAGAATGGTGGCTCTTTTCTTGATTTCAAGACTTAGGAGCTAAAACTGGTCAGGCCTGTTTGAGCAGCCAAGTGAACGTTTCCATGGGCCACAAATAACTATGTTACTTGTCAAATAGATGTTGACTTTCAGTTCCAGCTTCTACCGTTGTCTTGTAGCAAGCCTTTGTTGAGATTTAAGTGGTTGAGCAGGGAAGAGTTGATAAACTCCTATTGAAATCCCATGAAGTATCAGAATAGTGCTGATGACCCTATTCCTGTTTGTCCACAATGTGCAGTGGCACACCCTGAATGGCTTCTGCTTGAGAACCTAGTAATTTAAACATCAACTCTTTAGTACTGTCTTCTCAGTGTGCAGGGTATATTTGCTCAAAAGATCTGTGCACTATTTATTTCCTAGGCTCCTGCCTTTCCCTGCTGCCAGTTCAGTCACAAGAATGTTTATCCCCCAATCTTTCCTTATATGGAAGTTATTTTGAGGCCAGCAACCTTGCTGTCTTGCACTGGCTCCTGTTCTTACCCAAGCTTCAACTGCTGAGTCTAATGAGACCCTCTTCTTTGGTTCTATGTACTCTTTACTCTGGTTGGATGTGACTACTGTAACTGTATGGCACAGAGAACATGCCTGTGGTTAAAAGATTTATAAAGATAGTCTTCATATCACATCGTAGATTTATGCTGTGTTCTGTGCCTAAAATTCTGAATGTATCTTGAGTACATCTTGCTGGATGTGGTAAACTAAAGTACTGTAGAACACCTGTCTTTTGTTGGAATCAGTCTTGTCCTGGGCAGATGAAACACAACCTGGATTATTTTACATAAAAGAATAAAAGGTGCACTGCTGGGGAGATTTTACCACCATAATATTTTGATAACATATTTACTGTTTGTCAAGTATGGCAATCCTGTATTAAAGCCTTTTAGCAAAGTTGTTAACTTGAAATGGCAGCTTTTATAACCTTACCTATCATCTTTCTACTCCCACTTAATCTCCCTATACTCTGTCTTGTTCTCTCCACTTCCAGTTCATTCCCGAGAAACTGTAAATTAATGCTCAGAGTAAGCCTTCAAGATATATACATCTTGTACTTAGGGATCCTTAGGGGTACAATTTGAAATCACTGAAAGAGGGTTACATGTTCTCCTTCATATTCCTGTTCTCAATATTTTTGACTGTTTTGAAAAGTTAAGCTCTGATCACCCACCATGCAGGGGCACTAAAGAATAAACATGTATTCAAAATGGAGCTTTACCAAATACTGCATTGCACGAGAATTATTTTATTTTCTTCATTCAGGAACTGCCTTTCTTACTTGCAAATCTGGAGAAAGCTTTGGCCCTGTTTCCTATTGCCATGTCAGATTCCCAATATGCTCCCTCTACAGGATTGTAAATATGAAACAAATACTCTACTTATGATATGTAGCTAACTGCATCTCTCTAAATGGTTGAATGTGTTTGGGAAAGCATCCTGTTTTGATGCGGAGACAGTCTCTGCATTGTAGCTTTATTAGTATGGTGTACAATTGCAATATATGAAGCACACTCAAAAAAGCCACTTGGAAATTCTGTGAGTCACAAGGGTCACAAGCTGCCTGTTGCAATCCTAAAGATACTGTATGGAAAGTTTGTGTTGAGGGATGATCATTCACAACAATAGTAATACTTTCCCCATTCAGAGCATGAATAACCAACTCTTCAGTTTCTTAAAAGCAAAAGTGTTGGTGACTTGATCCAGGTTACCTGTTGTACAAGCCAATTGTAAACTGAATTAGAATCTTCAGAACAGGACAGAATTTTAAAAGTGGCAGGCACACCTCTGTAGTTCTTGTTAAGTTGTATTCCATAAAGTTTAATGGAATCACTTTTATTATGAAGTATTGCAGACATCAGCCTTGAGGACAATTTAGTTACCAGTGTTGTCTGTGAAGATTCTCAGTCATCCAGGTGAGGTTATCCCGAAGTTTAGTCCTGGCAACTGGCCTTCTTTTCTTGTTGAGACGTTTCATAACTTATTCAAGTAGGTCTCTCAAAAGAAGTTAAGTTGCCATGACTAAACTATCAGAGTCACCAGTGTTGTTTTCCACTTGACTAACTTATAGTCTGCTCACTTATCACTATGAAAACATTTATATCCCTTTCTATGAAACTCCAGATCAAAATAAAACAGCTACTACTTCAGTATTTGGCAGGTACTTTCACTGTTGATCATAGGATCTTACACGTCTTTAAAATTCTTTGACCAGGATTCTGTTGGTGATTTACACTTACATAAGTTAAATTGCATTGGCTTTCTCTGGTGATCTGCTATGAACAAGGTGCTGGTTGCATTATTAGATGCAAACATATTGAACTATTAGGTACACATGTTTCACAGGGCTGGCACCTCATTAGTTAACAGCAATATACAGCAGTGAGTTACACAGTTTAACTTAAGAAGCAGCAAGGTTGAAAATTCTGGTCTTTGTTGCACATTAATCAGTGTGCCTTTTAGGATGGGGATGGGAGTGACATCTGACTTTATGGATTCTAGACCAAAGGTGGGTAATATGTGACTTGCACGCAACATGCCAAAAGGCCCTCCAGCACCACCACAATTTTTATAAAAAAATTATGGAATTTTTTTTTTAGCTCAAAGTCTCTTTGTGCCCTGTAGGGAGTATGAAGGGCATTTATGCCGTGTTTTGAGAGCCCCCCAAATACATTCCAACTTTTTTTTTACAACTAGAATATGTAAGGTGGCTTTCTGAAGTTTTGTTAAACTTTGTGTGTGTGTGTGTGTTGCAGCCCTTCAAGGATGAGCATGTATGCATCAAAACCTAGCACAGTGCTACTAGCAATTCAGTACTTAAACCCATGCTTTAAATGCTAATGAACCAGATCAATGATCTTGTCTTCCACTGACAGAAGAGAGTTTTTAAGAATTCTCTTCTGACACTTTCTTATCCCATTCAGTAAACAGTAGGAGTTGCTGCTTGTAGGCCCTAGATTTGTTATCTGCTTCAAAGAGAAGCAAAAAATATGCACTAGGTGCAACCTCACTGAATGGCTACTTTAGAAATGTTCTCAATATGCTTCAAACAGTTACAAGTTATAAAGCAGATCTGGAAAGTATATTTTCATGGCTAAGTATGCTTCATTACACACCTTTTCAGACTTTCCCTCTGCTAATCTGATGGCAGATAAAATGGAGGGACTGCATAATTTAGGATTAGTCCTATTTGAATTGTAAAAACAATCTGCATAGTGTGGTCTAAAGCAGGAATGTGGAATCTATGCCTGTCCATGGGTAGACTACAATTCTTATAATCAAGAGCCAGTTAGTATGCTAACTCTTGATAGGAGTATTAATCCAACAACAGCTGCAGGCTTGTCCAATACCTATTAAGAGCTAAAACTTCTAGCACGCTAAAAATCACATTACATGAAACCATGGCAAGGGGCAGGAACACATGCACAAGATTAGGTGGAGTCCATTCTAACCCGAGAGCTACTTACAGTGTTCCTTATGTACTCCTAGCTTTAAAAAGAACACAGGAATAGATTCTTTGTTATATGTTTGGCTTCCTTACCACTGGACTCTGCTCTTGCATTCAAAAGACGGAACACTTCAAGAGAAGTATATTTCAAGAGCTTTGGGTTAATCAGTGGCTTAACAAGCAGAAATTCCTATATGTGAACTGGACAGTTTGCTTTAATATGGTTTAAACAGTTACAGCTTGTCTGTTTTGTGGTTATATCTGTGGGAAGTAACAGTAAACGGGTAGATTTTTGGGTGCATGCCAATCTAGCAGGAATTTATTAATAAGCAGGGAGAAGCCACTGAGAGTTATACCATGTGCTATCTGGAAATATAACTATAAGGTCTTAACACTTATTTTCACACTTCACAGTTGTACAGGAACAGGATGCTGCCATTTATGACTACATTATGCTTGTACCATCGTCCAGCTATAATACTTAATTCTAACACAACTTACTTACCACTAAGAAGGAAAATATACTGCTCCTTGGGGGTGGAGAGGGAGGCTGAAGCTTCTAGAATTTGGCAGTAGCAGTAGAAGCCAGGAGAAGCCTTCCAATTTCTATAAGCAGGATCCTTCCAGGAAGTCAAAAATCTTATGTGGGCAGGAGCTGTTCGGTTTGTGAGGACAAAATCTGGATCCAAGCATGCATGTACTCGAACAGATAAATGCATGGAATTTTCAACTGCAAAATCTCTGAATCTCCTGCTGTAGTATTCCTGGCCATTCAAGAGCAGGAAAAAGTCTACAGTTGCATGAAATCTTATTCAGAAGCCCCATATGATAACTGTTTCCTGCAGTTTGTGTTGGATAATCGCATATCTGCAGAGGAAAGGGGATGGGAATGCAGTCTGGCTGCCTCCATCCTTGCTCTGTTCTAGTGAAACAGTACAGTCTCTTGCGCTATTAATGCTCCCCCATCCTATGTGCATACCTAGAGAGAGAAAATCTACTCCCCGATAAGCTACTTTGGGAAGCCTCTAACTTGAAAAATGGTATGCAAGAATTCAAACTTAGTGTATCATTTGCCAAAACATTTGCATCCTTGGCCCCATTCAGTTAGCACACACTACACAGTTCTACACAGCAAAACTGGGTTCCTTTTCTTTTTCTACATATGCTCATTTCACATACTATTGGAAAGCATCCTAATTTTTTTTAAATTAAAAACATATGTAAAAAGACTGTTTACTGAAATGGGAAAGTTTCATATTAGCTGTAGTTTGAGCTGCAAGTTTGGTTTAGAGAATACTGGAGCACTTGATTCAAGATGAACACTGCTCTTAACTTTCCATTAACAGTTTTTTTTTTTGGTTTATTTAAATTCCATTACAGTTGCTTCTAGTCCATGACCTTGCAGAGAATCAGCATAAATGAAAGGCATTTTCCCCATACCATTCCTTATGCCAGACACCAATACCATTTGTACAAGGAGAGTGAAATATTTATTATTAAAAATTCTGTACATAAAGCAAAAGGTTGGGAAGGGGCTGAATGGGATCAACGAATGCCTTGGTGGATAATGCTGCTCTTGTTGCTGCTCTCTTTCTCCTTCTTCCGTGCCGGGTCCAGCTCAAAGCAGCGCCACAGTCTCAGAGTTTCATCTGCTGCAGCTGATGCCACTGTGGATCCATCTGGGCTCATTGTTAAACTCAGTACTCTAGCAGTGTGACCTGGCAAAGGATGTGTAAAGAAAACCCAAAATGCACTCAATGTGGACATCTGCAGATTTCTTTCAGACAATGAACAAATGCTGCATGGTTGGTTTAAAATTGCAACACTTCTTTCACCATGAAGGAGAAAGCAGCAGCAACACAAGTCTACAGGTCAGATGAATCTAGCTTGTGAACCATTTCATAGCTCTTTAACTCACCTTTCAACTCAGTGACCTTAGACATGGATGGGTATTTCCATACCACAAGCTGGTTCTGGGCAAAGCCATGGCCAGACACAAGTTCTTTGTAGTTTGTAGACCAAAGTACTGCACACACCTGTTGAGACAAGACAAGAAAAAGCCTGTAGTAAGTATCGCAAGCACAGCCCAGGTCATGTTGCTTTCCTTTGTGTTATTGAAATATACCTGGGACTGTGCATCCACAGCATTGAGGCAGGTGCCAGAGCCCACATTCCAGATCCTGATATGTCGGTCACTTGTTCCACCTCCTGTTGCCAGCACATTAGACTGCCATGGACTCCAAGCCACAGCCTAAAGAAAGATGTTAACAGATTGTCACCTTTCCAACTATGGGCAACACCACGCTTCTGAATAGCAGAACGGCCTGCTTACCTTAACCGCTCCCTGATGCTGTGTGAACGTCTGCACAGGACGCAGGGATACATTGTCTCCTTGAGTGGCTGGCCAGATATTTATCAGATTGTCATTTCCCCCACTAGCCAGATAACGGCCATCAGGTGCCCACTTGAGTCCACACACTTCTTGCGTATGGCCAGTGAGAGTTGCCACATGGTGTTCTGCCACACGAACATCATGATGATGGATGTGACCAGTCCGAGATCCACTGTTAAGGGGAAGATTCGTAGACTGCTTTAAGCCAAGTATAGATACCAGGATGCCAAAGGTATCTTGACATCCATTTCTCCCTGCTAGGTAGTATAGATAAAAAGTTCCCCACATTTTCATCTTCTAATAATCCTCATTAAGTAATGTTTGATAGATCTGTTGTTCTTACCTGGACAGAATGTAGTTGTTCCAACTCAAGGAACTCACACGGGATGACTGGCTGACCATATTTCGTAGACGCTTCTTCTGCTGAATATCCCATAACTAAAACCACAATCATAATCAATGAGTTAGCACATTCAAAGTTACTAGTCTTGAGTGTGCTTGAGTATCACCATAAGGTACAGGAGAACTTTAAAGTCTATCCCACATGTCCCTGGTCAACTTAAGTAGATGTATTGAGAGAAAACAGAATCAAACTAAGATCAGAAGGGATATCAAGCAAAGCATCTTAGTCAAAGTTCAATCCTAAATTCACTAGACTTCATTTCATGTCAATGATTAGAAAGTAGAAGACTCGGCTGGAAGTCTTCACCTCACAAAAATCAGTATCTACATTTATTTCCAAAAAAAAAAAAAAGTTTTAGCTGCTGCACTACCAAGTGGTCTATGGGTAGCATACAACAATTTATTAAAACTAAAACACTGTAATATTAAAAACCACAAAAAATAAAAAATCAATATACAAATAATCCTGCTGCTTATGAGCCCAGCTAAAAAGATTGCTATCTAATTAAAATGATGGCTGAACAGTAAAGTCTTTGCCTGGTGCCAAAAAAGTTAAAAGCATTGGCAATAGGCAGACCTCTACTGGGAGGGCATTCCAAAGTTTTTTTGGGGGGGGGCAACTGCTGAGAAGGCTCTCTTACAACATGCCACCCCCCTCACCTCTTTGAGGGATAACACCTTCAACAAGGCCTCCTGACCTGATCTTAAGGTACGGGCAGGTTTTTATGGAATAATGCGGTCCTTCAGGTAACCAGGTCCTACGCCAGTTAGGGCTTTATATGTAAGCATAAGCACTTTGAATTCGGCCCAGGCAGCAACTGGCAGGTAGTGTAAATTTTTCAGATCCAGTGTGATGTGAGTCTGCATGGAGGCACCACTCACCACCCATGTGACATGGTTCTGTACCAATTGCAATCGCTGGACTGTCCTCAAAGCCTGCCCCATGTATAGTGCACTACAGTAGTCCAATCTGGTAGTTACCAGTTCATGTGTGACTGTTACCAAACTAAAAGTTCTGAATACTGTATTATATTAAATAATCTAGACCTAACATTTCTGTATCTCTTCCCATTAGGTTGTCAAGATATCAAGGCCAACATACCACAGCACCCCCCCCCCCCCAAGACCCATTAGGGAGACACAGGGAAGTATCTTACATTGGCTAAAATCCAACAGTAAGTTGCAGTTAGGATATGCCCATGGAATTAGCAGGGGGCAACATAGGCAACCCATCTAAGTTCTGTTGATTCAATAGGCCCATTCTATTCTACTTGTGGCTTACTACTGGATTTCACTCCATAAGTCATTATTGACACTGGCAGTGGCTTTTCAGAATTTCTTCCTCTCTACTCCCCCCGCCCCCAATGGCCGGACTTACTGGACATTACATCTGGCAGCTTCTGCATGCAAAACACCTGCCTCATCACTCAAGGTATGGCCCCTCTTCTCACCTGGACCTCAGCATTACTTGTGCCAACAGCCAGATAGTTTCCCTCTTTGATCCATGACACAGAGGATATGTAGTCATCTGGATGCTCCATCTGCATGAGTTGTATTATTTCTCGGGAATCATAGTTCCACAGATACACAGTTTTATCCAGTGCAACAGCCAGGAAGTTGAGGGAGCTCCAGTCAATGAGATTAAGATCTAAATAAAAAGATGCAATACTCACTTATGCCAATGTCTTCTCCCCTCCTCCCCAGATCCCACCAAGACATAGTATGGAAACCACACCATGTTAGGTCAAGTCCAGCAAAGATTGTCCACCTCCTGATGGCCAACTTTAATGCAAAATGAACAATTCTCTTAAAGCAAGCTACAGCATGGCAGTACTAGTGAGAGGCTTTTTTAAACCTTTGAGGGAAAACATACTTTTCCATGCTTTCACTTATAGTATTTGTCCATGGCTCCTTACAATAATCATTGCGGATGTCGGGAGCATCCAGGATACGGTCTGATATTGAGGCGATGTATCTGCCATTCTTCCGAGTGGAACCTGGTGTGCTCTTCTGGCTATAAAGTACTTTGAGGTTGTTCTGGTATCCTGGAAGAAATAATCATTGATCACAACGTCAATATCTTTCTTTACTTCTCTGTTACATTTTGATATGCTGTCTTCCACATTTGGACTTTCAGCCAGATCTACCAGAATTCAAAGCCATCAGAGATACCTGTTGCATCACAATAACAAAAGGAATTAGTACACCCATCAAAGCTGTCAGACAAAAAGAGACTAATGGTCCCAGGATGTGAAAGTTCCAGTACGTACTTTATTCCAACTTAAAAGCCCAATGCATTTTCAGCCTTCTTCCAAGCACTTGAAATAGTAGTTTTTCTAGGAAAAGATTTTAAGTATTCAGGACAGTTCAATCATATTGTACAACCTCTAGACACAAATGTATTTGCATATATACAGTTTAAAGTTTCATTAGTACAGTATACTCCATATTAAGAATAACACTTATTTACGTTATCATGAGATCAAAATATATACTGTGAATATCAGACTTCTGTTACCTGTTTCGAAAGATAAAATCTCCCAGCACCTTTTGAATGAGTAACACCAGGTTGCAAGAGAGGAACACTGTTACTCACAGATAGTTGCACAGCTGTGTTACAAGGCCAGACTGGTGTGCACAAAACTTCTGTATAACAAACTCCAAAGGTGTGTGGGAACAGAGTGGGGTGAAATCTTTCTCTTCATTAAGAGAAGCCAATCTATGCAACTTTATTATCCAATCTATCACCTCTAAGCAAAGATTTCTTCATAATGTATAAGCACGTCTAAGATCCAAAACTTTAAGTCTTTTTCAAAATGATTCTTAAATGGAGTTTTTTTTTCTTAATTCAGAATATGCTTTGCTAATATAATTCTTTTAATAGTGTGTGTAAATACATTTATTTGACTAGAGGTTGTACAATATAATTCAACAGAATGAAATGCTTAAAACATTATCCCTAGGGGGGAAAAGTGTTCTGCTTATATACCGCCCCATTGCACTTCAAGCACTCTCTGGGCGGTTTACAATTTAATTATTGCCCCCCCCACCCCCGCAAGCTGGATACTCATTTACCGACCTCGGAAGGATGGAAGGCTGAGTCAACCATGAGCCGGCTACCTGGGAATGAACCCCAGGTCGTGAGCAGTTTTAGCTGCAGTACAGGCATTTAACCACTGCACCATGAGGCTATGAAACTTTTTTTTCTGTTCCATTTCCTATTATATAGCCCTTTAAGAAGGCTGAAAAGTCTTGGCTGAAACATGTTGGGCTTTTAATTTGGAATAAAGTATGTACATACTATAATTTTCACATGCTGGGACCATAGTCTCTTCTTGCCTAATATCAGGCTCAGATCTAACAGTCTGTGAAAGGAGCTTCCCACTTAATGCATTTATAATCAGGTTTGAACTATACTGTCATCTCAGTGAAGGCTGTAGTTATATTCACTTATTTGGGGGATGTGATTTCAAATTATCATAGCCCAAACTACACTATAGTTTATGTTGATTTTTTAAAAATGGCATAACAGAAAATACAAAGCAGCCCCTTCCATTTACACAGAATACGCCCCCCTGCCCCCCAAATTAGTGCAGTGCTAAGTAGCTCCCACTGAAGCAAAAAGGAAACATTTTATTCGCCTAAAATAGGTTCTGGAGACGCCTCCAAGCAGGAGATATTTGCTAAAAGACATACTTGCCTGCCACTCAAAATGACAGTCATTTCCCTGAACCATTTCTGGTTTAAAAGTATAGTAACATACTGTAGTAAGTAAGGGAATGACAGCAATAGGAGCTGGATCATTATGAATCACTTAGTGTTGGAACAGTCTAGTCTAAATATCTTATGGAAATGTTGCCACAGATAAGGAAATTCAGAAGAGATGGGAGCGTTTCTCATAAGGGATTCATTCTGGAATCTTGTCGTACAGTGGTTAAGCCGCAACCAGAATTCGATCCCAATGGGCTCAGGTAGCTGGCTTTAGGTTGACTCAAGTGTTCCATTCTTATGAGGTTGATAAATTGAGAATCCAGCTTGCTGGATAGGAATGAGGGAACTATGTGCCCAGCATAACTGATCAACTACCCAGAAAGGCTGCCTAGATGCCCCAAGCACATCCGATCTCGCCTGATTTCGGAAGCTAAGCAGGGTTGGCCCTGGTTAATACTTGGATGGGAGACCACCAGGCAATAAAGCCACTCCACTATTCCTGCTCTTAGGTCAAATTGCTCTTAAGTAGAGCTACCACTGTATAAGGATAAGGCAGGGACTTTTATATTGGTGATGTTTGCTCTGGGAATATTTATGGCAGAATATTTTCAAAATAAATAATTGTAGCTCATCCCCTTACTTTCCAACCAATCTTGTGCTGGATGTGCCTAGTGCACACCTACCTTCAGGGGCATTCAGCCGCTTTCCACTCAGCCGCAGAATTTTTGCCTCTTCTACATCATAGCCGTTAAGATTCATGGCCCAGGCTTTCTGGTGTTCCTGCAGTGGGAGGAGAAATAGGACTGTTCAAAGACCAGTGGTAGTTGCTCAGCAGCTTTATGCCTACATTCCCACGAGACCAGACAAAAACCGCATCAGAGTTGGGAAGGCATGTACCGGTACTTCATCTAGCCCAGACTTTCACTGAACCTACACAATATATGTATCGTAACTTGTAGAACAGGTGGCTTAAGCGATATGCTGCGACACCAGGGTTTTTTCAACCTTGTAGAGATGATTTTACAGTTCAGATCACAGATGCCCTAGCTAGCAATGCCAATAGTGAGGGAAGAAAAGAGCATCAATCTGTAGCGTCCAGAAAACCAAAGGATAAGCAATACTGCTGTAGGATATTCCCATAGTTGCACATGTACAAACTGCAACCCATGTCCTTTTTGGTATAATTTACACCACCAAAATCATCATCATGCAGCAATAAGAATGCTCCCAAGGCTCCCGTTTGCCCTGGGGAAACCTTTGGGAGCCTGGGAACAGGATAGGAGACATTAATAGCCTCAAATCACCTCTACTATGCCACCAGTCCTGGTCCTACCAACAGCAGTTATAAATGCTCAGCTTCCTCATCCCAAGGCTCCCAAAGGTTTCCCCAGGGCAAAAGAGAGCCCTCTGAACCTGAAAAGGGGGGGGGGGGTTAGCTTTCTATTAATTTAAAAATCAATATTCCCATTGCCAGATGGTAACATCATCCTGAGTGGTGTAAAGTTGTGCAAGAGGATTTCAGCCAATAGGCATGTGTGTACAAGTATCAATTGGCTATTAACTTACCATCAAAAAGCTTGCTCTGCCAGTTCTTAGGGTTTCAAAGCCATTTCATGCACCATTTTTACTTGGCCAGTATTAGGAGCAATTTCTTTGAACAGAAGAGCTTGGAGAGGACGCATACAAACTCGCTCCTTACCTTTTTGGTGGGCGTATCATCAGAGTCCTCCTCTTTGGTCAAAAGAAAATTGGCCACATCCATTTGCATAGCACTACGATTGGGGATGTATCTATCCCCTCCAGTTTTGTTGGGAGTATTCTGTCCTTTGGAAGCAGACTTGCCTGGAAGATAAGGATGCAGCAAAAATAGATGCACCGCACTAGTATAAATACCCCCCAGGAAAGATAATGTGAGAATACAAGGAGTAGGTACTTATACGGAGCTTCGAGTTGTGTTTTGTGGTACAGCTGCAAATGCCCAGATTGCATTGGAGAAAGAGATGGAACGTCTCACTTTCCAGGCTGAACCCACAACCCAAGCTGCAGTCTCTCTATATCAGACAGACCAGGGCCTCACCTGGTGTTTTGGATGGAGTCTTGCTGGTGCTACGGGGCCTGTTAGCTGGCTTCATGGGCGAGGGAGCTGTAGCATCTGGGGGAGGTCCAGAACTCGCAACAACTGCCTCCTTGGCTTTCCGCTGCCATCGGGCAGGGGGTGCATTGGGTATGGGTGCATCTAGTTTCAAAAGTCCGTGCAAATCACTTTCAAACAGGAACTGCGCCATGGGGATAGGCCGCTGCATGAATCAAGGTAGAAAAAGGGGACAAATGAGTCGGCAGGGAAGGACCGCTAGGAAAGAGAGGAAGTATAAGGCCGTAAAGGTGAGCACGCACGTGGCCTCTCCCTCTCGGGTCAGTTCTGAGGTGTAAGTTTGTGTCCGGGATGAAAAGCAATGAGATTAATGGCACAACTCTCTAAACAACCAGCACTTCATGGAAAATGCTCGAGCTCGCCCACCCACCCACCCTTCTGCAAAACGTTCCCCGTAACGCGTTTTTTAAAAAGTTATTATTTATTTAGTTAGCTACATTACTGAATTACTGAGGACTACCTCGTGCTCCTCAAAATCCCAGCCCTGGTCCCTAAAGAAGGGCATTGCGGCATTGCGAGGCAAGGCACGCCGGAAAGGCTGCGATGAAGATGAAGAAGGGAGCCCGGAAACATATATCAAGGGAAGCGGAATGGCTGCAGGATCCCCAGCAGTGACCCCCCACCCCCCAAAAAAGGCTGGCTGGGGAATGGGGGGATACCGCCCTACTCACTCACCGTTCGTCTCGCTTTGGCCGCAGCTTTCCCGGCCACTTCCGCCATTCAAGATTTTAAACTCGCCACTTTGGCCAACCATTGGTCCTTTCGAATGTAACGGCCGTTGGCTCCCGACGCGGCGGCCCACCTCCCTCCGCCTCTCATTGGCTGCCCTCTGCGAAGTGGGCGGGGCTTCTCTCACAGGGAAATGCTGGGAGGAGGTGTCTATGCCAGGCATGTCACTGCGGCGCGGGTCCTCCCTGGGACTCCTGGGCAAGGAAGGGAGTCGTTTCCATGGTGCTGGATGCGGATACCAGAAGGAGCGTTGCGAGCGCGTCGGGAGAGAGCCATGCGTGTAGGAAGTTCGCGGGAGTGAGGCTGGGAGGGGCCAGCGCATGGGAAATGCCATCACGCCAACTATTACTATGAATTTTTTTTCTTGTAGGTTTACAGTGATGGTTTATTATGTTTTTTTTAGCTTATTATTGTCATTGTTTTCATTTGTATTCTTGCTGTAAACCACCCGGAGTTCCTCCGGAAGACGGGCGGTATACAAATATTTAAATTAATAAATAAATAAATATGCTTTTTTGCGGGGGGTGGGAGGCATATAACCTCTAAATAATCTCCCGGCTGGTATGCACAGTAGCTAGGAATTCAGGGTAGTGTGGTCCCATACAGGAGCGGTAATGCTTTTAGGCAGCGCGAAAAGCACCGTTAAAAATGACTGTCGCTGCAAAAGACACTTTGTAGATCAAGAACCTGCAGTTTTGGAAAGTGAAGAGAAAGCTGTGTACAAAGAAAGCTTTGACTGTGAGTGAACTATAAATGCAATTTTGTTGATCAAAAATACATTGAAATAAAAAGAAAGCCGAACTGCTCCCATGACATAAAAATGAATTGCTGTGGGACAAAGTGCACATAATACATAATGTGCTTGTTGTTGTGTTACATTCGTGACCGACTCTTTGTGACCCCATGTCCATGGAGTTTTCTTGGCAGGAATAATGGAGTGGCTAGCCAGTTCCTACTCCAGACAACTACAGCACCCGGTATTCCCTGGTGGTCTCCCATTCAAGTACGTACTAGCTGGGCCAACCGTGCTTAGCTTCCGAGATCAGGCAAGATTGGATGTGCTCAGGGCACACAAAATATTGATAGAGGAGGAAGAAAATGGGAGGGAATACATTTAGCTAAATGGATGGAAGGAAAGGTTAAACAAGCAGAAGAGTCCGGGAAAATGCTGAGATAGAAAGTAAGATATTACTGGGGGAGGAGTACCTTGAGACAACTTCTGGATCTGTTTAAAAGCCAATGAACGACCAAAAGAAGCAAGACAGGAAATTTTCAGGAAGTTAGTGTTGTACCGGGTATGTTGGAAGGCTGTGTTGCTATGCATGGAACTGAGCAGCAAAAACTTAAAAGAAGTGGAAACTTCAAAAACAGTAGGGGAAAAAAAATTCAATCACTGCTTTCTTTGGTAAATTTATTTATTGGATTTATATACTGCCCATCTAGCTTTTTAAAAAATAAAAGTTTAAAATAAAAATAGTTTTTAAAAATAAAAATATGGCTATATTTTTCAAATTTGAATTAACATTCCATTTATTGGGTGAAGGGAGGGGTTGGCTAGGAACTGATTATTTAAGAGGGAGGTCAAAGGAGAGCTGGGGAGGATGTGCCCACTTGATTCCATGTGCAGAGATCTGGAGGGTCAAATGGGAGAAACTGGGTGACAGGGAAGAGGGGGATGGAGGTCAGGAGTAACCTCATGACTGAAGCTCACCTTGCGACTAGAATCCTTTAAGAATAATTGTCCCAGAGTGATGGTCTCTCTGCGCTGGGCACAACAAAACTGGCCTTTTTGTGGTTGGGGACTATTGAAAATGCATATATTTAATTTATCACAATTTTCAGTGTGAAAGCATGTGAAGATCAAACATTTGAGCCATATGGAACACTTGGTGATTTGGTCTCATTAGTCTCTTTTCAGTCTTTTCCTGCCATTTTACCTTCTTTTCTCACCTTTTGGGGGGTGGTCTACCAGTCCTATCTCTGAAAAGATAAAAACAATGACTATAGACAACGTACATAAATGTCGATACTGAGGAAATCAAAATTATTAAAGGTTCGCTGTTGCTCAGTTTATTCATAATAAAACAAACTGCTTCCAAGACATCAAAAGAAGATTTGGTGTGAACTAGAAAAACAATCCGTACAATATATGGGTGTTAGCTTGCTGCTTTTTAATTCATGATCTGGGAAGAGAGCTGTGGCATGAAGACTCATCTATAGAATCTCAGCTGCAGTCTTGCTGATTTGGAGACTGGGGAGAATAGCAGGATGCCTGACTGATCAGAACACTCAGTTCTGCCAATACAACACAGATCTCTGCATGCCATTGAAAAATAAGCTCTTTGTATTTAAGCTCACAGGCTAGTTGATTATTAGAGTACTAAGCCTAGAAGTACAAGAAAGGGCTGATCATACAGAACGTTGTAACTGATTAATATGGACTTCTTTATGCACACCTTGACATTTAAATCACTTTTGCTGTTCACACAAAAATGTTTTTAATTATCCCTGGGGAGATGCATTTAAAATGTCCACACAACACACTGCCGTTCTTCTCCCTTATCTTCTTATCTATCTCATTTGCAGACATTGAAATCTCACTTTTTAAAAATAATGTTGTAAGATGCAAGTAAGATAGCGCTGAACTGATAAAGCACAGTATGCATTTGAATTAATGCTGTATCAGTTTTAAATGCAATTTACAAACTGAAATGTAACTGCAGCTGTAGGAGGTGTCATACGGACATGCTGGACCACATGCCCTAAAGAACTGGTAGAAATGATCACAGAAGCAAAAAGCATGACAAAAAAGACCTGCCAACTGAACAATTCACTTACAATGTGAATTGAAATGCCAGAAAAGATGTTATCTACTTGCAATTAATACTAGCGCCATGTAGTCGACAAAATGAATATGAAAAAGAACAGTAAAAAAAAAACACAGCACAGACATTAGCATAAATGCCTGTCTTGATTTCAAAGTAAGTTTGAGATATAGTGCTCTGGTTATTGTGAATGGATGGAAGTTCTGCTTTGAAATGTTGCCCTCCTGTCTTTGGAGGCTTTATAAAATGAAAGTGTTGATACTTTGGAGACAATAGTTAGGGTTTGCCCAAATATATTTTCCTGCTTGAATCAGAGCAGCAAAGAACACTGCATCTAATTCACCCGAGTAAATTTGTATAGTGTACTGTATATGGTACACTGTAGAGTAAGTACCTGAAGCATGCCAAATTATTTCTGCACAAGAGACAGAAAAATCCCACAAGTACCCAATGCTTGGTTGAAAATTACAATAGGATAATCATATGAGATGTTTCCATGTTATCTTGCTCAGAGAAACCAATGTTGGAAACTGCTTTTTTCTCTACTTTTTAAAAAACTATATCACATGTCTGTTGTGGTTTTTTCAGGTTGTTTGACCGTGTTCTGGAAGTTTTTCTTCCTGATGTTTCGCCAGTCTTTATGGCTGGCATCTTCAGACGGCAAGGAGCTCAGGGAACTAGTTCTCTCTGTGCTCTGGGGTATAGAGTGAGTGAGACTGTGAGGTTTTAAAGTTGTTGGAAAGGGAAAACTTGTTCTATTCAGGAGAATAGGTGTTAATCATTGATTAGATATGGAGGGATTAAGAGTTTACCTGTAATAAGGGAAAGTTGATCTGTCTCTGTGGTTGATCGGTGTTGGTAGTCTGTTGTGTGAAATGATCACTGGTGCTTGTGGCTGGGTGGGGATCATTGCTCTTTTGCAGGCTGTAGTTTTCAGTACTGGGAGCCAGGCTTTGTTGATTTTTAGACTTTTATCAGAGCTAATATTCATTGCTATACAGTAGTTCTATGTGAAAGTTTGAAGTCTGCCTTTTACATGTCACTTTAGAATGTCAGTTGTGATTTCCCAACCTTCCCCTCCTGTTGGATTGAAGTACAGTGGTGCCTCGGATAACGACGGTAATTCGTTCTCGGAGGTTGTTATCCGAAACACGTCGTTATCCAAAATGCAGTTTCCCATAGGAATAAATGGGAAACCGTTTAATCTGTTCTGGAGCCTAGGAAAAAGGCACAGACACCTGGTTTTTTGCTCAAAGCTCTTTAAAAAGTGCACTTTAAAGGTACAGATGCAATTTCACCTGGGATAACTTTTTTACTGATGCATGCTGGAAATTCATTATCTGAGGCAGTCCATAGGGAAAATTCGTTATCCAAGGCATCCCATAGGAAGATTCGTTATCCAAGGCAGCCCATAGACAAAATTCATTCTCCAAGGCAGACCTATACCTAGGAATTGCGATTCGTTATCCGAGGCAGCCCATAGGGAAAATTCATTATCAGAGACAGCCCTATACCCGGAAATTTGCAGTTGTTATCCGAATTATTCGCTATCCGGGGCAGTTGTTATCCGAGGTATCACTGTACGGTAGATTTCAGTGAAAAATATATAATCCTAGAATGTATGTTTTTTGGGGAAACTAGGAGTGTGACAGCTGCCTAGATGCCCTAAGCACATCCGATCTCGCTTGATTTCGGAAGTTAAGCAGGGTCGGCCCTGGTTAGTATTTGGATGGGCGACCACGAGGGAATACCAGGTGCTGTAGGCCCCTGGAGTAGGAACTGGCAAGCCACTCCAGTACTCCTGCCAAGAAAACTCCATGGACATGGAGTCACGAAGAGTCGGTCACGACTGTAACGACACAACACACACAAAGAGGAGTGCGACACAAACAGGAACACATATAGTATACAAAACTCTTTGTTTAAATACAGAGGCTTAAATTTCAACTCGCTTTCCTTGATGATTAACCAAGAGCCAGTGTGGGGTAGTGGAAACAGTGAGTGAAGAAGCTACTTATTTGATTTTTAGATATTATGTCCCTTGCCTGTTGTTTGTGTGAAATGTTTATTGTGCTTCTTGTGTATTTTGTGCTATTCTGATGTATTTTCTGCCCAGAGTAGTGGCAGTAGCTCAAGGTAATAAATTAAACGAACATTTCCAGTTTGCTAAGATCCATTATTAGCCTGAATCATCCTTGTGCTTGTGCTACAAAGGTTAGATTCCGAACAGTTTTCCCATAGTGCTAAATGTTATTTGACAAACACCTTCCTATTTAATTGAAAGGGTCTTGTGTTGAGGTGTGACTTACTTTAATAAAAGTGAGAAAAAAATAGCAGTTGGGATTGTCTTCAGCTATGAATCTAACCTGGCTTCAACATCTGCCACATGACTTTGGGACATTTTATTTATTTATTTATTTATTATTAGACTTATATGCTGCACCATCTAGCAACAAGGCCACTCTGGGCAGTGTGCAAATAATTCAACAAACAAGACAAGAACAGTATACAATGTAAAAATAAAGCTAATAGCAAAATGAACATAACTAAATCAACAGTGACATCATAAAAACCACTAAAGGAACGGGGATAACAAAAATAGAAAGGGCGGATTATAACATTGATGACAGCATGTAATTTTGGCACTACCCACAAGAACTTGATGTACAGCCCTGATGTACAGCTGTGAATTATCATCAAAAGCTCACTCTTTGTCTTTTGTCTTTGTTGTTGTTTTGTTTTGTTTTATATTCTTCGTTGGAAAAACAGTATTAAACAGTATTGTCTGTTCCTGCATTTGGATTGTTTCAACTACCATATCATCCTTTCCTTATTTTTCATGAAGTGTGGTTATGGTGGCAAGTTGGCAACTACTGCAGATGCATTTTAATGCCTGGCCAACTGCTAAAATTTACTCCCCCCCCCCGCCGGTGGGGGAGATGCCAGATTGACGGATGAAGGGTGTCTCTGTTCGTTATTGGGTAGCCATGGGATCTGCGGGTTGGGAAGTGGAAATCTTTACTGAAGATTGCTGCTAGTGGTGGTGTCGCACTGCAGGAGCAATTCAAGACTTCCTCCTCTGGTCCACTTGTTCCTATGGTTTTCTGACAGTTATACAGTTTGTGCAAAGGTTTTTGGACTGAAGTGGGAGAAGTTTAAGTTCTGAAAAATTGCCACTGCTGGTGACTTGATCAGTCCACTTTAGATCTAAGGTTGAAAGCTTTTGTTAGAATCTTGACTCCTTGTTTATACCAATAGGCTAATGGAGATGTCCAATGCACTGTCTAGTTAGATTAAATTGAATCAGTTTTAGGTAGTATGGCTTGAGGATGTGGACAAGGCACTTGCAGGCTGCAGAGCCACCACTTCCTCTTTAGATTCTTGCCCATCATTGCTTTTAAAAACCAGGAAGGGAAATGACTGTGGAATGGGCTACTTACATTATTAATACATGCCTTATTTCCACATTACCACCACCAAAAGAAACCATTGCAAACCCAATTCCAAAGAAATCAAATTTAGCAGCCTTAGGCCCATTGTCAACATCCCATTTTGGGGAGGTTGGTTGAGAAGGTGGTGGCCAACCTGCTGCAGGTGTTCCTGGAAGAAATCCAGAGCCTGGATCCATTTCATTTGGGGTTCAGGCTGCATCATAGGACTAAAATTGCATTGTTTGCTCTTCTGGTTGAGGCAGACAAGGGAAATGTAACTGGCCTGTCCTCGTGGATCTTTCCACATCCTTTGATACCATCAGCCACTACCAGGTTTGGGACTTGGAGGCTTTAATAATAATAATAATAATAATAATAATAATAATAATAATAATAATA
>JAHTLZ010000129.1:52557193-52572264 GCA_023846285.1 Phrynocephalus versicolor
TAATAATAATAATAATAATAATAATAATAATAATAATAATAATAATAAACAACTTTATTTTTATGCCGCCTTTCTCCCCAAAGGGACCCAAGGCGGCTACTGGTTACAATATTTTCTTGAGGAATGGTTCTATGATACAGATTAGAGAGGTATTTCTCACCCCTTAAGACAGGCATGCCCAAAGTCAGCCCCCGGGGGGGGCGGCGGCAAATACGTCCCGTTTTCAAATTTAGAGTGGCCCGCAACTTCTTCTCACCACCAGCTCAGCCTGGTCATACATCCCCGCCTGCTGGCCCTTTCCCATACCGGATGGAGATGTCAGCTGGCAGTTTTACAGTTTGCCTGCCCTCCCTGTCTGTGTCCATCCCCCCCAGCCACATGCCCAGCCAACCTTCCCACAGCTCCATTGCTGCAGCATCCTCCCTTGCATGTTATAAAGACTTGTCCAAAATTCAGCCTGGGGGCCAAACATGGCTGAATGGTCGGCCCCCACACATTTTCACCTCATTCAATCTGGCCCTGCTTGCGAAAAGTTTGGACACCCCTGCCTTAAGACTTCCGTTATAGGGTCAGAAGGAATCAGCTGTCTCTCTATTGCTTTTGAATATATGAAGCCACTGTGATAAGATATTCCCATAAGCAATACATGGGTGACACACAGTTCTTTTCTTCTTCAGGTGATACTGTGCGGGTCCTTGAGTGCTGCCTGGCAATGATAATTGACTGGATATGGCCAATAAACAAAAACTGAATCCAGAAAAAATGGCAATCCTCATTTATAATACTTATATTTGTAACAAACCAGCAAAGTTAGCCTATGAGAGCCAATAACCTTCATTGGTCTTCGATAGTATTATTAAAAATACAGGGCTCTATATACAGTGCAAAAAAAACAGCTATAAAAAGGTAGTATAGATAGCATTATTTTGAAAGAAGTTTCCTAAAGTCCATCTTATTTCAATAAGACTTTAAGACAAGGGTTGTTATGGGAAATTCTATACATTACCTTCCTTCCACACCCTCATCCCACTTACTCCCCAAGTATTTTATAACTTCGCCTGTTTCTATAAATGTGTTGCAAACATGTTTATCACAAATCTCATTTTTTTAAAAATGTCCCCACGGGAAATTAGTAGCGATTGTCTGTATTCCTGTCCTGATTATACTGAGGTGTACTGCCATTCTAGGAAAAAGAGATCATAGAGGGGAAAAATATTGGAAGTGACTGCATGATCCTTAATTTAGTGGTTGTTGTAATCCTGTGATGTCAGACATTTATGAAAAACAAGTTACATGTGTCTAATTATAAATAGAATAACCTTCGTTTTTCTACATGTGTACTTGGCCTACACACCAGCTAGAATGGCTTAGAATCAGGGAACACAGGGAAGTTGAACACAACTTCTAAGCAGTTATTTTAGATGTAAGCAGCATGTATCACACACCGTACAATTGCATCTTTTGATTCACTACTGGTACCTGAACTGGAAGCTGCAGAACAAGCGTGTATATAGTATGTGGAGTGCATGTGTGCAGCATGCTGTCAAATCATTTTCAACTTATGGTGATCCTCATAAGATTTTCAAGGTGATGGAAGAATCTTCCAGAACATCTCTTTTGCACCTCTCCTGTGGATGTCCAATAGGTGCCTTCTGGAAGTAACAGTAGGCTGTAACTGATGCCCTTCATTGGAATTAGGAAAAGACCTGGTGGCCTGGCATTCCTGTCTGAAGATGGGGATGGAAAATCCCAACCAAGCTGTATGGTGCTTGAGACTGCACGTCCCGAATGAGGTTTGTAACCTGAATCTGAACTTATATATCTGTGCTATGTCTGGGCAGACATGGCACAGATATATAACATGGGTGTTTGGGAATTTTATCTACAATATTTTCTATGTTATCCATGAAAGAGTGGTGTGCAGCCTGATAAAGTGGAATTTTCTCCATAAAAGCTTGCAATTTATTTGATTTTTGGTGTGGTCCAATAATGGTATCAGTTACCCTATTTTTACATTTGTGCCCTTTCATTGGCTGTCCTGTTGCTCCAGAGAATATAACAGTAAGGCAAAGCCCAAAAGGAAAATAGGTATAATAATAAAAGACAAGACAAAACAAAACAAAACAAAACAAAACAATAATAAAAAAGACTAAAAGCCTGTGGTGGGTTTTTAAAGACTAATTTTTGTATTTTAATATTAGTTTTTAGGTGCCACACCTTTCTGTCTTTATTATTTTTGTTTTGTTTTGTTATATTTCCCCCCCCCCCATTTGGGATTTGTCTGATACGCTTGTACAGATGAGCACAGCTGCCTCTTCTAAATCTAGAACAATAAGATGAGTTCAAAAGCTCACAAGAAAACCCTAGAGCCAAATGGAGACAAGGAAGGGGGAGTTGGGTGGGCATGGCCTACGTCCCTTTGTTTGGAGAGCTGGGGTTTGAAACCAAATCCTGGACAATATGCAGTTTTAACACCAGCCTTACTTCCTGCCCCATCAGAAGCCTGTCTGATATAATCTGGCCACGAAGAATCTCAGCGCCTGGCAAACTGCATCTTTTTGCCAAGAATGTACTTTTGGTACAATGCTTTGATAAAGATGGCTTGCCACTGAAAGCTCAGCTTGCATTTTTTGTTTTATTAGTGACCTATAAAGGTATCACCTAGCCTAGTTAAGCATTTGTTTTTCTGGTCCCACGGCTCAAACCCCCCCCCCAATTTTTTACTTCTACTCTGCTAAGAGATTTCCTAACAGAGCTCCCTGGAGACTTGGCAGTCTGAATCAATACACAAGGGCCATGTGATGCTCAAGGAATGTTCCACCATTGCCACTCACACCCCATTCACCTGGGTGTCCTATTCATCTCCTTGTGGTGCAACGGTTAAATGCCTGTACTGCACGTAAAACTATGCTCAAGACCTGGGGTTCAATCCCTGGTAGCTGGCTCATGGTTGACCCAGCCTTCTGAGGTAGGTAAAATGAGTACCTACCTTGCCTGGGGGTGGGTGGGCAATGTGTAGCCTGAATACTGTAATTAAAACTGTAAACCGCCCAGAGACTACTTGAAGTGGTATGGTGCGGTATATAAGCTGAACACTTTGCTTTTGCTTTTTATTCCCTCCACTAAAGGACCCTAACTCTCACTAAATAAATAAATAAGGGGTGCATGATAAAAAATGTGATTTTAGACTGATGAGGATTGTTTCAAGCCTTGGAGCTCTGTCTTATGTTTCATAGAATTGCTGCACTTCCCCAAGTCCCTGGCACGGAAACAAATCCTTGGTGAACAATGCTTGGGGAACAGGATGTTTGGATTTTTCTGTCTGAGATGGTTTGTGTATCTATCTCCACCAATTTGCAGTCGACACCAGGACTCACTGGGTCGATGTGGAAGGGTTTTGTGTCTTGTACTTGGGCAAGGCTGGCACCCTGAAAAGCAAGTGGAGGGGGAGGGGGAAAGGGAGCAATTGGATGCATGTTCTTATGCTCATCATGCCATTGGGACCAAGACTAGGAGTAGAGCACTCCTGCCTTTTCCTCACTATTTACATCAGTGTGTGAGGTTTTCATCTTTTCTTAGAAAATTACATTTCCCCCAAACCATGTTACTTAAGAAATGAGAGATGGCTAGTTAGATATATTTGCCAATCAAAGCCTCTGTTTGGCAAGGGAAACTCATTGGAAGACTGGCTACCTTAGTCCCCCTCTGTCACATCATAAGGCCATTAAACGATCCACCTCTGTTATGGTCCTGGATTTCTGGGAATGGGATAGTACTGACCTGACCACTCTTAAGACTGATAGCTGCACACGCCAGCAGTTTAAATATCACAGGAACCTGAGGTCTGCTGGACTCAAATTTCCCAGTATCCCAAAGTGCAACTGGTGTCAAGATCAGGTCCATTAACTTTGCCACGCTGGACCTTGTATTGTTAATCCATGTAGCTAATGAGGGAGACACTCCCTTCTACTGTACTGTACTTTCACTTAAACATTAACTCTTAAAGCAGAACGAAAATAAAACTTGCAAAGTTACTGTAGGGAAGCATGTGCCTTTGTAGCATACCAGTTTTTCCCCCTACTGAATTTGATCCTGGATTTAATCCTGGAGAGACAATAAGATGGAGGTAAACCAATAAAGGCATAGCTTCTCAGGAATTACACTATATTACATTACACGCAGGTATCTTTCTAGAGTAAAATGTTGCAGCCATCCCCACTATTTGATTGTCTCATTTTCTCATGTCCTCTAATACATCTGTATAATTAACCCATCAGCAGATAAGACTGGTTCGATACATGGGTGGCAGATGTAGACTGATTTGCAGAACCTTCCCATCTCTTTTTCTCTTTGAACTCAGGGTCCAAAAGCGGCAAACTCAACATGGTGATGGAACTTAGCTGGATCTTCAGCTCTGGAGTTGTGTGCTGATCATGTTCGAAAGGCAGTGGGAGGGTGTCACACCCATTACCAGTGCCATCAAAGTACTCATTTCCCCGATGGCTCCCTTGAGGATTATTTGGGCTGAGGACCATGTAGTGTTGGTGGGAAGAAGGCTGGCTGTCCCATTCTGCCTGCTCCAATGGGATGGTATCCAGAAGATGCTCATAAATGGGTGTTTCCAGAGGCATTTCAGGCAACACTTCCAGCAGGCAAGTCAAAGGTGTGTCCTCCAAACATTTGTCACAGAAGAAAATATTTGCCTAGAAGATGGAAAGGAGCCATTTCAGAAGATCAAAAGGCCATCCTAGCTTCAGCCTACGTGTTTTGTTTTGTTTTTGTTTTTGTTTTTGTTTTGTGGCATGCACTGTTTTTCTCTCCCTCCCTCCCTCTGCTTGGAGAAAATATGACTGTGTTCTACACGGAACCTGCACCAAATTAATATTTGTATGGAAGAATGAATCCTCACATGCTCCTGCTCCTCCTGCTGCTGTTTGCTGTTGTCTTCAAAGAATGCATCCAGAATACGGTGAAGATCTGGGATGGGCGGCCAGAGCTTTTGTTTCACACTGCTGAACAATTAAATAGGGACTGTGAAAATCAAGAAACCCAGTTGACCTCCAAGTGTCACCGTGGCTTTGCGCAGGAGGGCAGAGGTCTGCCTTTCACCACAAATCATCTCCTAACTCCACCCCGCAGCCCTCCAAAAATGCTACAGCTGGGATTTTTGTCTTAGTTGTACTAGGAGTTCAGTTACCTGAAAGTGGAAAGACAGGTGCGGCTCAGCCCCAACACAACTGCTGCACAGAGCAACAGTGCAAGTACCATTTTCATGAAGGCCGAATCTAATTTAAAAAAAAAAGACACAAGGTGAGGCTATGGCTCAGATTAAACCAGTTCTTCTCTGAATGTTCATCTGGGGCTCAGCATTCTTTGATTCATCCCCCCCCTAGCTGCCTTGCCAGCCACATCTTGCACCACCATCAACTCACACCTAGATTTCCTATCTTATATGGATGGTCTCACTTACCTGGGTCAGGAGGGATTTCAACGCATGCACATTCAGACCAGGCACTCCAGTGGCCTCGGAACTTTTGTCCGTCTGGCTGGGTCCGCAGCTGAACACAGTAGTGACCCCCAGGGGGCAGATGGATTTCACTGTTGTTTGAGTACTGCACCTGCAAAGTCTGACCAGAGAATGGCCCATCATAAGATTCCTGGGATACATATCCAAAAACTAAAGCTGAGTGCTGGGCGTCAATTACTGAAATTCAGTAGGATTTCATAACTTGAGTAGGCCCGTTGAATAAAATGTGTGTGGTGATTTGGTGAGTCAACTCCTCTTCAAGTCCCACTGACTTGCTACTGGATTTCAGGTATGGTGCCATTAGATCAGAGTTTCAAATCCTCACATTTATAAGTCACAATGCCTTAGCTTATTTACCTGGACACAGTAGAAAGATGTAGCACCTCTCAACTTTTTTTGCTTTTCTTTTTTCTTTTTTGGAGAAACGGAAAGTCCTTTAGTTTTTTATAAGTCTCTTTGTAACACTCTTTTCATTCCTGACTGCTAAAATGCTTCAATAGCTAGATAAGGCAGTATGGCATGACAAGTCACATGTCCCTAGCAGCAGCCTCTGAATAAGAGGATTGGAGAATGGCCAAAATAATACAGGAATCAAGGGAAAAAAATCAGAGAGCAAACAAGAGACTTCAGCTAACAATTTAACAAATTATTTCTTCCATGTGAATTGGTAGAAAGTGTTGCTAATGATAGATGAGACCAGCCTTAGATCTGATCCAGTAGGGCTCATGTGGTTATTGAAATCTATCCGTTCCACTTTAACTCTATCATTTGCAGAAGGTGCAGCACACACAAGGGGAAATAGCATTCCATAGGATCAAGATGGAATAAAGTATAATTATACTTGTTATTTAGAAACTATAGTTATACTGGTGCCAGATAAAATCATGTTAGCACAGCTCATATATGCTAATAATATGTTCATTGGGGAAGCAAATGTTTCACTGCTCTTACATTGTCTGTTGGGGTCTGAAATGCCAGGTTTAAGAGGGCAGCAGCGGGTACAAGGTATACCCGAATGCTTTCATGCATCCTTTACACACCAACATTTTACCTTCCATTCCAAGGTGTCTTTTGCTCCATATTGTACTTGATACACCATATGGTCAGCTAACTCTTCCAATGGTGGCTTCCACTCGATCTTTAGAATCCCTTTATCCACAGTAGCTTGCAGGATCTTTGGTGGAGCAGTACGCACTATAAGTACACACGCAGAGAGAGAGGGGGGGGAGGGAGAGGGAGAGGAAGAGGGAGAGATTGGTCAAGTCAAATCCTCTTCCTAAGGCAGCTGAGGCTCAGTGTGGCCAAAATACATGACAGGCCTTATAGTGCTGCTATCTTCCCAGTGCCAAAATCTCCATAGACCATTTGCTAGTCCAGAAATGTAGACTATTAACAGTACACACATTTTTTTCATTCATGTTTTCCAGTTCTGTTACAGAATTCATTCATGCATTCCAGTTCCACTATAGAATTTTTATTTTTCACAATCGGGCACTTGATTCACAGGTGAGAACATATATGTAATGTTAGGAAAATGCAGTGTCTTGTAAAGGTTCAAAGACAAGTCAAACAGGTTATCATATAAAAACATAGATACAGAGTTTTTTTTAAGTAAAGTAGAATGAAAATTTGTCACATTGTGTGATATTATTTTTTTGGTCTCACCTCCAGATTGGTTTATACATATTGGAGATTCTTACCCATATGATGCAGTTGAAATGGTTCTTCAAAGTAGTATGTTTTTTGCTGACCTTGGGTGACAGTCACCAGAACAGAGGTGTAACTAGCATTCTTTGGGTGGAAGGTGCAGACCTGAGAATGGGAGTTAGACTCAGATCTGTTTCTCTCTTCTTTCTCCTCACATTTATGCCAGATATTTGCTCTGGGAATTAAACATCAGGATGGAGTCAGATATAGCAAGCTTGCTTTTAAAACCATTTGAATCAACCTAAATTGCACATTATAGATAATATCACTATAAAAGTCAGGCATGTCCAAAGCCATGCCCGGGCGTCAATAGCGGCCCGTTTTCAAATTTTGAGCATCCCACGGCCTCTTTTCCCCACCGGCTCATCCTGTCACGCATCCCCGCCAGCTGGCCCCTCCCCAAACTGGATGGAGGTGTCAGCCTTGCAGTTTTACAGTTTGCCTGCCTTCCCTGCCTCTGTCCACCACCACCACCACCACCCAAGCTGCCTGCCCAGCCTACCCACCCCCGGCTCCATTGCTGCAGCATCCTCCCTACCACCTTACATGTTATAGAGATGTGTCCAAAGTCTGGCACAGGGGCCAAATGTGACTGAATGGTTAGCCCCCTCACGTTTTCACCTCGCCAAATCTGGCCTTCCTTGCAAAAAGTTTGGACACCCCTGTCTTAATTGCTGAATGTGTGTGGTGCCTTTCTTGCTTTTCATATGATTAGCAAATTAGCTTGTTTTATTTTGTGATAGGTCTTTGGGACATAAGAGCACTGAAACCTGTTTTTTTCAGACATGAAAAGCAACCTTAGTTCCTCCTCCAGAGGTTCAGTTCTGAATAATGACATCTTAACTACATAACATTTCCAACAATAACCATTGTTGATACTGAGTCATGTTAGCATCCTGTGAATATTGTCACTGGGGGCATACATGCTAAAAAGGCATTCCCTCAGCCAGCCAAGACACAGAAATGGATTGAAGTCCTGCAATACAGTGTCCTCAGCCATGGCAGTGTAAGGCCATTGTAGAAGCCAGCCTAAGCAGATGGGCAAAGAGTAATGCTCCAGAGGTCCTTGGAGTCCAACTTCCATCAGCCCCATTGCTTTCCAGCAAAATCTGGAGGACTGGACTTTGCCTGCTCCAATTTAGATTGTTTTTTAAAGACTTGGAAGCAATCATGTTCCAGATGACTAGTGCCAGAAACTCCTAGTCATCATAGCAAGGAACTCTGGTGAGCTTAGTTTAAAGAAATCATAGCCCAAAGAAGTAACTTCTCTGAGTTCTGAATTGTTGCTTGTGGCATGAAGGTCTATCAAGGAAAGGAAAAAGCCATGAATCTGGGAATACAATTCAACTCGTTAAAAAAAAAACTCCAGTTTATGAATGTGAGATATTGTGCCTCTGTACCCATGATTCAAAAAGGGAGGAAATGGCTGATAGTGCTGCACAACCGTGTGCCCAAGTTGCTAGCAGAAAAAAAAAGGATGCCAAGCTTTACATTACAAAATGGCAGCCTGAATTTTGATAGCACCAATGGCAGCAAGATACAGTGGTACCTCTACTTAAGAGTGGTCCGACTTAAGAGCAATTCGACCTAAGAGCGATAAACCGTTGGTGTTTTACCTGCCACCTTACAAATTTTAGATCCGATCTGTTCTACTTACAAATATTTTTCATTTTTCATTTATTTTTTTCAAATTTTCAGATACGGTACCTCCGTGTAAGAGTTGTTTGACTTAAGAGCATACATTCAGAACAGATTAAATTCATCAGTCGAGGCACCACTGTAGTTTTCTTCTGCTCTCTAGTGACACATGCGTCACAAAGTGACCATGAAAAAATCACAGACATTGACTCCTTTTCCTTTTCATCAGTTGGTCACTTCTCGGACAAGCACAAAGCAAAGGTCAAGGTTGGTTTTTTAACAAGCGTGAATGGTAGCGAGCAGTAGGAAAAGATAAAGATCCATCGTGAGATGACTTGACTCAGTAAAGGAAGCCACATCTATCAGTTTGCAAGATCTGAGCAGAACTTGATGGGAAAGACAGTATTGCTAGGAAGTGGGTGCAGCGGGAAGAAAAAGCAATACAGCTTGAGATGTTACTGGTTTTCAAGATCTGAGCAGAGCTGTTAATGATAGGATATTTTGAAAGCCAATAACTCATATGTTCACCACATGCAAAAAGTGAATTGATGGCACATAGCATCTTTGGAAGTTTTTTTTCTTAATTAATCCTTAATTACTAAGGAATGGTATAATGACAAGGTGGGTGAAATAGGCACCAAGCAGTGCTAATATTGAGGCAGACCACCCCTAGCCACAAGCAAACAGTAATTGCACAGCTTAAATCAGCAAATATTTATTCTCTATTTTTAAAAATATTTCAAAAATATTTTACACCAGAAATAGAAACTCTTGTAAATGTCTGTTTGGCCATGATATAATTAAATGTGTTCCTTCTCAGTAATTTACTTTGGTCCTGACAGGAAAGGCAACAGGTTCAACCTGATGAAATAATGTTTATGTTTAGAAGGCTGAAGTTTATAAGAAACCCAGAAGCTCCAGCTTTTTCTCCCTCTGAAATGGCTATTTTCAAAATTAGTATTAGAGTCATGGATGTTTGGATTTCTTCCAAATTAAAAAAAAGGGAGAGGTCTGGGATGAGCCATTCATTGTCAAAATAAACAAATTTGGTCTTTTCAAGGTACAGTATTTGATCTGGTCTAAATCTGCAGCCATAGAAAGCTGCCAATGTCTCCATGGGGTGAGGGTGGGGAGAACAGTTTTAATATTTAAATAATCATAATTTGAAAGCCATTTGCACAAACATCGGGAAATTTGGCCCAGAACAAGTCCAGACTGCTACATCGCAAGGACATAATTTTTTTCGCTTGTCGTCTAGATAGTTTTGAATTGCTTCATGGAATGCTGAATTGGACTGTTGTACAATATCTATTGCTGAATGCTTGTGCAGCAATAATAAGACAAGACCAGTGTGGTCAGGAGATTCTTCTGGATCTTATTAAGGACCTAAGAAGTGAGAGGCAGTTGGCGGAGATCAGAAGGATCAGAATCTTCCATATTGAAACAGAGCCGGTGTGGTGGTGGCAATTAGAGTGATGAATTAGGACTCAGAGAGACCAAGGTAGTTTCATATCCCCTCTAAGGGCGCTTTTACACGACCTCTAAAATCTGCTGACAACTTAAATTCGGACCAGAGATCGTGGGGTTTTGTTCTGCTTCCTGTGTTCCCATCCTTCTGCGCTCCATTGTTCCTGTCTGTGGTGAGGGGAGGGAGAAAAAAGGGAGGAAAAAAATGCAGGCTCACCTCCGTCTGCCATCGGAGCAGCCCTGTAGGGATTCCTGTCTGTTAAAGGGGCGGTGGGGTCAGCAAAAACAAACAGAACGCAAGGAGAGCCCGGCATCCACAGCTTTACAATCCGCATCGGAAATTATTTACCTCTGGAGACCAGGTATTTGTAAAATGCGCTGCGGCGCGCTTAGGTGGTCGTGGTCGTACTGAAATTTGTTAAAAGTCCGCAGCTGGTGGGAGAACAATTTTAAGCTCCGCATCTGGGAGCCCTTTGCATCCGATTTTCGGGGTCGTGTAAAAGCAGCCTAAGACACAAAGATCACTGGCTTCAACCAATTGTTATTACATCTCTCAGTTTAACTTATGTCTCAGTTTTGTACTAATAAAAATGTGGACGGGAACAACATATGCCACCCTGTGGTGTGTTGTTGTCCTTTTGGAGAAAAGGTGAGATATACATTTAATAAAAACATTTTGATGGCCAAGGTTTCATCTCTATAGAGATTTCCTGCATGGCAATTCAAAGCCTTGCCTCATGTGTGCAGGAGAAAGTTGAGAGAATTATAGGTAAATTTAGGGATGTTGATAAGAGAGCCAAGATCAGAGCAAATTATGTGTATGTACAATTCACCCACCACCCATGCCTCCTGTCACCTTGTACTGCTGCTGTTGTATTCTGCCCAGTATAAAAAGCTAAAGGAGGGGCCAGGTTCCGTGGACATCCACTCCCACTGGCAATGTAGATGTTGCAGATTAGGGGTGAAGCAGTGCAAGTTGATTTCCCCTGGGCAGAATAGAAAAGTGGAGTTAGGAGAACAAGGCAGCAACTTGACCATCAGGCCAAACCTTATTTATTTAATATATCCTGCCTGTCTTCTCAGCCCAAGCTGGGACATTTAGCACCCTCACACTAAAGACTCATGGCATAGCACTGCAGTCAAGCCTCAGCTCAACCCAAGTTCAGTCCCAACAAGTTCAGGTAGATGGTTCAAGGTTGACTCTACCTTCCCTCCTTCTGTGGTTGGTAAAATGACTACTGAGCCTGCTGGGAGACAAAGTGTTCCTTGTTTAGCAGTGTTATAAAATATTCCAGAAGTATGGGATGGTATATAAGATGAAGAAAAAAGGAAGTAAGGAAGACAACCCCTGGCCTTTTTGAGATCAGTCTATAACAGTGGTGGCGAACATTTGGCACTCCAGGTGTTTTGGACCACAACTCCAAGAATTCCAAGCCCGTATTGCCAATGGCAAAGGACTGTGGGAGTTGTGGTCTGAAATATCTGGAGTGCCGAAAGTTCACTGCCACTGGTCTATAATGTCATACACTCTCCCCCTAGAAACAACAGGATGGCAGGTAAACAGCAGGATGGCATCCCACCCAATGCACCCACATGCACAAGCCAGTTGACCTCAGCAATGGTGGCCGGAGAGTGCTTTCAACTATACTTGAGTTTATCAGGCTAATTCAGAAGCTGGTAAGAAGCTGTGTGGCAGAAGGCAGAAGCTGGGGAATCTAGGAAGAACAGCCAAGAAGCGGACATGTCTCCCTGCTCCTGCCAGCATCTGTTGTCTGAGGCAATTGCCTTCTGCCTCATAGAGAACTCAGGCCTGCAGCTTCCATCTCTAAGGCAGGGACTGTCCTTTTAATCCTGCCCAGTTCCTAGCCTGCTCCTTGTAGCTCAGATCTCTGTTCCTTCCGAAGCCTGGGTCAGTCCTCCTCTCCTGGTAAAAATAAAAGGGACTCCTTCCCCATAATATAAAAATTAAAAAAAATATATAAAAAAATAATAATGCAAAAAGCAAGAAACAAATATTCACTCGGTTTTATAGATGGTTTAGCAAGCAGAAAATAGGTGACAACAAGAGAACAGATAGCATCAGCAGTCAGATCTAGGTTATTTTCAGATTGCATGGTTAATTAATGTGTTTCGTTCATCACATTGTTATGACTCAAACAAAATGCATGCCTCATTAATCTGAATTAGCTACCGCGCTGCCGACATTCCATAGTGTAGATAACTCACATGCACTTAAAGCATGTTCCGTCATCAGTTGTAAGTAACCTCTTATTATGGCAGTTAGTTTGATAGCCTGGTTGAATGGAAAAGAAGCCTGAGTTCATGCCTCTGTTTCTTCTTCCACCCTGCTTCTGGCAGAAAGCCTTGCTATCTATCCTGTCTCAGCATCTGCATTAGTGCAATGAAACATTTCCAGATGTTTTCTGCTTCGTGAGTGCCTGTGGAAGAATGGAGAGACCGGAAAGGGGGACCCCGTGCAGATCACCTTCACACAGGAATTCATGAGAATGACTAGTGGAGGGCAGGACCCCACTTGCCTCAGTAAAACAGTCTCCACTTTATTTATTTATTTATTTATTTATTTATTTATTTATTTATTTATTTATTTATTTATTTAAAGCCAAAGCAAAGCAAAGTGTTCTGCTTATATACCGCCTCATACTACTACAAGTAGTCTCTGGGCGGTTTACAATTTTAATTACAGAGTGCAGGCTACACATTGCCCCCCCCCAGCAAGCTGGGTACTCATTTTACCGACCTCGGAAGGATGGAAGGCTGAGTCAACCTTGAGCCTGCTACCGGGGATTGAACCCAGCTCGTGAGCACAGTTTTACCTGCAGTACAGGCATTTAACCACTGCGCCATGAGTTTTTTTTTACAACTTATATGCCGCCCACTACCCAAAGGTCCACTGATCACAAAGCTTGGGAAAAGACCAGCAGAAGAAGGTACATTTTAGTGGGAATATGGGTTCAGTCCCCAGACGGAGCCCATAGTTCAGCCACTTGACACCTCCAACAGATGTGACAGCACACAGGGACTGAAAAAGCAAGGCATCGAATTATATGCATTATATTACTAAGCAGTAGTTCCAATTCATTTTTTAAAAGGGTACGCATGGTCTTACATAATCACAACGTACCTATCACCCTTCTTTCACCAGTCCAGTTCTAACCATTTCCATTGTCGTGTTTACGCACAGGGGCCTTTTAAAAGCAGCATTAGGGAGAAAGCACTCAATATGCAGCAAGAATACATGTTTAGCGAAAATACAGACTAATATCACTTGAATTATTCTAAATATCGTCCCACACGTTTCCTTACCTTAAAATGCTTTCTATGCAGGGAAATTTTGATTTAAGAAGGGGCTCGCAAAGTCAGACCTTTAACTGTTTTACTTTTTATAATGTTTTTACATGCAATTGTTGTATTGGACTAACATAACTGCACAAATTTCAAGCAACCATGATGTTGTTTCATTTTGTGCATAGAAGAAAATATGTCCCTTGACATTTGCTGCCAAACCAGTCGGATACACTCACCTGGGACATGGGGCATCTCTATTAACACTACTGGAGACCAAGGCCCCCAGAACCCATTAAGAGACATGCCATCAGGCTTGGTGCGGACTTGGATGTGATACCACTGCCCAGGTAGCAGATCATGAAGACAGATGGGGCTGTTCCTCACTTCAATCTATTGGAGAACGAAACAGGTAAACATAAAGATTTAGGGAAGCCATTTCTCTCAACAGACCACTGAGTAGCAGAAGAATCACTTTCCCAGGTTTTCTGTTGAGAGATGGCTTGCCAAAGCTGTCCATTCCACCTGAAGGACCGCCTCCTTCCATATGAACCTATCTGGCAATTAAGATTGAGCCGGGGGGCTTCTTCAAAGAGCCATCCCTCAAGGAGGTGAGAGGATGGCTTGTAGACACAGGGTCTTCTCGGCAGCTGCCCCCAAGTTATGGAATGCCCTCCCAAGTGAGATCCGCCTGGCGCCAACATTGATGACATTTCGGCGCCAGGTAAAAACCTTCCCATTCCAGAAGTTTTTTAATTGACACAAATCCTGTGGGTCCTTTGATGGCAATGTTAGTGTAATGATTTTAGTCTAAGGGTTTTTTTTATCATTGTTTTAATTATTTATTGATAAGTGATGTTTTACTGTTTTAAATATTTGATTGTAAACCGCCCAGAGACCTTTGGGTAGTGGGCGGCATATAAGCTGTAAAAATAAATAAATAAATAAATAAATAAATAAATAAATAAGCCATACCCTGGATGGTGGCTCAGTGGAATCTTCAACTCCATAAAGAACCTCATAGATCAAGAGCTCCACATGGTAGATAGGTGGGGGAGCCCAGGTCACACACAATTGCTGGGCCACCCCAGGCCACTCAGCTGATACATTCACTGGTGGAGCAATGAGACCTAAAAAAAAAGTAGGGGAGATTTCTTTAAAATAAAACTCTCTTTGCTCTTGCTCTTCTCCACTTATCAGCCACAGGGAGAAGATTACACTGGGATGTATCCTTGTGAACTGTGTACAAAGGATTCTGGTGGTTAGTTTTCACAGTCAGCTGGTGTTGAAATCTGGGAGATGCATGATAAGGAACATGTCCTTTGTTGATTGATGGCATAGCACTGTTGTCAGAAGCTTTCCTAAATTATAGTTTTCACATGTAATAATAATAATAATAATAATAATAATAATAATAATAATAATAATA
>JAHTLZ010000129.1:52572274-52591099 GCA_023846285.1 Phrynocephalus versicolor
ATAATAATAATAATAATAATAATAATAATAATAATAATAATAATAATTTATTGTCATTGTGTGTATATATGCACAATATACACATACTGTACAATGAAATTCAGATACCCAGAGACCAGATTAAACACACACACACACACAAATCCCCAAACACTCACACACATTAAAAAAAAACCTCAACATACACACACAAAAAATCCCTGAACACTCCCCCATCCACCCAAAAAACACAAGCATCTACATGACAGGCTGGGTAATACTGCCCAAGGGTTCACTGCTGGTGGTCTTTAAGTTTATTATTAAGTGCAAATATAGTTCTGGGATAAAAACTGTTCAGAAGAGAAGATGTGTGGTCCGAGTTTTAGTTGTTCTGTATGTTCTGCCAGAAAGCAACAGTTGGAAGAAATTATGAGCAGGATTAGTAGAGTCTCTCAGAATGTTGTGTGACTTCCTCAAACAGCGAGATGTGAAGATGTCATCCAGGGTTGGTAGCTGGAGCCCGGTAACATGTAAGAAGGCAGTCCAAAGGCAATAATAGGCGTTTTCTCTGTTAGATCATCAAAAATCACAGAAAAATGCTAGCTTTCAAGGCTAAGCTGGGCACTACCTAACTGCAAATGGCAAAGGAAAAACACAAAAGCTCCCATAATCATGGCCAGAGGTCTATCCCAGTTGGAAAATGAGAGTTGCAAAGTCAAGCCAGGAATGTTTAGAATAATTTGACCCAAATTTAAAACCAATCCCTCTGGCTCAATTCTGCAGGCATTGACATCTAGCCATGAATTAGGAACACTTGCATTTTCCCCGTACCATCCAGTGGCCAGCCGGATGAATCCCCAAACAGAATGAAAGCTAGCATTCATGCTATTTTAGTGGTCTAATACAGCTATCACCTATCTTTGCCTTTGGATTGTATGCAAAAACCACACCATTTTTATCCTTCTCATAAGTACAACACTGATGAAATTGGGAATGCAATACCATCAGAAAAGTCTAGACTGAGTCTATCTCTGGGACCATTTCTATGGCTTTATTTCCTTTACTTGTAAATGTATATGTTTGTACAGAGTGCAGAAGGGGCATCTGCTGAATTGTTTTTCACGAGAGCACCTTGCATTGCTGCACATAAAAAAATAAACCCAGTTATGTAATTCTGGGTCAGTTTTTAAATCCTGTCTACCTGCAATGCACAACTCAGCCCTTCTTGATGTGTGCATGTGTGGCTGTAGTGTGGTATAGTATAGCAATCCAACAAGCTTTGTGATTATATGGCTATGTCATTGCTCTCTGCCATATGGCCCTCCCTCCCTCTCTTCTTCTGGACATGATCATTATATGGCATTATAGTATATAGCATCCCTCAACAATCCAGGCCACATAGAACTTGTTTACATGGCAATGTTCCAGTCCTTGCAGTAATTGTTTCCGTACCTTCTGCCTTTCTTTCTTAAGATGTGCATGCAATACACTTAATAGGATCCTTAGTTTGCTCATAGGACTATGTAATTTCTCACCTCTGCCAGGACAATTTAGCTGTGGCATTGCACTTTAAACTTTGAACTGGGCTGGACCCATTTCTTAAGAGCCCATTGATTTCATTTCAATCTTACTTCAAAACAAACGTGTAGATTAAGGAAAGCACAAAACCTGGTGCTGACAACACATTGTCAGTTTCTGATTTGCCAAGATGGAGCCTTTGCAGATCAGGAGACTCAGTTGCCATCTAGAATACAGATAAGATCAAAGAGGCACAACAATGTTTTACCACTTGCTCTGGAATGCCACCGTCTGGCATGTCCACTGTATCCTCTTCCGGCTTTCAGTGTAATGAGAAACTTTTGGAATAATTCATCATTGAATGTTGAATATGATGCTAAATTTGACACATTACTTCCCTCACTACTACTGAATTAATTTAGATGGAGGAGTGGAAATTGGTAAGAAAACCAGCAATATTTAAATGCAGATTTAAAAAAAAAAAACAGGACTGTAGATATATTTGGGCATGGGGTACAGGAGGCATACATGGGCCCCAGGAGTCTATTAGGTGCAGGACCTGGTGAATTCCAAACCATGAAACATGAGGATTATTGCACAGAAAATCATATGTCAGTTCAGGGCTTGACTATAATAGGAACTGCCACAGGTAGCATCGTTGTATTTCAGAACACTGCGTAATCTCAGCCTCACCAAGAAGGCTTCCACAAATTCCATTCCAAGCTTGGGAAGGAGACTTACCAACATTCTCCACAGACAGCTTATGTGAAAGCATGGTGTGATTGGAGACGGTGTCTAGCACTTCAACGAAGAGTTCTTTGAAGACCTGTATGCTGTGATGGTCACTGGGGAAGCAGCAGACATGGCGCCATCTTCCATCAGTGCTTTTGCCTGTGGTCAGGTTGCATTCTCGCTTCACATCCCTGTGAGAAAGAACAGTTCAAGATCTTCTTGCCCTAACTGGGCTTACCCACAAGGCTTTGGGACAAGAAATGCAAACTGCTAGCTAATTAATTTGGTTGTATGTATTTTAATCGCCAGCGATATGTTTATGAATGTTCTGCTTCATGTGTCAAAATAATGTATCTAGCTTTGAATACAGCACACCTTTATTTGATTGTATATGTGGCTGGAAGGGATTGTCATTGGCCCTTCTGTTTCCGATCATGACATTTCTAAATGTTGGCCCTTGCTTGCAAAGAGATGAGGAGCATGGATTTCAAATTCCATCCCAACTATCTGCAAACAACTCTCATCTCCCTGGTTCTCTAATCATCTCCTCAGAAGGCACATCAAGCTGACAGCTGCTTTGCCAGGACTTCCATCCCAGGCAATGCGTTCAGCCCAGAAGTATGAGGGAACATACTTCCAGTGTGCAAAGTCTATTTGGCTGGGTTTGGGTGAGTTTTTTTTTTATCTTGAAGCCTGAGATCTTCCAACCAGAGCCTACTGCAAAGCTGTCTGTATCAAAGTCACAAAAAAGAATGGAAGAATTCTGAGCCAAGCCCAGAAGGTTGTTTGAAGGGCCACAATAGAATGCCATACAAAAATCCACTCTGCATTATTCTTGCAGCTTTGTGCCATTAAGCCACTTTGGACTTAAAAAGAAATTCTAATTGGTTTTCTTAAAGTATACTGAATGTTCAAGGAGTGCTTTTACTATTGCCACTCCCTGGTGGGTTTTCACAGTTGAGTGGAGATTTGCAGATCTCAGGAGTCCTTATCTAGTGCTCCCCTCACTCCACTGGCTCTTGTGGCCTCTTATCTCATGCTGTTTTTATTTCAACAGTGCAATCAAGGTGGGGGTGAATCATTCTATTGTTCCTGTCAAACCACAAAGTGTCAGAAGTTCAAGTACCATGCCAAACTTTGACAAATCGCCCAAAGATCTTCTAGAACGAAATCTACCTTCTGGGTGCACTAATGAAAAGAGGAACATCCTACCCTTCATATGTATAGAAGAAGCGATATGATCCTTTTACATGTCCTGGTTCATCCCAGAAGCAGGTGAGATCCTCAAAGGTTCGAGAGAAACAGAAGAGATCCTTCTGCTCAGTTTTGGCCAGAAGAGCAGCTTCTATGTGGAGAGAGTTTTTAAAAAGAAAGAATGGCAAGGAATGAGTTCCGAGCAGTGTACGGTTCCAGTACAAGGACATCACTAGTTTGGACATCACACAAGTTTGGACATCACTGAGTTTCTCAACCTAGGAACCGTTCAGAAAGAACTCTCTCATGTCCTTCTGTCCACATAATAGCTCTGAGGTTGGCAGGAGTGAGAGAAGGTACTCCTGAAACCTTTTAAATCCTTTATAAGCTTTTCAGGATAAAATATGCTGTCAGGTATCCCGGGCACAAGGACTGCTAAGATTTCTGGGTCATAAGATTGCATGACAGGGGGGCAGGATCTTATTGACAGAAGCTTTCAGTCTCCCATTCTTTCTTATGTAGAGGGAAATATGGGCGTGACCAGTTGGCCAAATAACCCTGCCTGATCATTGAGATCATGCTACACAAAATTGCTTTGAGATGCATCATGTCATTTGGGGCAATCTTCTCAATCAAAGATCAGTCACAGCACATGGCAAGTGAACCTGTTTAGCACGGCCAAGCTTTCTTTATTGATAATAAGAAAGCTTCCCGTTTCTCAAAACCATTAAGTGGCTTAGGCAACGCGTGGGGTAGGAGGAAGGTGCTCAATGATCTTGAGATATGGAAATCTTCCTTGCCCCTGGCCTTTGGAGGGGAAGGAAACCGAGGATTTGTACTGTCTTATCATTGTTGCAAACATATCAGCAATGTTTTGAAAGCAGATCCCAGTGATCACATGTGCTGCAGCTGAGCCAGAATGGGGTTGGGGAAGAGAGAGGGGGGGTGTCTTCCAGCTCTGTGGTTCTATGATTAAGATTATAATCCAAATTAATTTATTTTTTATTGTATGAAGGCAATGGGAAACGTGAGACAAATCAACTGTCTGCCTATGTGTATAAACAGATTTTTTAAATTAATTAATAAGAAGGTCCGGATGGGGCACAGTATTCTTGTTATATGACATTGCCTGCAGCCTTGTCACGCCTACAGGAACCCACAGCAACAGTGTGCACACCCATCCACACTGAATCAAAACAAAAACAGCACTGCAGCTTAGGTCGTCTGGGTTACAAGTGGGATTGTTCCTGTTTGAAGCTAACCTGCAGTAATTACCCTTTCCTTCAAAAGTGAAAGGTGATTATACATGCAGTTTTTCAGTACTTAGTGACAAAAACAATATAACAAACAAAAACAGAACAAAAAAAGGGATATATTTCGTAAAATGCAAGAAAATAAAGGGAAAATTAAACCAAGCATAGGGATGGTAAATGGTCCATGGTGATCGATTATGTGAACTATACAAAACAAAGATAAGATGGAAACCATAAACAGTATTAAAGAAGTATATAGAAGAGATGCACAGATAACAGACTCTATCAAAAAGGAATCTTCTGAGAAATAACCTTTTAGAAGGTGCTGTGGAAGATGTATTTAAAGTGAGCCAAAGTAATTATGCACCCAGAGCAGATGGAATGCTAGCAGAGTTGTTTCAGGTTGTAGAGATTGAAGCTATTAAGAAGAAAATCAGTTTGTGTTTTAGCGGTTACACCAATCCGTTGACTGCAAGAAAAAGGTGTGGGTTATAGCCTACTAAACCTTCTGATTGACCTAATACATTACCTGTTCTCTGGACAAGATGCTATGGCTAGCCAATGAAGGGACTGACAAAACCCTCTGGAGTATTTTGTACCTAGAATACCCTTGGTGGACCACACCATATTTGAAATCAACTTGACAGTATGTAGTAATAATAATTATTATTAATGTTGAGAATGAAGAGGTTGGTGTTAAAGATTTTCTGTACTCTGGTTCAGGTATTAACCAAAATCAAGAAATCAAAAGGAGGTTAAGACTTGAAAGAGTAGCCAGGAAGGAATTAGAAAAGATCCTAAAGTGTAGGGATGTTATCAGTGAAAAGCGAGATTTAAGTTCTTTCTAGACTGTGATGAAAAAGGAAGATAGCTGAGAGAGGAAAAGTCAATTCATTTGAAGTATAGTTTTGGATGAAAGCTTTATGGATGACAGGTTCTTGTAGTACCCTGGTTTTAAACCTGGAGATTATACATCTCCATCATGATTTATAACCTCTGATGGACTTCTCCTCCAGGAATCTGCCCAATCCCCTTTTGAAGGCATCCAGGCCAGGTGCCATCACCAGATCCTGTGGCAGGGAGTTCCACAGACTAACAACACACTGATTTTTTTTAAAAAATAAGCTGGCTCTAGATTAATTCAAACCTCAAATCTCAACAGAAACTAAAAGGACTAAACTAAGCCTATCATATTCTGGATATATAATGAGAAGACAAAACTCACTAGAAAAGACAATAAGGCTAGGAAAATCTGAAAGCAGTAAGAAAAAGAGGAAGACTGAATGTGAGATGGGTTGCCTTTATAAAAGAAGCCAGGCCCTTTAATTTGCAAGGCCTGAGGAGGGTTGTTAACAAAAAGATCATTAATTTGTAACATCACTTGGAATTAGAAACATACTGGCAGGGAAACATTTATTACTTTTCTCTGATCATATCTTTGGGCAGGCCTGCCCAAAGTCCGGCCCGGGAGCCAAATCCAGCCCACCAGGCCATTCTGAGTGGCCCGCGACTGGCTGGCCCACCCCTCCCTCCCCCTCCTTCATCCCATGTTTTTTTTAAAAGAAAGTGGGTGGGGCTTGCAGTGGGGTGGCAGGGTTGGGGAGCAACCGGCCCCTGACACATTCTCAGCCACCAAATCTGGCCCTCCTTACAAAAAGTTGGGGCACCCCTGTCTTAGGGTGTATCTAGATAGAGGATGCTTAGTAGTAACAATCAAAAAATATTAGCCAGTTATTCCATCTTTTCCCCTTCAGCAGATTATCTTTTTCTAATATGAAAAGGGATAATGTAGTGGAGAAGCACAAGGGGACAATGGACAGAAGATCCCAGTATCTGTTCACTTATAAAATCCCATTGATATGCAGCCCCGCTGTACAATAAAAGCTTCATCTGAGTGTTATCGTTAAAGGTTCATGTTGGGAGTTTGGAAGGAATTGCTGTAGTAAGAACAGGGCCTGCAAAATATATTCTGTGTTACCGCTATCCATTTACCCTTATTGGCATGACCATGCAGGTTTTTCACATATCACAACTATCAGGGGGGAAATCTGACCCATGATAAGAAGAGAAAAGGGTTTCCACAAGTCAGAATTGACTTAATAGCATATCATCATTGTAATGGCTGTATTACTTGATCTGGACATTTAAGTAATGTTGATGAAGCCTCCAAGTGCACTAGCGTCTTCTCCTCCCCATTCTTGGCTACTATTGACATTATTGGCTCATGTTTGATTTGTGCTCTTCAGAATATGCTCCAGGTCAGTTGTTATTGAAATTCATTTTGTTTTGTTTTAGCTCAGGTCTCCAACCTGTTATGACCATCTTTAATCCTAGTTCTGTCTTCTGAAACATTAACTACCCCTCTTGTTTGGTGTCATTTGCAAATTTGGCGAACAAGGTGTCAAATGTATACCGGCCTGAAGCGCTCACTTCTTCTCTACTGTTATATGTCTTAGGTGGTGGTGGTATGGATGACCTTGCTCTTTCAGGATCATTTACAGCCTTCATTCATACATTTATGGTTATTATATGGCAATAAAAGAATGTTAAATGATTCTATCACACACACCTCAATGCCATCCCCAACATCTTGCAATATTTCAATCTGCAGACCACCACACAAGAAAGGTCTTGCCAGTTTGTCAGTAAGCAGATGTAAGCAGATCATTTTTTGGTATGAGCCCTGCTGGGCCATGGATCTCTCATGACAACCTCATTTTCCCTCATCCTGCTTACACCCCCAGTATAGATATGAGAATAAAGTGGAGCAGTGGAGACTTGCTGTGTCATGTATTCTCATTCTTGTATTGATGTCCACATATTGCCCACATATGTGAACATCAAGGGTCATTGCTCTGTTCAACTTAGAGTAAATAACCATATTTTGTCAGCAATTGTGATGGTGGCTGCTTTGGAAACAATTAGTTGAAGGGAAGGAGTTCAATTATTAGACCACCACCTCCATTTTCTCTGCTTCCAAAAAGTGGGAGGGACCATTTTTAAAAAACAAACAAACATTCTAAAATAGCCATGTGGGTTTGTGGCAACTTTCGGAAGTTTCCTGCTCCAGGAAGATAGAGCTCCCAGTTGAGAGGGAAAGGAAGTAAGATAACAGGGTGAACTACATGTTACATACAAATACACACAACAAAACCCTACTTTTTTTGGTGGTGGTGGGGGGGGACAAAAAGCAGTCTCAGGAGGATTGCACAATTAGTGGGAGAAGATCAATATGGGTTTATGCCCCAGAAGTACTTGGTGGATGCAGTTAGGAAGGTAATGGGTATGGTATATTTAGCAAAAAATAAGGATCTGCCTCTTACTCTCCTGTCATTAGATATTTATAAAGCATTTGATTCGGTAGATTGGAATTATTTGAAATATATATTTAAAAAGTATAAATTTGGAGAAAAATTTCAAAATATAATTGAGGCAATATATACAGAGTCCAAAGCTATGATAGGAATTGGTGGGTCAGAAAGGGTGTGTGTCCAAGTGTTAAGTGGTACAAAGCAAGGTTGTCCACTTTCTCCCATGCTTTTTATTTTAGCATTAGAACCATTAGCAATTAAACTTAAAAAGAATAGTGAGATTAAAGGATTTGAAAAATCAGGGAAAGGGAGAGAAGAAGGGGAGCTTCTTACAATGTATGCAGATGACATGATGGTGACAGTTAAGGACCTGGGGACTGCAATTGTGCCATTAAAAGAAACTTTGCAAGGATTTGAAAAAATATCAGGGTTAAAAGTTAATTTTTCTAAATCATCAATGATGTGCTTAAATGTGAAACCTAAAACTCAGTTAGAAGCCTCTAAATCATTGGGTATTCCTATAGCAAATAAGAAGGTAAAGTATTTAGGGGTAATGATAACTAAAAATGTGAAGAAAATATTTGAACATAATTATAAAAAAATTTGGAGTAGTATTCAATCAAAGCTGAGAACATGGGAGAAAAGGAAGGACTCAATTAGCACAAGAATTGCTTTAGTTAAAATGTTTTTGCTACCCAGATTAACTTACCTTTTTTATGTGTTGCCTTGGCACATACCAGAACGGATTTTGAAGGGGTGGCAAAGGTCAATAGATAGATTTGTTTTTGCATCCAAGAAACCAAGGACAGCTGGTAGATATAGGTACCATAGGATTCAGGATGGAGGATGGGGGATTCCCAATTTGATTTTATATTATGAAGCTTATCAGCTGAGACATCTTATGATTTGGTTGGAGGGAGAACAGGGGGAAGATTTGGGATGTATAGAGCGGGAGAATTTGGAAGCAGTTGGAGGGAAAATAAGAATCTTCGAAAGGAGGATAAAGAAAAGAAAAGAAGAAAAATTATCAACATTTATGGGGCCTCTTTTGGTATGGGAGAAGTGGAAGAAAAAGCTTTTTCCTGACCTCTCTCCACTTACCAAACTATGGTATTATGATAAATTTGCCCCATTAAGGAAGCTCATCCCAAAAGAGGTAGGGGATAAATTGAAAGAGATTTCAATCCAGAATATGGATAAAATCTGGGAAACAGAAAAAATGATGGAACAGGAAAGTGGAATTTGGAATAAGATTAATTGGTTACAAAAAAAACAAATCTCCTCCTTGTTGAAGGAGAATGAAGTTAAAAATTGTGGTAAAAGAAATATTACCCCCTTCGAGGAATTAGTGAAAGGATACAGGATAGATAGGACCAAAATAGTTTCAAAGTTGTATAAGATTTTATTAAATATGGGGAAATCACTAAAGGAAAGTTTAAAAGAATATTGGGAGCTAGATATCCAGGAACCAATCTTAGATGAAGATTGGGATAGAATTTTTCAACAACCGCCCTTTGTTACGACTTCTAGGATAATCCAGGAGCAGGGGTTGAAGCTGATACAAAAATGGTATTATACACCAGTAAGGTTGTATCATATTACAAAGTTAGGAAGTAAAAATTGCTGGAGGAAGTGTGGAGTAATGGGAACCTACAGTCATATGTGGTGGGATTGTCCTTTAGTTAATAATTTTTGGAGACAGATTGGAAGAGAAATATCAAAAATTGTTGGAAGGAAAGTGGAAATATCTAAATTAATGGTTCTCATTAACCTGGGTAGCACAGAGTTAAAAACAAAAGAGGAATGTAAATGGGTAAACCTGATGGTAATTGCAGCTAGACAGGTTATAGCGAGTAATTGGAAAAATGCAGAAGAGCTAGGGGTGAATCAATGGAGGAAGAAATTAAATAATATTATAATTTTAGAATACCTAACCATGAAGATACGCAGAATGAAAGGGTTTAAGGTCAATGAGAAAGAAGAGGAATGGTTTGAGAAGTTATTGAATTATATGAGTATGTTTGACCAATTTGGGGTAATTAAAACGTTAAAAGCTAAGTAAACCTTGCGGATTGTCAATTGTTAATTTATATAGAGATGTACATATGGTTAAATTGTTAATTTGAACTTGTTTTATTATCAATGTATATCCAATGTATCAGATGCCTGGGGGTCACTGTTTTTGTCTGGGGTGTTGGTGAATTGTTTTATAATAAAATTATATTAATTTAAATTAAAAAAAAAAGATAACAGGGTGAACTACATGTTACATACAAATACACACAACAAAACCCTACTTTTTTTGGTGGTGGGGGGGGGGGACAAAAAGCAGTCTCAGGAGGATGTTCTTTTGAGCAATGGGATGACAGGTGAAAGAGTTTATTATCCCCATTCTCTCAATGATTATTTTCTTGCTCATTCTTAAATTGCTTTCCTTTCCCAGATACATATTTCATAAATAAATGTGTTGGGAACCACAGTGGAAAAGAGAAGCCACTGGTGATTTTGTGCATTAAGAAATTAAAAAAAACATAGCCACATGGTCTAGAATGAAAAAAATGTGCATAATAGCTTAATTGTTCAGAAGACATAGGGGGAAAACAGGAAGAGGTATAAATGGAAGATATTATCATTTGGAATCCATCTAAAAATTCTGTGGATGAAGCAGGATGATTGCAAAAAAGAGGCATTGTTCTAATGTCCTTGAAGTCTGAATATTGTATCAACAGAGTTTAGAAATAGCTAGTTGCTTCAAATCAATCCCTTTCTCCATTTACAGAAGTATACATGCCTTATATTGTAAGTACTACTGTAACTTAATGAGGGATAACTTAACTCTATCTGCAGTGTAACTATACATTGCCAGTTATGTTTTTCAATATAGGTTGTGGTCTTACTAGAAGGCAAAAGAGGAATATCATAACAGTTCTACTATTGGCTTGTATAAGGTTTCACATTCTGTTGCAGGTGTACAGCTGACAACCAGACAGACAAAAGGAGATTGTACAATATATTGAAAGGCAGGCCCAAAGCCTGTAGAATTCTTTAAAAAGAAAGCAATAACTAAATTAACTATTTCAGTTGTCTGTGAATACCAGGGAAACAGCTTTATAGCTTTGATGAGAGCCAATCTTTCTTGAATCCTTGGAAGTGTAAAACTCCAGTTGTTTGTGATTATTTTCCTCAAGGACATTGCCACCCTTCATTTGTTGTTCTCTATCCTACTGACATTTAGAGGAGGGTTTTCTGAATAGAGACTTGTTCTTTGCCACATAAAGCTCCATGTGCCTTGATGAGCCTACAGACATAATGGCCAGGATCTAAGTGGGGTTCACATCAGATTTGTATAACTTTGCACAAAGCCTTGGTCATGTGCCTGATTATGTAATCAAGATGTTTTGTGGTACCTTGTCAATCAGATACCATTAACCATGGCAGTTTTCACAGATCTTATGCAAACACCAATAGGATTCTGGCCAATGGAAATATTTTTTTTAAAATAGGGTGAAGTATGGTAACAGGGGAGGTCAAAGGTGATGGTTTCTTGATTTTGTGTCGTAACAACAACCAGGAACCTAAATCCTGGGAGCCATTGGCTTGACTTATATGTGGCACACCCCACCTTTCACCATCTAGAGATGGTTGCATTCATTCTCAGCCTATTTTTTCTGATAATGCCCCAGATAGTTTTCTACTAAATGCTCAAAGTGTGATAGCAAGGGGGAACCACTTCCTAACACTTTGGGGCTTCTGCTTTCCAGGCTTATAAGCAATTCCAGTCTATTTCTGTAACAGCTGAAACAGAAAGAAAACAAAAAGAACTCAAGTGGATTATATCCATGAAAGCTCACAATGAAATAAATGTGTTACTCTCAAGGATGCAACAATAATCTTTTTGTGCGGTTTTGTTGCTTTGGTCTTCCAGGTGTTTTGGATGCCCCAGCAGCAGCAGCAGCAGCAGCCAGAACAGCCAATGATAAAGACCATCCAAAGAAATAATTTTCCCAAGCTCTGTGAAGATTCTCAGTCATCCAGGTGAGTTTATCTGGAAGATGAGTCATGGCAACTGGACTTCTTTTCTTGAGAAATTGAAACGTTTTGCTGCTCATCCAAACAGCTTCATCAGTATGAGGAAAGCTAGTTGTGAGTCCTCCATTTTATACTTTACTTTTTCTCTCATGTCACCCTGGTCTGCAATAGGCTCATAAGATGAAAAATGGCCTAAACAGCTTGTTAGGTAGACAAGAGTCTCAATAGGCCTTCAGGTGAACAATGGCCTAAGGTGCTGAAACCCATAAAGTATGGGTTATTACTATTAGCTATGCTCTTGGTGGTGGAGGTGTGAAGTATTTTTGATTTGTCTGGGTATTGTTGAAATCACTGCCTGATAAGTGGCAGATAAACTGTGCCTGAGCCCCCCCCTCTGATTAGAGAGGGGTTTTCAATACTCACATGAATGGCTTCCCTGACCCCTCTCTCAAACCACCTGTCTTCTCTGTCTAATATGTGTACATCCTCATCTTCAAGTGGAGGTGCACTGCTGATACTGGTCCTGAGCTGTTGCCCTTCCTATGTTGGGCCATTCTCCTGTTTAATGGCTGTTTAGTTTCTCCATTCTAGAGGTCTGCACACTCTCCACTGCATTGGACCACATATATTGCTCCTTTTGTGTTTTGGTGTCAGGTCCTTTGGGTGGACGAGTCTCTGCCCAAGTGTGTTTGTGGGTTTGAAATAAACAGGGATGTGGTGTTTGCCAAAAATCCTTTTAAGCTTTTCAGACACTCCAACCATGTAGGGAATGACCAGGTTCTTCCGTCGGGTCTGGGCCTCAGGCTAATCCATTGTTCTTCTGGGTCAGCACACTGCTTTGTTGAAGGCCCACTTTGGATATCCACAGGCCTTAAGTGCTTGCTGTCATTTCCCAAGATCTTTTACCGTGACTGCAGTGCTGATACTTCAGATGCAGCTTTGTAGTCCTCGTCATAGCCCATCTCAAACTGATGAAAGCATGTTGTTCTTTGAACAGGTGGGGTGGGGTGGTTGTAGCTTATCCCTAATTACAAGAATGACAAACTAGCTTTTCTAAGATAATCCTTTTGGAGTGATACAATCTAGTTTCATCTTTCACACCAAATCCCAGAGGGGATATATCTCTCCATGTTCATGGTGTTTACTAAAGAGAGAGTTTACAAAGATCCCCCTAGGCAAATTCAAAGATTATAATGTCAGAGAGAAGGAGTGGAATCATTGGTTTGGCATGGGAACAAAGAAATCAAGGTATCAGTCACAAAAAAAGTTTACAGGAGAGGTCTGAGAGGGTCTGAAAAGTACCATTGCAGAACATATAAATTCGGATGGCAAATGCAACAAAACAAGAATCCTTGGCTGACACTAATTTAAGGTTTGGTGTCATGATCAGTCAAGAAAAAAATCATCTAGTTCTTTTTTCTGTCCACCTGACATTCCAGCTTTTATAATGGCCATCAGCAAAACTCAGACACTAAATGTTCAAGTAACTACATTTTCCTACTTACAGAATATGTAGGTTTTGGAAGGAGATGGAATTCTACACCAGAGTCATCTGATTATACATAGGCCATTTGGTTGGTAACCAGGTAGTATTTCTTTAAAAACAACCCTATATTTATCGACCAATTCTCAGAGCATAGCACCTGTCTTCACTCTTAGGTTATTGCATTGCTGGACCAGGAATTTTCAGCATTCATTTGTTTGTGCAACTTCCTCACGAGCTGTTCCACTGGTTTAACCAGAAGAAGGAAAGTCTGTGGGAGATAATTTGGCTCCGAGTGACAGAATCCCCGATGACTTTATGAGGAGGTGATTTTTTTATGAGAGGTAAATGTAGGTGATTATAATCATATTCCAAATCCCCGGACAGAACCAATTGTCATTAAGTCATAGCCTAGGGAAAATTCTTATACTGTAGTAAATTTCAAAACTCCCTATTAAATTAGGCCAAGCTAATTATTAGGCTTTTTATCAGCCCCATTTGTTGTTGTTATGTGCCATCAAGTTGGAACTGATTCATAGAGGCTTGAATAGGGCTTTCAAGGTAAGTGAGATATTTAAGGAGTGGCTTTACCAATTCAGCTTTCCCAGGGAATCTCCCAAACTGAGCGAGATGTGAATCCAGATCTGCACATAGAACCCAATACCAAAACAAAAAGGGAGCAATATAGTATATGTGGTCCAATGCAGTGAGGAGTGTGCAGACCTCTATACTAGAGAAACTAAAAAGCCATTAAACAGAAGGATGGCCCAACATAGGAGGGCTAATAGCTCAGGACCAGAAGCAGCAGTACACCTTCACTTGAAGGACAATGAGCACTCATTCAAAGATGAGGATGTACACACATATTAGACAGAAGATAGGTGGTTTGAGAGAGGTGTCAGAGAAGCCATTCATGTGAGCATTGAAAATCCCTTTCTCAACAGAAGTGGGGGCCTCAGGCACAGTCTATCTGCTACCTATCAGGCTGTACTTTCAACAATACCCAGACAAATTAAAAACGCCTTCACCACCAAGGCCATAGCTAAGGACCCATACTTTATGGGTTTCTGCACCTTAGGTCATTGTTTTCCTTAAGGCTATTGATACTATTGTCAACCTAACAAGCCTATTCAGGCCATTGTTCATCTTATGAGCCTCTTTCAGACCAGGGTGACAAGAGGTCAAAGCAGACTATAAGATGGAAGACTTGCACTAGCTTTCTTCAGACTGATGAAGCTGTTTTTATGAGCAGTGAAATGATTCTCTGTCTCAAGAAAAAGAAGTCCAGTTTTCATGACAACTTCCAGATAAACTCACCTGGATGACTGAGATTCTTCACAGACATATTTCTAAAGAGCTCCACTTCTAATGACATGCTAACTGTGCCAGCTGTTTTGACCCAAACAAATAAAATACATATTTTCAGAGTTGTGGGAAAGCCATGTTTCAGCCTGTCTATTCCCCCCTCCCCACCACTATATTATTATGGACATCATGAAATGTAGTTATCTTACCTTCATCTGTGATGAGGACAAAGTTGAAAATAGGTAAGAGGATGAACAAGACAAGCAAGACAAATGGCCTCACTGAACACAGATGCATCACCATCCTACTGGGGCTGGAGTTCATCCAAACCTAGAGCTGGGTCCAAGTGTGATACATTTGAACAGCTGGTGAGGATTACATGGGTTGACAGAAGAGTGGACTCCTTCAAGGTAGCAGCAGTCTGCTCACTTTGGGTGCCCATGAAGGAAACAACCAACCCTCCGGCTCTGAGACTTTGTTGCTGGACCTCTGCAGGGGAAACTTATCTGAAAAATGCCAGCCCAGCAGCTGCTCAGGAAACCTGACTAAAAGCCTGAAGCCCCAGCCCCACCACTTCCCCAGCTCTAAACCACCAAGCCATGGTCTGAGCGAGTGGTAGACCCTTGCCTGAAGGCTGCTTGAATCAGATAGGCAGAATGTTCTGCCCTTGTGGTGGTGTCTTGGAGGACGAGGCCCTTGGTCAGGAAACAAACATCCCTGTTTCTGTATAGGGTGGTGCAGAGGGCCATTGCTGTTTGAACAGTTGCAGTCCATAAACCGGTGGTTCCCAACCTGGGAGTCAATCCTGACCCCTTTGGGAGTCGAATGACCATTTCACAGGGGTCCCCATGAGCCGGTCAAGAAAAAGACACAAACGGCTTGGGTCTGGAGGAGGGGGGGAGGAAGGGGGGAAAGAGTGAGGTGCAGCTTGATAGGTTGGAGAGTGGATGTCAGCCAATGGCACCGGAGGCTGTGATTGGCTGAGGGTTGCCTGTAGAGGGACGTTCTCTATGACACCTGTGGCAGTGGCCTTCCACAGAGGGCTAGTGGCCTCTTTCAAGCAGGGCAAGGGGTCACCACCACAACATGAGAAACTGTACTAAAGGGTCGCAGCATTAGGAAGGTTGAGAACCACTGCCATAAACATTCCAAAAATCCGATACCAGATATAACTGTGGAGTATTGGTGGTGGAAGGTCTTGTTTTTCCTTGCCCTGATAGGCTGGCTTCTTTGTCCAGGTACATAGGATGGCTTGTGCCAATGGCATTGGGAAATATCTCTTTTTGGACTATGGCTCCCAAACGTCCTAGCCATCAAGCATGGCAGACTGCCAATTTTGGGATCCATCATCCTAAAAACAAAACCAGAGGGAGAGAAGTTTTCCAGAGCTGTGTCTATCCTTGGGAATTCAAGTGTGAAGCAGGCAGGACTGTTTCTGTTTGTACTTGCTCTGTACTTCCCAGTTTCTCAAGAAACACCCAAGGCAGCTGTTCCTGGAAATCCCAGATAAAAGATTTAAAGAACATAGGTGTGTATCTGTAAACTATGACTACAGTATCTAAAGCAAGTAGGCAGAAGGTGCATCTAGATCTAGAACCAACAGGAATAGATAGAAGGTAGATCTAGATCTATTCTTCTGTTTTGCTTGATAATTGGCAAGGAATTAGAAAGAATTTTCCGTTCCTGTTTGCTTTAGCAGTAGGAATGACAAAATGATTCCTACCCTCGTCCTTTGCCGTAAACTAAATTGCTGATATGAATAAACTTTGGGGCAACCAGGAGTTGATTTTTATGAGGAACGAGTAACAGCATTATTTGATCATTGTTTGGAGGCTTAGAATCCCTTCATTCTACATGCTCTTTGCTTGAATCTAGCTGGTACATCTCACATTTGTAATACAAAGCAAATTAAATTCCACAAGCCTGGTGTGACCCAGAGGCAGTAGATGGTTCTTGGGAAGACCATCCTTTGTGATATATCCCATCACAAGACCTCACAGAAGGAGCTGATCGCTTAGGCTAGGAGTATGGATGGTGTTTGCTTCTAAAGTAAACATGAGTAGGTTATACACACTTGATAAGGACCTCATTAGTCATCTCCTCTGCTTGGAGTAAAGTCCATGTGTTGCTGTAAGCAGGGCTTCAAGAAGGAAATAATTGCTAAGGTTGCTACCTAAAGAAGGCACTGGTTGCAACCTCTCACCAAATGTGATGGAGCTAGGTAACAAACAAAAGGTCAGACCAAGGTGGGCGGTGTCTGTGCAAATAACGGTGGGAATGAGGCAGGAGGCATTTTTAAAAATCAGGTTTCTTGGGTTTGAGGAAATGCATGGCAGATTTTGATACCAAGCCTGGAGAAACCAGAAACAAGTCAAGAACAAAACCAATAGCAAACTTTGATAAAGAAATTGGCCCGGCAGTTGAGGTATGTGTGGGTGGGTGGGGTGGGTAGTTTTATTATCATCACTCCTGCCAATGGATCAGAGTCTGTGGTTTGGGTGTCGTGATTTCATGGGACAGTTCTTTGTGGCCCAAGACCTTTCCAGTGGTAAGTATTTGGCCCATAGTTTAATTTGGGGGGTGGGTGGGTAAAAAAAAAAGTCATTTTCCAAAATTGTGGCTGAGTTGCTATTGCTTGCGGAAGTCACACTAGAGTAGACCCACTGAACCAATGGGCATTTAGTGAGTCAACTCTTCTGTAAGTTCCATTGATTCAAATAGGTCTACTCTAAATGTGTACATAGTTACTACACAGAAGTAAGCCATGACTAGAGTAGGCCTATTTGATGGAAGTGACAGAGGAATTGACTCACCAAATTCTTATTGATTCAGTGGGCCTACTCTGGTCTAATTTATTACATTCTTATGTCTGAAGAAGTGGACTTGTCCATGGAAGCTCACATGGAAATATAGCAATTAGTCTTTAAGGTGCCACAATGTTTCTGCCTTGATTTTTCTTTTCTTTTCTTTTTTCTTTTTCTTTTTCTTTTTTCTTTTTTGCTTGATACTGTGTCACTCAGCAACAAGATTTCAACCTCTGCATGATTGTGTGTTGGAAAAACTACAGTGGACCCTTCTATAACAAGCAGTTTGTTTAACAGAAAATCCACTTAAAGGAAAGTTTTTCCAGAGATAGTGGAAATTCTCTTAACAGAATTGCCCATGGGGTGAATCCATACAACAGAAAAATGGTCGCGATTAGGGATTAATCCGTTTTCAATGCATTCTTATGGGAAATTTGTACAAAGGAAAATTTGCTTAACAGAATTTCAATTTGAACGAATTAATTCCTTTATACAAGGTACCACTGTATTTCCCAAAGAACTTTGAAACCAGTGCCTAAATGACTATGTGTTGTGCTTCAAGTTCTGCTACAGAGGTTCAGCCTTGGCATGTGTATATATTTATAAAGCAAATTACAGTAGTTTTCGGAACTAACATACTGCATTGCATGCTGGGGTTATGCTTAGTAGTCACATTCTTGACACTATGTCTACATTCCATCCCCAGCATCTGCACATGCACCATGAATATCTATGCCATAGGAACACAAAAACTTTTGTGTAGTGTCTGCCTATATATGTGGACAGACACTGTTCCTCCAGCAGTTTGTGCTGTGTGCGTTGATGTCAAGAGGTAGGCTAACTCGGCACATATGGTGTTGGAGGCTTGGTTGTTTGATCCCTGCAGCTCATGTACTGATGTAGTTTTGGCACGGAAGCTGTAACTTCTAGTTGGGTGCATTATTCCATTTCACAAAGCTTTTTGCACCTCTTTTATTAGGCATAAATTTGAGACATAGACAGCTTAGATTTGTGAGAGGCATAAACAGTCATGTATAGTCAGTCCACTTTTACACCTGTCTCTGTAATACATTTTTGCAACTGTTTCATATACTATATGGGATGGTTTCACATCCTATGGGAATCCTGAAACAGCATTGCTCACAAGAGAGAAACTGTGACAGTGGTGTGTGTGTGTGTGTGTGTGTGTGTGTGTGTGAGAGAGAGAGAGAGAGAGA
>JAHTLZ010000129.1:52611806-52633984 GCA_023846285.1 Phrynocephalus versicolor
ATTATTATTATTATTATTATTATTATTATTATTATTATTATTATTATAGGGTGCCGACCAGGCCATCCTTGGGCCTGGTTGGTGCTCCTTTATATTATTTTTATTTCTTTTCTTTTCTTTTTTATTTTTTTACTGCCGACCACATGGCCGCGCTACAGCTGTAGTGTAGCCATCGGCTTTGTTTCCCTGGTCGCCATCCCAGAAGCCAGGAAGACCGGACCTCAGGACCAGGACCAGGTAGGAGACATCTCTGCCCCCCTCCATTAATGAAACGAACCTAACCGAACCAATTTTTCTCAGTTCGGTTTGGTTTGGTTTGGTTCATGTTAAATTTGCCCCTAGGGTCGTTATTCATTTCATTATGTAACGGATTGAATAACAAATAACAAAATGAAAAAAAAATCATTTCGTGCCCATCTCTAAAGGGCAATATAGGCCAACACCCATGAAAAGCAGGTGCAGGATGCCTTCTGTACAAGAGAGAATGATAAATCCCAACATTTAAGGAAAGAAAGCTATTATCTGTGAACTGTCATTACATCACATAATAGCAGATTTTAGGGTATGTGTGTGGGGAGAGAATAATTGAAACAATTTAATATGCTGTCCCTTTATGATTGAATTAAGGAAGAACAAAGTGAATGCTATGATTCACCCAGTGTGCTTCCCATTTTCGGGGCTTTGGGATAACTGACTGACTTCAGAATATGTTATCCACTCCCGAGGGGGAAATCAAAAATAGACTCCACAAGGAGGGAGAGGGCCAGAAAGAAATGCCAGACAGCACAGAAAGGAAGGAGTTCCGTTTAAGATTCCCCTTGCTGTGGAAATTCTTGCTCACAAGGATAATGTTTCTGTCGGTGTGTTGGGGCCAAGCAGGAGGGACTTTATTCTAAAGGAACAAAAGCAGGAAGCTACTCTCTCTTGGCTACGAGCCAGGCAGAGTCCCAACAGAAAAGCAACAAAAATTCGGTAAACATAGTATGTTGTGTGCCTACAGTAGAGGCAGGATTCTTGAGTTTGGGGTGTTTTGTTTTGTTTTGCTTTGTTTTCCACATAGAACGTCCTCAGAAACCATGGAAGCGTCACTTTTGTTGGTAATAAAAAACACAACTGCAAGTTCACATGAAAACCTATATGAGGCGACTTTTGGTGAGATTTGCCTTTCTTGATATTATTCCTGTAAGCATGGTTTTCTGCTTTTTTTGCTCAGTTGCTTTCTAATGGATTTGGCCACCCCTCATTGGACATTCAAAACACTCAATTGCCCTATTACCTCCCTGATAACAGTAAAAATTGCAGTGAGTTAGTTTTATAATGTTGAGTCCCCTGTGTAATATTTCATCTGAATTCTTGCTTACACACTGAGGACATTTTCTAACACTTTTTATTAAACTTTGTCAACAACACCATCTTATGTTGGCCAATGCTGCAGAGACTTTATAAAGTGAGACCCTGTAACTATTTTGAAAAAGTATGACACAAATCTTTGATGGTGCCAAGAATTCAGTAAAGTTTTTTTTTATGCTGTTCATGGGCAGAAGCGGAAAATAACACAAAGAAGATGTAATCCTATTGATCTGAAGAGAAGAGGTACCTCCAAAATTAATGTTTTTAGTGCTTGTTGCCATTTTCCTATCCACCATTTGGTAGCACTAGTAACAATTGGCTATGGAAGCATTTCCATATATTGGGACAGTAATGAGTTTGAATTTTCCAATTTTTTCTTCAATATGACACTGTAACCTGGCCACCTGGCCATTTTTTACAATACCCGACCACACACCTGTGCACAAAAATGCCTGTAGTTTGTGTTAGAAGACTAGTCTAGGGGGGTATATAAGCTCAAATAATAAATAAATAAATAAATAATGTCCATGGGTTCCTTTGTTTTTCCTTTGTTTTTCAGCTTCATTCCCTGATTTCATATATTGTATTGTTCTAGCATTCCTACGGATCATAGAACTTTGGGACTCAAGACTCCCAGAATGCCCTAAGCAAGATGGCCACTGGGAACTTTGGGGGAGTAAGCAAAGCTTCCAAGACCAGACTTCAGGGCAAGGACAAGGGAACAATAGGTAGACATACCTAAATTGCATTGTAGGCCGCGCCATCCTGCAGCACAGGAACAGCCATATGGATCAGGGAGGCAGAAGGCCAAGCCCCTGCAGCCCTGCTCATTAGGGCACCTCTCTTGGCAGTTTCGCCCAAACATGCCTTCCTTACACGCTGAAGAAAAAAAGGAAAGAAAAGGAGAGAGAGAGAGAGAGAGAGAGAGATCCCATCATGGACCTGCTTCTACTACAGTCATCTGTGTGATTCATACAGGGATTGCACCATTGTGCTTCTGCAGCCCACAGGGCTGTGCTATAATAATCCCCACAATAGGTTGCTCCCCTTTGCTTGGATGCCAAGCTTTGCCCTGGGACTTCGGGGTTTAAGCCGTTGTCACTGTGGCTTTTCTTGAAGAGCATGGCTTGATATCTCTGCAGCGCTGCGGGCGATCCACCCACAATCCTATTAGGCTTGCCTGAGTGTGAGAATGCTTTCTGCTTGCACCAGAGGGTTTCGAAAAGCGTGGGCGGGAATACTGACAGCCCACCGGAAGGATTAAGCCCACAAAATCCCTATCCCTATCTCGTCAGAAACTCTCCTCCTCTTCAGCATCATCTCCTCCCCAACTACGTGTTATAATTAGGCTATTTTAAAAGCTTCCTATGGCATCAATGCATTTTTAATTTTTTTTAAAAAAACTCTGTGTGTATAGTGTGGGCTAAGTCATACATAGCCTTGTCATACAGTTGATGTTTAGGCAGAAAGGTACTGTACATTCCTAAAGACATAATGTATCTTTCTGAAACATGGCCAGAAAGAATCAAAGCTGGGGGGAAATGGCCCTTTCTCCATGCTCCAAGCAGCAGGACTGAGAGGAATGTCAGCTCTGACTCCTAAAGAGACTCATCCACTTGAAGACTGGGAACTTGTTATGCACAACCAGTGCACGTTCTCTGCTGGGACCCTTCAGCTCCTGGGCAAACCACAAGAGGTCCAGCTGGTATCAACACTGGCTGACTGGACATCCCATTTCAACAAAACTGGTCTTAAAGGATCTGATTGGGCCTCCACTTCCAAAGAAGAGGGGAAATGAGCAAAGGTCTCCACAGCTTTGCACAGGCACCGGATATGCTTCCCCATGCCATCTCACAGTACCAAAATGGATTTTGTGAAAAGTGGGCATCCCTTTAAAATGACCTGTTTTAGCATTTTGGGGACATTAAGGGAGTCCAAGCCAAGTTCAAGACCTGAACATCGCAGGAAAACACTCGAGTAGAGCATCAACCAGAAACAGTGTGGCCTTTGAATTGCACATGTTTACACAGAGACTTTGTTACCAACAACACCCATTTAGGTGGCATGGATGCAGCAACATAAATGTGTGGTGACACAAGTGGCCATTCCAGTCATTCTTTCTGCAGTTTCAGCCAATAAAGAAAAGGCACTTCCATCTCATGAACTGCATGGCATTTCTGACCTTTCTCACAGCGAGTCCCCATGAAGCCGGGTGGACAGATGCATTCTCCTTCAACGTGATGGCAGATGCCTCCATTCAGGCAATCAGGGCAGTCCTTGTCACAAGAGGATCCCCATTTCTTGAATGTACACCCTGGAAAGAGAGAGAGAGAGAGAGACAGAGAAATAGAGAGACCGAGAAGTTTAAAAGTACCCAGGTGGCATCCTGGAACAATGACCGTAACAGTTCACACTCTAACAGCCATTAGTCTCAGAGCAAGCTCACACATGTGCATTCATGGCTCTTTGGCCACAATCTCAAGTGACAATTTGCATATGTTGAATTGACCCTGCCATTAGACACAGAGAGGCAATCTGGGAGCCATGGAAAGGCAGCAAGTTGTTACTAAGGTTATTTATTGTGTTATTACTGCTAGATCTGAGGGAAAGGATTTAGGATTTTCTGCATCATATGCCAAACTGAAATGAGTGGCTTTAGGAACCATATCCATTATTTTGTGTACAGTAGGAAAAAATTAAATAATTCAGCAGCCACAAAAACAAGCTGTAAAGCAAGCTATTGTCACAAATAGCATCTGTAAAGCAAGCTACTGTCACAAACAGCAGCCATAAAGCAAGCTACTGTCTCAAAACATCAGTTATAAAGCAGGCTACTGTCAGGAAACAGCAGTTGGGGGTGGGTGGGCAGGAGTTCTCTCTTATCCACGGTTTTCATTATCCACGGGAAGGCCTGGAACCGATCCCCAGCAGATACTGGGGTCCTACTGTTTATCCCTTAAGGGAACCATTTGCTTCTCTGTCTCAGGAGTGAACAAATAAAGCTTTCATATTACATCAGAAAATAGTTTTCAAGGACAGCTGGTGACATATGTAGAGAGAGTCATGGAGAGACAAGGGTGTATGAATCACTTATGGACCATAACAGAGATCTTAACTAGGCATCTGTGGGGACATCTGTGGTCTCCTCCCTCGTGTATCTCCCTCATAAAATAAACACATGATAGTGATCTTCCATTTGGCACTCCTCTGTTTTGGTGTGCTGACGCTTAAAGGGTGAGACCAATTATCTTCGGTCATTAATTTCTTTTATGATATTTGACAGGAAAGATGCATGTGATAGATATGGATTGGGCACTGGCTGCCATACACACCTCAGGAATGTATTTCTGGGTCAGGTCTTATAGTGTTATCAGTCAAAAGGCAATAAGCATATGTAGAACTTGAGAAAAGCTACTTTTGTATATAGAACTTGAAGGCACAAATGCCTTATCCTCTCCTACATCTAATCTTCCCTGTAGAAACCATCAGGGCAATAGCTCTATAATTTCCTCTGCAGAGAACACCCTATTTTGTGCACACGAGAAGACATTTTGGAGGGGGGAATGAAGTTGTTGTGTCAGCTTTGTGCTGTCTCACCTCGCACAATCAGTCTGAAGAAGGCACTTGACAAAGGGCTGTCCCCTATGAACGTGGCACTATAAATCCCACCATCAGCGATGCCAACAGATAGCAAGGTCAGAATGGACTGACCCCCCTTCACCTCACCCTGGTCCTTGATGTCGTGATAGGTCCCTGCAAGACAGGCAGAAAAAAAAAGGATGGAAAAGCGTGAGTGCTCAAGTCCCTCTTGAATTGGAGAACTCAAGAATATAGCTTGTATAACAATGTAAATGTGCTGTTTAGACATTAATGGCTGTGTGTTGTGTTATTTTGAGGGGACAGCACATTTACACTGTTATACAAGTTGTATACTCACTGCTTTACATTGTAGCCAAGTGTCATTTCTTCAGTGTTGTCACATTAAAATATATACTAAAATATTTACGAAATGTGAGGGGGTGTACTCACTTCTGTGATATACTGTATATGGCTCTGGCTTAACCCACTCTGGCCTCAATATACAACAGGCATATGGTGGAAAGTGAGGACCATGTTTCCTGCTTAGAGTTTGCCATCAGAGACAGGACACAGGAGAACACAAGAACTTGGTGAAATATATGTTCTTTGACTACAATTCCTATAATCCTGCAGCCAACACAACCATCATGAGCAGGAATTCTAGGAGTTGTGGTAGGAAAAAAAGTAAGTGCCCATGCTCTGGAATTACCAAGCACTGCAGTGCAAATCATTCCCTATTGCAGTGTTGGTGAACCTACGGCACGGGTGCCAAAGGTGGCACTTGGAGCCCTTTCTGTGGGCACCTGACATCGCCCCTTCACAGCCACCTGTATTCTGGTTAAATTGCTGTATTGGCACTTTGACAAAAATTAGTGGGTTTTGAATCACAGTTTGGACACTCGATCTCTAAAAACTTCACCATCACTGCCCTATTGTGTTTCTTAGTAGGACTTTGTGTGGATTGGCTGTTCTCGACTGGAATGTTGAAGTAGTCTAGGAAAGACACAAAGTTGACTCACTTTCCTTCTTTCCCCATGCCCTCCTGCATGTATGACATGCCATTTTCATTTGTTATTTTTGAGCTTTACAGCTTACAATAGTAGTAACATTTATACTCAGCCAACATACCACAATTTTCAATGACCAACGTAGTTACTGTTTTTGCTTGTGACTAATCCCATCAACACCACTGCAATCATTTTATGTCTCTAATATTTACGGACGGTAAGCATAATAGCTGCATAACAACAGAGTGCCTACAACTATATGAAGGTCCTTCTCAAAAAAGTGGTCTTTTTGTTTCTATGGTGGGAGCCCTATTCTTGGACAGAATGACTGGAGAGGCATAACATATGAAAGGTCAAGAACCACTGGTGCAGAAGACCAGCACTGATGGACCAAGAGCTCTCCCAGAAGGGGGCTGGGCATTCACTGGGAATGTGAGGCTTTAAGTATTGCTTGGAGGAGAAGGAGTGTATCTGGAGGCAGGGCAGATCTCACTAGGGATGTGAAGTTGGGGGAAGGGGTGCACTTGCCATTCCTTTTCCACAAGATGTCTGCATTCTTCGCATTCTTGATCTTGGCAACAAGTGCAGCTGGCTGATAGAGACTGACTGTTGTTGTCACTTTCTCTGGGATGAGGTTGGCTGCAGAGATGGACAGAAATTGGTGCTTAATTAGTCATGAGAACCTCCAATGTTTAGTCCTCCTTGCTGACCAGAAGGTCATTCTCTTCGAGATTGCCCTTTGGCTGGGCAAAGACCTTAGATCTCCCATTACATCTGTATCTGGGCCTCCCAACATCTGCCTGAACACCTTATTCTGCCTGATGACACTTGTATGCATCAGGCCAATGAAGACATTTTGTTGCCCAAAGGAGGCACAGTACATAGCACCTCTCTTCCTTTCCCCTCAAAGGGCATAGTGTACAGATATTTTGGGGTCATGGTAGAAAAATCCCAGAAACACCTCTCCCTACCACACTTTAAAAATAAAATAACATAGCTAATAGAATCATAGAACAACTGTGTTGAAAGGGAGACATAGGGACATCAAATCCACCACCATCCCTGCTTAGTGTGGGAGTACATACCAAAGTACTATAGTTCTAATAGATATTGATGTACATATCTTTCATAATCCTTCAGATCTGCTCCAGCAGGTGGCCACCTCATTCTCCCCAATGATAGGATTGGCCCTGCCAATTTTTCCAGGGGAGAGGAGAACAGCCTTGCTTACTCTATGCATTTGGGAAATTAGCTCTTTAGAAATTGATTTTAGAATTATGTATATTAATTTATTGTTACTCCTCTATCAAAAATCTCTCTAGGAAAATGCATCTCAACCCTTCACTTAAAACTGCACCACTAACTTTGACAAGATATGTGCAGCCTTGATTTCCAATGGTGTCTTGTACTGCTTTTACTGATCAATATCCCTCATACTTCAAAGGTGTCTAAGATAGGAAAATGTGTTTGTTGTGATTTATTCCTCTTGAGTTCTTTGCTGAAATTAACTCAGCTAATGTGTCTCTAAGACAGTTACTTCACGTCCCTCTCATCGAGGTTCGCTGTTCCACTTGGGACCGGTATGAAAAAAGGTTACTCCACATCCATTGCATGATGATGGGAGTTCGTTCTGACCATGCCCCCTGAACCGGGAACAGAGTGTGATGAGACATACCTCTCCCTGGCCTCGGGAATTGTCTTGTCTCAGTTCTTGTTTTGAGACAAGTGCCCATGAAGTAACACTTGTCACGCAACGCACACATTCTCCAACTAGTGGCAGGAGTGCGAAGTTGGATTCTCCAGTAAAATCCCAATGGCGTAAACAATGCATCACAGAGAGGGAAGAAGGCATGAAACCGGCAGTTTTGCTGCTTAATGCATGAAAGGCAAAGTTGTGGAGATTTGAAATATCGAAAAACGGAAGCCTGCCCCCCCCCAAAAGGGTAAACGAAGCCAGGAAAATTCAGTAATTGTCACGAAACAAGGATGTGAAGTAACAGTGGTCACGATACCATCAATTATGCCCGTGGGTAAATGGAAACAGGGACAGGACCGGGACAGGACCATGTGACTGCGAACAAAGTTATCACGAAATAAACGTAATCTTGGAATGACGAAGGATGTGAAGTAACCGTCTAGGTGAATCATCAACATGCTTACAATGAATACAGTTCAAAGGCCAAGTCTGAGTAAGATGTTATTTGACCCTCCACCATCTGCTCCAATGGCCTGAGCAATGGCACTCCAACAATATCGTGGGGGTGAGATCACGGTTGCCATTCCTTATGAAAAAGCCATACAATTCAAATCTCTGGTTGATGGAAATGCTTGTTAGAATACTTCAAGTTCAAATGCCATACTGAATATTCATGTCCCCAAATTCTATTAGTTACACTTGCTTGTGAAGAAATGGGCACAGGCACTTGCTGTTTGTGCCAAGTGCCTGTGTCAGTTTAAGGAGTGAATTTAAAGACAGACTACACCACGAATCCTAAGCATGCTAATAATCCTGGCTCTTCCCCTCTGCCTGTTGTAGAAACACGTTATATGACAAAACTCAAACATCCACAGGGCGACAAGGTTGACATCCAGAAGAAATTCACCAACTGGACTCACCAATCCCAACCAAGGGATTGATCTATGCCATCAGTTACTCTTGCAGAAAATTGTATATAGGGGAAACCTCTAGACCTCTGAAGATATGGATAGGAGAACACCAGAGCAATTTCAGAAATAGAAGTCTGGGCAGTCATCTTGTCAGCCACTTTGTAGAATTGAAACACATAATAAGAGATTTAATATTCTGGGTTCCTTAGATGTGGTTCCTTCAAAATTTTGTGAGATCCTTATTGAGGAGGGAAATCAACTAGATACTCAGGTAATATATAATATCACCTTTCGGTCTAAATGAGGAAATAAATTTCTTGCCCTTGGTATAACACAGCCCTCACTGCTTGCTGACTATCTAACTGTCCTTGACTCGCCTGTCAGCTGAGAATAAGTAGTCACCACCCCCTTTTTCTGTACTTGCAGTTTGGATTCATAATGGATCTGGGACAGACCCATTAGAAGCTAAAACCCTAAAGGCTTGGTATGTATCTATATGAGGAGTTTATTGGTTTTATTGTGTGCATATTCATTACTACTTTATGCCGTCAACTATATAGTTATGAGAAAAATGAGCTGTAACTGCCCGTAGCCAGTTGCTCTTAGATGGCTACACAGTATTTATTTTGTTTTATGCTCAGCTCCTAAAAAAGGCCATAGCCAAAATTCTTTGGGCCTGAACTGGTTGTTTGTGCCAAGTTGTGAGACTTGGTGGACAACTGCAAATGCCTATACTAAATGGCTACCTTTGAATACTTTGCCCATGAAATTGACATCAGTTGCTTTGCACCATTATAAAAACCAAATAGGATTCTGCCCATGGTATTTAAATTGTGGCTTGAGAATGGCTCTTATCTCTGATCAATGGTTGGAGATACAAACATACTTTCCTTCTTAGCAGGAAAGAGCTACTCTAGTTTGGAAGCAGATGCTTCTAATGACAATGGTCTCCCCCTGCACACACTCTTACAGCCCAGGTGAACCACTCTGCACTGAGGAGGTTGGAATGGAGGTTGCATGATTCACAGCCAAGGAGCCAGTAGGTTCCTCAATTATAGTAATTGAGAACAGGTCTGAAACTGGGAAACGTTTGTTAGCTTTAGGGAGTGAAGGAACATACCACTGTTTTTAATTGCCCGGATGCCATGAACGTTGCCAGGAGTTGGTGTTACCAGGCACCTGCTGAAGGCTTACCCCTCAGTAAGATATATGGTAATGCTAATTCACCAAACCCCTTTGCCCTGCTCTTCCTCTTCCTTCCACTGTGTTCAGCTACATTTTCCAGGTTAACAAGCAGTGAAAGCAACAAGGCAAATAAGCAGCACTTTCTGCATAGCAAATAAGGGGCGATGATGGCAGAGAAAGAAGCAAATGAATGGGCAGTGACACCACTGGTGGCTAGACAGAACCATTTTTGTTTCAAGACTTTCTTTCCTAAAACATGGCATCATCATCATCATCATCATCATCATCATTGCCTGAGGTAGCTTCAGATTCTTTTTTTGACAGCTATTTGCAGGATTAAAAATGAAGGGAAGACCTGAAGATTAAAGATCTGCTGATCCATTTTCTTTTGGTTCTGCTGGTGGTGTGTTTGTAAACAAAATGACCCCACAGTCTAGGGATGGGTTTGTGCAGAAACAAAGACAGAACTTGATTACATCAATTTGGGTCTTATCACGGTCTGTGAGGAAGCAAGCAATGAGACTGTTATCAAATATGCATCTTCTTCATTTACACAGAATACAAAGGTGTTTGCCCATTAGATGTCCTGTCTCTGTATATCTTTTCACATACTTCTCTTTTTATTAAAAAAATACTTACCATAAATATTGTTGTGTACATATACCACTCTGGTTTGTTCTGACTGGGTATTCGCCAAACAGTATATGATACCGACGAGATCTGCCCGGGAAAAGCCTCGTATCTGCACCTCGTTACTCCCATTCTTGTAGACCTGGAATTTGGATCTGGGATGGGTCATGACAATTCTGTTTTCTTTCTCAATCTGGAGGGTGGCATTCCGTTCACCAGTCACACAGGAGAGGTAGAAGCTTGTGTGGGACGGGCTCAGAACGTTGGCAATCATGGTGATATCTAGAATGGCTCCTGCATCAGAAGAAGCAGAGAAGATACCATGGTGTGTACAGTATTGGGAAAACAAATAATGTAAGCATAATTCATCTGATCCAAGTCCTACTGAGCAAGCTCTGTCTTGGCTTTAGATGGAAAGCCAAGACCTTCCAGAAGTTGCTAGACTCCAATCCTCATAATCCTTCACCAACGGTTATGATGGCTGAGTCTTCTGAGATTTGCAGTCCAATAATATAAACAGGTAGCTGTTGTGAGTTTTTTGGGCTGTTTGGCTATGTTCTGGAAGTTTTTCTTCCCAACGTTTTGCCGGACCCTGTGGCCAGCCTCTTCAGAGGGCAAGGAGCTCAGGGAACTAGGAGTTATCTCTGTTCCCTGGGGTATAGAGTGAGTGAGACTGTGTGGTTTTAAAGTTGTGGGAAAGAGGAAACTTGTCCTATGCAGGAGAATAGGTGTTAGTCATTGTATTGTGGTGGAGGTATTAAGAAGTTTCACTGCAATCAGTGTCAACTGCCAAACAAATCTAAATTGTAATGCAGGCTTCAGGACAGATTAACATATTATACACTGACACCGTGTTCCTTCAAGAATTTATAAAATCAATGCATTGATGGTGCTTCTTTAATAGAAGGACCCCTTCTGGGGTTCAGCAAAACAATTTATACATTTGACACGTCAGCAGTCATCTTCAATAGAGACATGTCATATATTTCAAAACAAGCATGTGCAGATGTACACCTATCCTCTCTAAAATTAGAAAACAGTTACTCTTGTGAAGATTAAGAACACGACAGCATTCCATACGATTCACGTGAAAATTAGATGCTTTCAGTTAACAAACACTTCCTCTCTACCTGACATATTTGCACATACAGTTATGTTCCAATTTACTGGAAGAACAGCTGTTTGTGGTTAGCTAAAGGAAGTTACTTCAATAGTTTACAAGAAAAGTTCTCTCTCTCTCTCTTGACACACATGCCCAGCACAGAGACACATCTTAGATATATATGAGATATAATGAATTATAAATTTCTTATTGCCACTGTCACATCAGGGGTGGCAGCAATCCTTCTCTGTAGTTGATGGGTGCTGTTAGCTGTTCTATTGTGTGAACTGATGACCGGTGCTTGTGGCTGGATGAGAATAATTGAACTTTGATCTTTTGCAGGCTATAGTTTTCAGTACTGGAAGCCAGGCTTTGTTGATTTTTAGACTTTCTTCTTTTTTGTTAAAACTTTGCTTATGTTTGTGGATTTCAGTGGCTTCCTTGTGTAGTCTGACGTAGTGATTGGTAGTGTTGCCCAGATCCCCGCTGTGAAGGCCTTTGAGAATACAATACTGTATATACAGGCTCAAAACTGACCACTTCTCTAGATTCTAAAAAAAAAAAAATACTCCTGCTTCATCCCTAGGAAAGGGAAAGGGATTTTGCTTTTAATTGGAACAGATCCTAGCTAGACTTATTAGGAAAGTCACTTTCTGAGATTACACCTTCCAAAATCTCCCAGCTAGCATAGTAAATGCCATGGCCATCTACTGAGGGGATCAAGGGAAGTCTCATCTAAAAAGAAACATTTTCAAGCACTATTCTCTTCTCAAATACAGTATTTTTTGTGCCCCACCCCAACTGTTAGAAATGTCACAGTTGAAAAGTTTAGCACCAATTCCTATTGCCTTTTTACTGTTCTTTGTCTGTAGTTACTTTCATCAGCCTATGTATTGATATATGGGGTAGGGTTACTAGGTCTCAGGGTGCTGGCTGATGTCTCAGGGAATCACTGTGCTTCCCCAGTTATTCAGGAATGGGGGAAGGGGAAGTTGGGGTAAGCATTGCTGGAAGAAGAGAATGTATAATGTTGGGGCATGAGATGGCTTTGAAACACCTTTGCATATTCCTTGCTGTCATGAAGGCTGCCTGGCTCAGCATTAAAGACACTGTACGTATGTTGTACTTCTGCAGTGTTGGAAGAGCAAAAAGCCAGGAAATAGGGGAAGGGCAGGGGAGAGAGCCTGCATTCATTTGGGCCAGTGGCAGCTGGTGACTCCAGTTTCAGAGGTGCTGTGGATTCTCGATCTTAGTCTGTACCATACAGGACTTATCTTAGGGTTCAGCACACCCTTTACACTCTGGTAACCTAGACGTTTTGACTGTATTAAGGCTTTTCTGCATCACCTTTATGACACTAGAAGGAGCTGTCCCCACGTCTCAGGAAAGGACCTTGAAATCTCAGGAAACAGGATGCGGTGACGTAGCAACCTTACAGTATGTGTACCGTTTTCCTGTAATAGTCAAATTAGTTTATCTCTTTGCAGAGTCAGATATGCGGCACATGAATCTTCCACTCTAGAAAAGCCTGGGGAATTTCTCCAATAGTGATGCTGAGCAGATGAAGCCACATATTTGTAGTGAAGTTAAAGTAGAAAAAAGAGATACTATCTCTATAGCAAAAAGCATGCAACACTTGTATCTGATGAGCTGGTCTCATGGTCCACAGAGACGAGCAGTATAGTAAATGTGTTGGTTTTTGAAGTGCCAAAGGATTCTGTGTAGCCAATCTTTTCAAAAAGATCTGTCATAGCCATTCCCAGGCACCATATACATGTTTGACAACTAATGTGGCTGCTTACATTTATGTGTATGCTTTGAATGTGTATATTATAGCTCTCTATGAGATGTTGGCAGCAGCAGAGGTGTCCTGGTCAGCCGGCCATGTCAACATCAACCAGGAACTCCTGAGTTGGAGACCATGACCTCCACCATGAACCCAGGGAAGCTGTGTTAGCTAAAGACTCTTTGGGAGAGAGGAAACTTAAGAACAGAGAAAGGGAACCCAATGAGGTCCTGGAGGAGGTGACACAGGCTGAAATTTTAGTGACAAACAAATGGCCACTAGAGGGGAAACGGGACCCTTGAGAGCAAGGGGATAGGAGGCACTGAAGGCAAGGGCCAAGATGCCTGCCAGAGAAGGAAAGGAAAAGGGGGAATAGCCTGGGCAAATGGGAGATCTGCTCCCAGGTGTAATGACTGAGGAGGATGAGTTGGAAGAGGAAGGTTCCTGGGGGGGTGCGCCTTGAAGAACCTGATCAAAGGCCTCCACACGGAAAAGGACCCCTTGCCTCAGAAGAACCAGAGCTGCCTGGGGACTTGAAATAGATATTAGTACTAAACAAGTTAAAATTATAGTTTTCCAAAGATCAGTAATTCCTTCATGGGTTACTTAAAGTAAGGGAAAGGAGTACAGGATGGGTGGGGGAAAGTAGTGATTCTGAATGAAGTCAGTCATGCGTTGTGAGTCATGGTGTGTTTTGCAAAACTACTGTTCAACTTCTAGCTCTTGATGTTCTTTATTCTGAGACTGTGAAGGATCTTTCACAGTGATGGGCCTTATTTTCTATAGAAAAGTTTAGCAGAAACTGGTTTTTTATTTAGTTTTTGTTTTGTTTTTGTTTTGCTTTTGAGAATAAGTGGCTTTAGAGAGGAGTGCTGGATCTGATGCTACATTTGTGTGTGGACTGGAGATCAGCTCATCCCCCTTCCAGAGGTGTCACTGAAACACACCACCTACAGATATGCCACCCCCGCTCCTAGGTCTTTATAAGAACGTATCAGGCAGTCACAGGGGGTGGGGTGGGGGCTGTACAAATCATTCCAGCTAGGAAAAAGTAGAAGCTGTCCAGCAACAGAAAACAGCTTCTTTGGAAGCAAAAAAAAATGCTAAACCAATTTAATTCAGCCTTTGTGTCATGTAGTCAGTAAAAAAGACTTTGAATCCACCTGTTTTAAATGCGGAGCAAATCCTACAGTATTTGACCATGCAGTTGCAATCTCAGTCCTCATTAAGCTGGTTTAGGGACATTAGCAAATTTGGGTATTGCCTTCAGCATTATGATGCCCCCTCTTGTGACCCACAGGCCTCATTTTGGTTTTGTTTCTATGGACTCCCATCACTTGAGTTCACTGTTAAAGAACATGATGGCTTACTACTACATGATTAAAAGACCAACCCACACTACACCAGACCCACACGTTGCACATTTAAATGATACTGACAACAGTAAGAACTGACTCAATCTTCTCATCTTTAAAGTGAGGCTATAACCATAACCTAGTAGTTACAGTGGTACCTTGTATAAAGGAATTATTTCATTCCGAATGAAATTCTGTTAAGCACATTTTCCTTTATACAAATTCCCCGAGGGAATGCATTGAAAACGGAGTAATCCCTAATTGCGACCATTTTTATGTGGTACGGATTCGCCCCATAGGCGATCCTGTTAAGCAAATTTCCCTTATCTCTGGAATTTTTATGTTGTACAGATTTTATGTTATACAAGCAGTTTGTTATACAAGGGTCCACTATGTTTCAAAGCATCCTACATATTACCCCACATATTATGAACCTTATTTATAACAATAGTTTCTGCTCATCCTCTCAGATGTTCTGGGTCCATATGAAGATTTATATGATTGCCATATTGCTTTAAGTTATTACTATTACTGCTGAGATGAAGCTGCAAGAATGTACTAATTTAATTCTAGTAGCAGTACTGGAAGCAAAGTGGCTCAAACTCCTTTCTTGTGCCTTTTTCCTATATAACTCCCCAACTCCATGCATAGGTACACTGCTATTTGCTGAACAGGTAGGAGAAAGATGAGAGCAGATGGATATGAGTTTTAAAGTGAATTTATGATGAATGGAATGGTACAGGCAAGATAAATGTATAAACAGTTGCCTCCCAATTCTGCTGTAACTAGCAACTCTATGACCACTTATTCATATGCTCAGTCCAGTACAGTATTGCTTAGCAAACCAGTGCAACCAAAGTATTTCACTGTGTCTCCATGCATACGAATCTGGAGTATTTTAAACTGTATAAAATTATTGCGCACACAAAAATATGTCAAAGGGTGTTCTGGATTTTGTACTTATGTATGTTTTGCATTAATAATAAAGGATTAAATGTAATGCACCAAAATCTGTGATGGATGGTGCTTGCTGTGTTTTTGGCTCTTAGTATCAGAGGAAATTATTATTTAATAAATTAAAAATTATTCCTCTGCCTTGGTATACATGCACTCTGGAAAATAAACAATTAATTCACTCAGCAAACTATTTATCCAGACCTTTGTCTGAGTTCTGAGATGATAATGAAGGTAGCTCTAATAACAGATAATAATATATTCATACTATTTGGGCCTCTACAAATATGGGAACAAATCCTTCATGGTAAACATGCCTACTTCTGAACATCTTACATTAAAATAAACATGTACAATTGTCATGTGTCAGTTTATCCAAATCATGCCCCCTTTTGATTTTTTAGAACTTCTTTCCTTTCCTTTACCGCCATCTAATTCCTTTTAATAGCAACCAAGAACAAGGTAATTTTAAATGAAAATGAAGTTCAAAAACCTAGCCAAATATTTCAAATTGATCTTGTGACATGACAATGGAAAGAATTGCTTAATTTGCTAAAATGTGTGTTGTTACTATGAAAGTCTCATAGTATTGTGCACCACCCTTGGTCCTCATTCAAGCACTGCTCCAGGGGGCAGTGTCACTGGAACTAATGATCTATATAGTGTAAAGGAATATAGTTTTGAATTCAAGTATACAAGTAGGACAGGGCTATAAATTATACCCTTGTGTCCTCATTGTGTTGCAGATAAACTTTTATTTCACAGCACAGGCATGCTTATGATGTGTACATCTGTAGCACTGTCTCCATTTGGAGAAGGGATTCGCTGGGTACAATAATGTTTCAAAAACTTGCAAAATTTGTTTGATCAGAGGTGAAAGATATACGTACACATCTATATAAAGGTTTACAATTATCTCTACTGACTCATTTTCTATTCTCTTAAAATTTTACTGAGCTATATAGCAATTTTTTTGTGCATCCATGCATGCCTTTGCTTTGTACCACAAATACCACAGGATACTCTCATTGGTTCCTAGAGGAGGACTAGTGTGTGATAGAAAATGTCAACAGTCACCCTAGCCCAGTGGAGGTGAACCTTTGGCTCTCCAGATGTTTTGGACCACAACTCCCAGAATTCTGAGCCTAGATAGCCAATGACAAAGGACTGTGGGAGTTGTGGTCCAAAGCATCTGGAGTGCCAAAGTTTCACCACCACTGCCCTAGCTCCAGGTGGTCACTAGTACTCCCAAAGGCCTCTTGGAGTATGGTTGGCCATTTTGTAGGCCAAGTTCATTTTAGGATGGGATGTCTGGTGGCTGCATAAATATGAACAAGTGGTCATATTTTAAATATTTGTTTGTTTGTTTGTTTCCTCCTCATCTGGTCAGAAGGCCACTCTGGGTAGCTAACAACATTTAATTATTAATTGCTTTCTGAGCTTCCCAAATGTTCTAATTCAGCCCTTGGTTCAATAACTGCATTCAGAATATATTTAGATACACGTAGTGTATTTTGAGAGAAAATACAGTAGGACCCCGGTATCCACTGGGGATTGGTTCCAGGCCTCCCTGTGGATAATGGAAACCATGGATAAGAGAGAACACCAATAAAGCTCAAAAACTTTTGCTTTGTGGCAGTAGCTTGTTTTTACAGATGCTGTTTTATGATAGTGGCTTGCTTTACAGCTGCTGAATTATTTATTCACTTTCCCACCACCAACCATGGATAACTGAATCAGTGGATAACAAATCAGTGGATACAGGGGGTCCTACTGTACTTTAAAATAAATACTGCAGATTAATATATATGCAAATAATAACAAAAATGAAAGCACTGAGGCCCATTGGAAACAAACAGCTTCATTTCAGTGTGAGTTTGTGGATTACAATCCACTTCCTTTGATGCAATGTGAATGTCCTAGTGGAACTTTCCGAGAAGATTTTGAAAATTTCCAGTTAATGTGGAAATGAGAGAGAATGGGCTCATGAGGGGACACACATGCAAGAAAAAGAGACCAGAAGGAGATTGATCCATCCATATGCAGCTCTAATTGTACATGGCTGTTGGCTAGAAGAGACACGATATACCAAAATAGCACATGGGGCTACGAACATCTCTGAAAACCTGAATGTGGTGTTGGATTTGTACCTATCCAGAGCACAACCAAACACAGCTGAGCACTGTTGAGATGGGTTCAAGGGCTTTACAAAAAACTGGTCCCAAGGGTACCAAATGCCAATCTAGACATGGAAAGAGACAATACCACACAGGGGGATTTTTAAACAGGACCTAGACATTGCTATAACACTTATAATTCTTGTGCCTTTTCATTGTGGTTCTACAGCTTCGAAAATAAAGAACCTTCAGAGGTTGCTGGACCAAAATATGCAGACATTAAGAGCTCTAGTATGGAACACGTCTGAGAAATTCTCAGTTGGAATTGCTAATCTATCTTACTGCAACTGTATCTTCCGCTCTTGAGATCTTCTGAAGGTAGGTTCTACCTTGCCACAGAACTCAGTCAGTCTCAATTCTAGAACCCCCTTAAGGCTCCATCTGCTTTGCTGCCAAAGCAAACGTCTTACCTGAGGACTTTCTCTGGGTACCCCCAGAGGCAGAAGCCAACTATTTTTATTTATTTTATTTACTTTAGAGTGTTTTTTACCCCACCTTTCTCCTTGGAAAAGGACCCAAAGTGACTTACAGTAATGAGGGATAATATACCATCCAGTACAATTAAGACATGTTCAAGTATTTGAGAACAGGAAATTGAGGGAAATCTTAGCGCATTAATAGAGAACATCACATTAAAGCTACAAGAAAACATGCACAGTTACAAAGAGAGTAAAATTCCATGTAAAAGCTACGAGTGAAGGAAACTAACATTGAAAACATAGTGTCAGTGTAAGCACATAAGGTTATAAGTAGTTATAAATACAAAGTCTACGTGATCCCATCAATTCATATAAAAGACACAGTAAATAGCCACCAACTCCAAAAAAAAAGATGGCTCTTAAACTAGTGAGTGATGGCTGTGCTATGGAATCCCGTCTCTGGGGAGACTCGCTCAGCAAGTTTGACATTAATTTGAGCATATTTTTATTCTTCTAATTGTTTTAGTCTTCCATCTTTAAGAATGTGCCCTCTGCTTCTGCTTTTCTCTTAGTATTATTCATTGTTTGTTTTGATTTATTTCATATATGCATATATGCCCACACAATAATGAGAAAGGTGAAGGGAGGGAGAGAATGAGGATTTTTGTGTGCCTTTTATGGCCTTAACCTTATTTTGTTATCTGCCATGACAATTCCAGCTATAGGGTACATATGACTAAGTACATTATATAATTAAAACAAATAAATATGAAAGTACTGTACCTGCCAGCTGCAAAAAGAGGCTTAAAAAGCAAAATCTGTCTACTCCCATTTTCTTTCATTCGCCCAGTGTCAGGAGAACTCAGACATCACTGATCCAGAGGAGGAAAACTGTCCAGAGATTATTGATGTAATTTTTCATCCTCAGTGTACATCTCCTATGGTTGGCACTCCGGTTGTTTCCATTGCTTCCCAGGAGACAGTGCGGCAAGAGAGAAGTCCACAAAAGATCACTGGGAGGTGAATTTAAGTTGGTTTTCTGATTAAACATGAAACACCTCCTGTTTGACTGACCCTACTCCTCTAGGTGCTCCGCAGAATGTGTTGTTTCAGCTTCAGGTACAGAATGTCACAAAAAGAAGAGTAACGCTCCACTCACTCCACTAACAGCACCATAAAGTAGATTTCTCTCCAGACATGTCCAAACATTCAGTACAGCACTTTGAAAAGATGCTTTCTGCCCTTTACTGTTTGGCATTCCATGCCATGTGTAGCCACAGTGCTAACATGACCCAGCTATATATTCCAGGCCTGGCTGGAGAGTCTCGGCACGAGCACAGAAGAAAGCTCCTGGACAGTACGGGGATGGATGAAGAATGGGAATGGTTTGGGCACGGCCTGAGCCGGAAAGCGTTCTTGGCGGTGCTTTTCCAGTGTTTGGCTGGAAGCTGGAGAAGGGGGTGGGGGGGAGGAAGGACTAACAGCCCTTGTAGACAGCACAGCAGTGACATGAAATCCTGTTTCCCATTCGGCATTTCCTGCTCTCCACCCATTGTTCCTTGCCTATCTCTGGCTCCTGCAAGAGCAGCTTGACGGGAGGTAGCTGGACTGAGATACCATCTCAGAGGGATTTGGAAGGAACAGGCATGAGAGGGCTCATATTTTCCAAGCTGAGAAGGCTGAAGGCTGAGGCAGCCTGGCCCCCATTTCTGGAAGAGACACGATTGATTGTGAGGAACTCCTGTCTGTTTCATAGCCTCCACGTAGGGGAAGCAAAAGTTTGAAGCCTGTGAGGGAAAAGATGGAAACAGGCACTAGTAGGTGACACTGGATACAATTGGGGCAATTCTAGGGAACCTTTTGTGTGACAAAGGAAACCAGATTCCCTCCCCAAAGGATCTCCGGGGAGAATGTCCTTTAGACAAACAGATCACTCTGTGATAGCTCTTAGGTTCTCACCCTGCTTGTTACTGACAATGCTTCATGAAGGATTTATTGCGCAACTGCATTCCCTCCTACATCAAATTTTACATCACCTTCCATTCGCAGCCCCCACCGAGCTTCCCTGCCATTTTTTTCCTATCTTTCTTCTTACCAGAAAAGAAATTCATTAAAAAAAAAAGAAAGACAGCACACCATAGGCTGTACAAAAGTTTTAGCCTTCCATGTAGAAGTGCAGGTTTTCCCCCCATGTATATGACTATATTTTTCTTTAAATTTGTTAGACTAAAAATTGGGGGTCATCTTACACACAAAAGTAAGCTAAGGATAACCATGTGGTTGAGAAACTGTAATTGTTGGGTGGAAAAGTTTGGGTCATATTATACATGAGAGTGCTTTATAGACAGAAAAATGTGGTACCCTCACATAGGGAAAACAGTACATTACAAAAATAGCATTGTTGGGAGAGGGAATTCCGCAAGAGCTGAAAATGTCTCCTGTACCTTGCAAATATAACTGGCTTTACTTTGTGATAGGTCTTTTGGGAAATAAGCACTGGATCTGTGCTTTTCATGATAGGATGTCTTTAAAATACAGTTTGGCCCTCACATACTGCAGACAATGGGAGGAATTCATATATTGAATAATCTTCTACCTTTAGTTGAGTGTAAGCTAGTGTTGGTGAGCCTATGGCACGGGTGCCAAAGGTAGCACTCGGAGCCCTTTCTGTGGGCACCTGACGTCGCTCCTTCACAGCCACCTGTATTCAGGTTAAATTGCTGTATTGGCACTTTGCAGAAACATTAGTGGGTTTTGAATTGCAGTTTGGGCACTCAGTCTCTAAAAGGTTCGCCATCACTGGTCTAAGCTGTCAGAGTTGTTGTTACTGGAGCCCTATACTCTGATTCATAGAATGTAAGATTTATATTATGAGTGTAGTTGGAATATAAGATTGAATTTAGAACATTCACACAGCAGACAATCAAGACTACTGCCCAATCTGTCCACAGTTCTGCCATGACAGCTTAGTGTATGTGGAGTGAATTGTGCAATTTTGGGCATGCATCTATGGACACAATGCATGACTGCCTACAATCAGCATTGCCAAAGGATGCATGCACAAAATACCTCCATGTGTGGGTATGCGTGCAATTGCATAAAGCTTATTTTGAAAATTATTATTATCTTTATTATCTTTATTATTGTTATTATTGTTTTGCTTTTCTATTATTGCTGCTTGTTATTATTGTTGATCTTGTAAACCGCCTGGAGTTCCTTCAGAAGATGGGCGGTATATAAATAATAAAATAAATAAATAAATAAAATGTCTTAAATGCTAAGTGTCACATGTGGTCTGGTTAAAAGTTCATGCAGCTTTTGTGCATGGCTGCTGGTCCTTCCTCTGCTGGGAAAGGGCTCTTTCCTAGTATTTGTTCTCATAGTATGGGAGTCTTGTGTTTACTCCATGTGCACAGGACTGAACTCTGGGAGGGGCTGAACAGAGAACAATAGCAGATGCCTGTTTGGGTAAACATGTTTGGGAGGCTTAAGCCAAGAAGACCTCTTTGCTTTAACCAGCTTACATGTTTCCTCTGATCTTGAAAAAGCAGTTCTTTCTGCCTGGAGGATTCTGGAACCTGGTCCTGAAAATAATTTTTCCAACAAAATTCCCATGAATCAGCAACTAGAGATGGGCACGACTTGGAAATTTTTTTTTCGAGTTGTCGTTTTTCGGGACGGGTCCGTTTCAGCTCGTTTCCATTTTTCGCGAAATTTTTCAAAATTTTGTCGTTTCATTTTTCGTTTTTTTGTTTGTCGTTACCGCTGCGATTTAGCGCGACTTGACTTCCCAGAGCATGGGGTAGGGGGTAAGGGCTAGGCTTAGGGTAACGGTTAAGGTTAGGGTGGGTTAGTGGGCTGTACCTCTGGGTGCCTCTGGCCCACTAAGAACACAGTGTACTGGCGTATGGGTTCGGGTTCGGGTTCGGGTTTAGGGTTCGGGTTTGTGGGCTTTTAATGCCCTCTCTGGCACACCCAGAAGTCTCAGCAAAACCTGGCCATGCGATTGGTGGAATGGCTCCAAAAA
>JAHTLZ010000129.1:52661878-52725973 GCA_023846285.1 Phrynocephalus versicolor
GGCACCTTAAAGAACAACTACTATATTTTAATACGAGCTTTCGTGGGCTTGTTTTGTTTCTTTGGATTTTGCCCGATATGCTCAAGGTGCTTCTGGGACGTTTCGTTTCGGAGTTGACGGGATCCTTTTTTGTTTTCTTTGATATGGGGGGGGGGCGGGGAGGAAACTTGAGCAGAAGTAAAGGCCATTGAGAGAAGGACTTTAGAGCTGCAGTTCAGTTATAGTGTAGTACTAATGGAAATATTTGCGCAGGAGGGGAAAAGGCTGTTTTGGCTGGTGAACCATTTGCTTGCTCCGCTTTTCTATTCGGAATCGTCTCCTCCCTGGGGTTCCCCCACAACGGGAGGAAAATTCGCCAGTGGGGAAAACAGTAAACCCGGTGTGGGGATCGTCGTCAAGGGGGATGCCATTCGAGATTTGTTATATACAACTGTGCAGATATTTCAGATGGAAACATTGCAGAGCCTGCGATCTGGGGAGGAATAAGAATAGGAATCTTTATTGTTATTGCCCCCTTGCAGGAACAACGAATGAGCCCCAGAGAAGGAGTAGAAAGCTGGACACCTTGTACATGCATGTACAGGTGCTTTCTTTATCATCCATCAACATATGTAGAATACAAGGCTAATGTAATCCATAATAATTGCTGACATCTGGCTGTTGGTTCCAGAAGAGAGATGGTAAAAGAAACTTAGGAGCTGGGAATCAAATGACACTCTCCAAATTCCTGAATATTCAGGAGGCCACTCATCTGTAGCCATATAAACTGTCAGGTAGCATTCTGCCCTTTCCCTTTGGGAAGCAAACTTGCTGCACTACCCCCATGCCCCCCCTTTTTTTCTTAAAGAGCAGTAGTAGCCAAACTTCAGCCCTCCAGATGTTTTGGACCACAACTCCCACAGTCCTTTGTCATTGGCAATACAGGCTTGGAATTCTGGGAGTTGTGGTCCAAAACATCTGAAGGGACAAAGTTTGGCCACCACTGTTATAGAGGCATTGTAGTTCTAGCATGAGTGTGAGAAACCTTTGGCTTCCCAGCATTTTGACTTAGAATTCCAGTCAATTCACCCAGCATAGCCACTGGTAAGGGTGGGTGGCAAGCTGTACATTAGTAGCTATCTAGCAGGCACCCTGTGACTTAACCCCCATTGCTGCTCAGAACTGCATCTGTTGAATATTTCCTTATCATGCTGCTACTAAAGACACTGTAGTTCTATCAAGCAACAACTAAAGGCAGTGAGATAAAAGACAGGAGAAGCCTATTCATCTGTTACTTTTATGACAAGAAGTTTCCCATTGTTGCTGACTGCCTAGAAACAGTCTTGCCAGTAGATGTGTTCTGGAAGTTGCAGTCCATAAAAGTAACTTTCTGAAACCTTTAAACTGGGTATCAGTTACAAAATCCTGTACTTGCTTTCCCTAGAGCAGGCCTGCCCAACAGGTAGCCCACGGGCTACTGGTAGCCCACGAAGGGTTCAAAAGTAGCCCACCGGCCATCAATAAAAAAAGTGAGGGGATAAGTTATCCGCCCCTCCCTCTCCCATCCCAAGGACCACCACTGCCCCAGCCGAGTGGATCAGTTCAAGGGCCATGTCGCATTGAAATGTGTTCCTTCCAGAACAGATTAATTGATTTCCAATGCATTCCTATGGGACACGGCTGCTCTACTTACAAAAGTTTTCACTTATGAGCATGTGCTCAGAACAGATAAAATTTGTAAGTAGAGGTTTTAGTGTAGTAGCCCTCAGACACTTTGGGCCGGAAAAAGTAGACCTTGTCCTGTTCAAAGTTGAACAGCCCTGCCCTAGAGTAACTCCCACAGAGTTGGGCCCTATGTAGTAGATTGTTAGTGCTTTTCAAAGAAGCTGCAGCTGCTTTGTGGTCTCATTTTATATAGTTCCTTGTTTAGATTACAGAATAATGTTTGTCAGCCAGAGCTTCCAGTATGTGTGGGTTCTAGTAGATGCAGAGCTAATTAGACATAATGATATAATTCCTGAACTTTCTCCACTCATATCACTTGGCATGGAACCTAGCTGACTTGTCTCTTGCTGTTTATAGCCTGGCCAGATAGCAACATGGCAACCCAGAGCACTGCATCCCTGCAAGAATTGATTCGGGAAGATTTTTTGACTTGCAAAATCTGCTATGACCTGTATCTGGTGCCTAAAATTCTGCCCTGCCTGCATAGCTACTGCCTTGGGTGTCTGGATCCCCTGGTAGAGAATGGGACTGTGCAGTGTCCTGAGTGCCGCCTGCAGACACAAGTCCCAGAAGGAGCGGCTGGCCTGAAGACCAACTTTTTCATTAATGGTCTCTTGGAGCTGTTCCAGATGAAGTGCAACAAGGACCTAGAATGCACTGTCTGTTCTAATGTTCATCAAGGTGCAGCGGCCACCTCCCGTTGCCTAGACTGCAAGGATTTCTTATGCCAGACCTGCTCCCAGGGCCATTGCTGCTCCCGCCTCACTCTGCATCATAAGGTGGTGAAGGTCGAAGATTTTCTTGCTGGACATTATGACGTAGAGATGAGATTTTTGCAAGAATTGTGCTGCCAGGAACACCCCCAGGAGGCACTCCGTTTCTTCTGTGACGCCTGCAGTGTGCCCATCTGCAGGGATTGTCGCATGCTAGACCATTTCCAGCACAAAGTGGTCTCCATGGCTAGTGCAGTCCAGCGGGAGCGGCCTTCCGTGGAGCATCTGATCAAGACTCTCCAGGGAACCATTGCCTCCATCTCTGAACAAGAAAAGGCTGCAGAGGCAGCCATGGACAAACTGAATGCAGAAGGGGAACATATCAAGGAGAAAATCTGCCGGTATGTGGAAGATGCCATAACATACATCCGCACCCAGCAGGAATCTGCTTTGACAGAGCTGGATGCCCTCCTGAGAGAACAGATGGAAGCGCTTTGTCTGGCACGGAAGGAGCTGCAGATTCAGAAGGACAAAGCAGTGACTACTCAGGAGTTTTCTCAGCGTGTCTTGTGTGTTGGGAAGGACTGTGAGATCCTCCATCTGGAAGGGATGATCAGGAATAGGGTTGAGGAACTTCAGGCATATCAGCTTCAGCCGCTCCCGAGCCAGATCCCAGAGCTGGCTATTGCTTGGAATGAGCCCCAGAAACTCTCTCAAAACCCACTGTTCAGTTTTGTGTTTCCTGGAGACCAGGCTAAGAGAGAGGAGGAGCCCGTGGAACCAGACGACCAGTCAGTCACGACCCCTGGGGAGGAAAGCGACGAAGCGGCAGACTCTTCTTCTGAACCTGATGAAAACTCCAGCACGAGTGCATCTGAATCCGTCACAGAGAGCTCTTCCATCACTACTGGCTCCAGGAAAAGAGCAGAGTTTTGTTGCATCTTTGAGGATTCTCCCTGCTGCAACAAAGAACCCTTTATTACTGGGATTGCCATTGTGCCGGACAGTGGCCAAGTTCTCCTTTTGGATCAGGCAAACGATCAAATAAAGCGATATAGTTCCAGTGGTCAGTTTCAGGGGGTTATACCTTTGCCTGCTTCTGACTCACCCTTCTGTGGCATTACTGTGTGCGCAGACAGAATGGCTTGTTCCTCAGGGACTCATCTTTTTTTCCACACTCTTGATGGCCTCTTCCTCTCTAAAGTGGAGATGAGCAGCCCGCAGTCTTCCTACGCTTTGGCCTCCTACGGGAACGCTTACGTGGCGGTCAGTGAAGGGACACAATGTTCCATCGCTTTGTACAGCCCCTCCGGGTTGTGCATGGGCAGAGTCAAGCCCCGCAACTATTATGGTGGGAAGTTCCTCTTCCTTGCAGTAAATACTTGGGAAGAGTTTGTTGTCTTGGATTTCCCAAGAAAGCAGATTGTGGTCATGGAGAAATCAGGGAGGATTCTGCGCCTGCTCAAAACAGATTCAGTCCTGAGGAACCTGTTCAGCATCTGTGTTGATGAAGACAGGAACATTTTTGTGGTTGATCAGTTCAAGGTGATTCAGTTCCCAGCAGATGATGAGACCGGAGAGGTGGTACTGATCTGCCCGATACATAGGCGAAGGCCTCGAATCCTTGCTGTTGATGTTGACAGACTCTTTGTAGTGAAGGAAGGTGGAAGCACTGATGTCTATTCCCTGTTGTCTGATGTTGCTCATTAGAGCACCGACCCAGTGCCTCCTTGTGCTAGTCCAGAACCCTCTGATTAGTTGTGGGGAGTCCCTTATGAATGTCTCCATAGCACTTTGGGAAGGCCTTCGTGCCATGCAAGAGACAAGAGATCAGGATCAGATACTGGGGAAGAATGAATGCTACTTCCTGCTGTGTCTGATGTAATTAGTGCTTGGCCTGAGACCCATGGGCCGAAGTACATGATCCTCAGTATGCCTTTAAACACTGTTTTATATCTAGCAGAGCAGTTCCAATCTTGTGCTGTTCCCAGACCTCTAGTGTCGGCTGCTGCTTCACTCTGCATCTCTGGCTGCGAAGTGACTGGCTATTTGTCTGGAACCAAAATTCCAGTTTTCTTTGAGGTACAAATGTTGTAGGGTGCAGACTAATTTAGTCTTTGCTCAGTGAGCTAAAAACTGACTATTCCAGCTAGATGTGTAGATTCTATCTGGGATAAGCAGTTATATTCTGAGTACCTGGGGTGGTGCCACCGGCTTTATATGTGCAGAGATTCTAGTCTTTCTTTTTCTGTTGGACTGGATGGGTTTTTGAGGTGGACTGGAAGCACTTCAACCAGAGAGTCACATGGGGAGGGGCATGACTTTTGTACCTTCTCTCCAAATATCTGTCCCACTCTGGAGTCCAGCTGCCTAAACAAAGGCTTTTTGGCATGTACATAATTAAATGGCTGCCAGGCAGCTACGTAAGCCCTACTGTGGATTTTAAATGTATCAGTTGGGTGCCATTTTAAAACTGCAGTAGGGCTTGCACTGTGTGCATTCACAGGAGATGCTGCAAATTCTGCCAGGTTTTTCAGAGTGCATAGTTTTGCCTTATACCTGAATGTGTGTTTCCACTTTGTACTGATATTAGACTGGTTTAAACTTTATGGGAAGAAAATAGAGCAAGGCTACGCACACTGCTCTGAATTTGTCCATAGATTCAGCATTTTTAATGCTTGAATAGAGTTTTTGTTGGTGTATTTCATTCCACTTCCTCAGTTGGCCTCCTCTGTGTTCTGGAAACAGTTATGTCCTGCCAGTTGAATGTGTTAGAGGCCTGATGCTGAGGGTATGTATTTTGTTTTCCTTAGTATCAACTTGCATTCCATAGTTTTGCTTTTGGTGGTTTTTGTTTGTTTGTTTGTTTTGGTTTGTTTTTGAGATTAAGAAATACATATTTTCACATCTCACCCAAAGTAATTATGCTACTGGATAGTTCTGGGTGTCCATATAGCTGCAGAATTTGTTGAGTTACTCTGCTCAGTGACCATGGCACCTTTATAGTCCATACTATATTTCAGAATATTGTTGAAAACTGAGACTAGTCACCAAATATTCCAGTCTTGAGATGCAAAGAATTAGCTTTCTATTGTTTCCATATTGTTTCCTTCCTTCCTTCCTTAGTTTAAATTTTCTTAAGGAAGAGAACACAACCTGGAACACTAAGGGATCATATACTTTCTGCAAATCTAATTCCAGCTAATTTCCTGGTTGTCTAGAGAGGACTCCTCCTCCATTCCCCCACATCTTTGTTTTGCACTTAACTTGGGATGGTAACCCTCCTTAAGGTATGGATATGTCCATAAAATTATTTCAGCATCCTATTTTATTTATTCAGAAGACGTCCAGAGAATGGTAGACAAAAGTAATGCTTTCTAGCCTTAGGTCCTCAATAACTGGTTGGTTTCAGCGTTTAGAAATCAGATAGGGCCAGTGGTCAGAGATTCTGGATGGTGTGGTCCAGCATCAACTGAAGACCCAAGATTGGGAAGTGCGGTATTAAGAGTACTTCATAGCAGCTGCAGTCTTCAAGGGAGCAGTGATTTCCCCCCCATCCACTGCCACCACCGGTTGCTTTCCTTTTTCCCATTCCCCCCCTCCTTCTTTCAGAAACCATTGCAGGTGAAAAGGAGCAAGGTATCTCTTAGGATGATGAATGGTGTAATGCCTTGTGAGAGCTAGTGAAAAAGGGCCCTTCCTGGTGTGTTGCTTTATTGTCCTATAGGTGTAGTTTTTAGCTTTTTTTCCATCCAGAGATGTTGAAGTTCATATCCCAGAGCTACTGACCATTAGCCACACTGATGGAAGTTGGCCTCTACAACATCTGGAGAACCAAAGATTACAAACCATTCAATTATGTCTTGTCATAATCTTTAAAAAAAAAGTTGATTTTTTTAAGAATATATTTTTGCTACAATAAAATGAAATGAACCTCTGTCCTTGATATTTCTGTTCATGTCAAGCCATGTCTTACCAGGAACATTTCCAACACAGAATTATTTTTAACTGAATGTAGAACAGTGGCTCAGCAGGCTAGAGTGCTGAAATGGCCAACTGCAAAGTCAGCTGCTCAGCGGCTCGAATCCTGGATGCCAGGTAGCGGAGTGAGCTCCCGCTGTTAATCACAGCTCCTGCCAACTGAGCAGTTCAAAAGCATGTAAATGCAAGTAGATAAACAGGTGCAGCCATAAAAAGCAGGAAGGGAAACAGTGTCCTGTGCACAGAAATGCATTCAGCCATGCCGGCCACATGGCTACGGACTTGCAACAGCACTAGCTCTTTGGCTTGAAAATTGAGATGAACACTGCCCCTAGAGTCGGACATGACTAGCATGCAAGTGCAGGGGGAACCTTTACCTTTACCTTTTTATGTTGTAGAGCAGGACTGGAAAGCCTCTGGTCTTGGTAGTTGTCATCAGTATCTAACTCTGTTCAACCTCAGACCGCATGGGCAGTTGTCAGGGCTGGTAGAAGCTGGTTTGGATCCACATTAGAAAAACCCTTGGCTCCACACCATTGGAGTGGTGCTAGAAGAAACAGTGTGTTATGTGCCATCAAGTGAGAACAATCTTACTGGACTCAATCATCCATAGGGTCGCTTCCAGTCCTACAGATCTTACATTATCTCCAAACTTGGGGAGTGGGCTGAGAAATGGCAAATGCGTTTTAATGTAACCAAATGTAAAGTAATGCATATTGGGGCAAAAAACCCAAACTTTGTTTATCAACTCATGGGCTCTGAGTTATCCGTGACGGATCAGGAAAGAGATCTTGGTGTGTTGGTGGACAGCTCCATGAAGGTGTCTCCCCAATGTGTGGCAGCGGTGAAGAAGGCCAATTCCATGCTAGGGATGATCAAAAAGGGGATTGAAAATAAAACAGCCAACATTATAATGCCATTATACAAAACAATAGTAAGGCCCCACCTGGAGTATTGTGTACAATTCTGGTCACCGCATCTCAAAAAAGACATAGTGGAACTGGAAAAGGTGCAGAAGAGAGCGACTAAAATGATTACCGGGCTGGAGCACCTCCCTTATGAAGAAAGGCTAAAACATTTGGGCCTCTTTAGTCTGGAAAAAAGGCGCTTGAGGGGGGATATGATTGAGACGTACAAAATAATGCTGGGTATGAGTAAAGTGGATAGAGGGAAGCTCTTCTCTCTCTCCCAAAATACCAGAACTAGGGGACATACACTCAAATTGAGGGTTGGGAGAGTAAGAACAGACAAAAGAAAATATTTTTTCACCCAGCGCGTTGTAAGTCTATGGAACTCCCTGCCACAGGATGTGGTGATGGCATCTGGCCTGGATGCCTTCAAAAGGGGATTGGACAGATTCCTGGAGGAAAAGTCCATCACAGGTTACAAACCATGATGGAGATGTGGAGTCTCCAGGCTTTAAACCGGGTTACTTCAAGGGCCAGATGCAGGGGAGTGCTATCAGGAGACAGATATCTAGTCTCATGCACTCCCAAACGCATCTGGTGGGGCCGCTGTGAGATACAGGAAGCTGGACTAGATGGGCCTCTGGCCTGATCCAGCATGGCTCTTCTTATGTTCTTATGTTCTTATGTTCATTATTATTGTTGTTGTTGTTATAGCAACCCTAATAGGTTTTTCAAGACATATGGAATGCTTATATAGTGCCTTTATCAGTTCTACTGACTGCAGTGAGTTTCCATGTCCATCTGGGTATTTTAACCTAAGTTCCCCGAGTTTTAGTCTTGTCATGGATGGCATCACACGGGGTAGACATGTATAGAATTGCAATCTAAATTCTCCTGCTGGACCAAACACAGAGCTTACCCTCTTGTTATGAAATACTGTACGTGTCTGAAAGGATTTCAGATGCCTATAATTGGTTCAATATCATGCTCTGCTGAATTTTCACGAGGTCATGTTTTCACTGCTGATAACAGGTGTGTAAAAAGTTCAACTTTTGACTCCTTTCCCTTTTTTCTTCATGCTTGTTTGCTGACAGTATTTCCTGATTTTGCTGCCACAGAAAATAAAGAATTGGATTTTTATCCCAAGGTACCCCCGCTCATCCCACTGAAAGTACTCTAGTACCAAGCAGTGACACCCCAGGCTGGGACGTGTGTTCTTGTGTAGATGTTGCATTGACATATGCACTGCATCCCCCCACCCCCAAGCAGGGAGGCATTGTCAATGGGCAACCAGTTTTAAGGGGGGTGGGTTGTCTGGTTGCTCTTGCAGTTGAGGATATATCTTCACTTACAAAGACCAAAAACATAAATTTGATGGGGAAGGGGAAGGGAATTCACACCAGCACGAGACACGAGCCAAAGAATCTGCACTGGGCACCAAACTGATTCTCAAAGGGGGTGGCTTCCATTTTATAGCTTTTTATCTGTTTCCACTACATAGAGGGATTAAATTAGGTGATGTGGAAATCCAAGCTGGCTTTTCAGTGAAACTGATGCAACAGATATTTGACACCCACTCATAGTTAACTGCACCCAATCTTTTAATGTACAGGATAGCATTTATTTTGTAGTGGTTGATTTCTAACACCCCATTCACACTTTTATCTTCCAATATTCAGTAATAAAATATGTTTATAAGCTGTAAGGCCAAACTATATGTTACAGATTGGCAGTCATTAGAAGCTGAAATTTGTTAGTGTTCCAGAGATGTGATTCAGACAAACTTTGATGACTGAGTGATTATACCTTGCACTTACATCTTGATAGCCAATCACAAAACAATGCAAGCTAATCTGCAAACGGCTTCATTATGAAGAGCTCCTGTGACAATTGTCAACATGTAAGGCAATCTGTCTGTGAAGATTCTCAGTCATCCAGGTGAGTTTATCTGGAAGTTGAGTCATGGCTACTGGACTTCTTTTCTTTGAGAGATAGAAATGTTTCGCCGCTCATCCAAACGGCTTCATCGGTCTGACTGATGAATCAGTCTGACTTCATCATCAGACTGATGAAGCTGTTTGGATGAGCAGCAAAACATTTCTATTTCTCAAGAAAAAGAAGTCCAGTAGCCATGACTCAACTTCCAGGTGTAAGGCAATCCCTCGCCTAATGACAGATCATCTGTAATGTATAGTTTCAGCTGCTGTCTGTGACCAACTAACCCAGGCCGATCTCTTGGTCCCAACCTGGTTCTGCAATAGGAAAGAGACCCCCCCCCCACTGCCACGTTTGGCTCAGCAGCAGCTCCTGAGTCACATTGGTCCACGTAAAGTGCAAATGCCAGTTCAGTGTCAGATTCTAAAGCCGCGGCAGCCGCTAGCCGTTTCCTGGAGGCTCAGATGAGGTTTGCCATGCTGGAGGTAGGAGGAAGCCTCTGGTTGGCTGGGGTGCGTCCTGATATTGTGAAGATGGTAGCGTGGCCGCCAGTGTCTTGGGCTCGAGGCCCAGCTGGGCTGCAGGAAGTCCACGTGAAATACAAGAGCAGGCTGAGCATCAGGGCCGCTCCAGAAGAGGTGAGCACAATGCCGCTGAGGAACATGCTGGCCAGGGGGCGCGGAGTCGTCGCGTTGGTGGCCACGTCGGTGGTGGAAAGCACAGTGAGGACTGTGCCGCACACCAGCAGCACCAGGGCGGTCAGCAGCAGCACGGCACAGTCGGAGGCCCCGCCACTTTTTAGCAGCTCCACCTGCTCTCGGCTGCGGATGCAGTTCATGTCCTGGATGGCAGAGCTCAGCAGCTGCTTCAGAAGGACCAAGAGTGCCAGCAGGCAGAGCGTGGTGCCCACGGCCAGCCTCCATTCCCCAGAGCGGCTGCTGGTACTGTAAAGCAAGGCAATGCCCCCTACCCCGCAGGCCAGGATCAGAGCCACAGCTACTCCATAACAAAGAGAAGACTTCCGGGGCTCCTGGAACCACCACAACTCCACATGTTCCTCCAGGATATTTCTCTGGATCTGGCTGGCATTGGCAGCAGCTCTGGGTACACCCAGCGGCTCTAATTCAGGCATGATGGACACTGGATAGGCTCATACAGAAGACCAGATAATGCAAATGGAGTTGTTGGTTCAGCGGGCCCTTAGGGCCAGAGGAAGCCAGCTAGGTCAGACTTGTCTCTAAAGGGTAGCATCTGGATCTCTTACCATGTTCCCATTAGAATGGGTGATGGCAGAGTCAAAAGGGGGAAGCCCATCTATCTGTATGCTCTACTGCAAATAATTGGAGTTCAGCGCACACAAATAAAAAAAGTCTTATCAATCAATTTGAGGTGGAAAGTCTCATGTCTTATAGCTCACATGCTTTCGATCCTGACAGGTTCCTCTCTTTCATCTGAAAAGGAAGCATGGATAAATTGTTATGAAATAAAGACAATGACCTTTCCCCATAGAAGCTTTGTTCCAGAGTGTCTGGAAGGAAAGAGTCATGAGGAGAAATCATTTGGAGTAAGAACATCCCTCTCTATAAGGATCATGCCAGTGAAATTTCCTTTTTCAAGGCTAGCCTGTTCTAATTCCATTCCATGTTTCAGGAAATGAGATCGAAATTATGTACTGTGACAAACCTGCTTCTGTATAAAAACATAAAAAGCAGGATTCTGTTTTTGTAATGAATTATACTTCAAGCTTAAAAAATCCCATGTGAAACATTTTGGATGTATTTTCTAGGTTGGCATAATTCAGTTTTTATAAATCAGGGCATAGAAAAAGACTTCGGAGAAAATGCTGATATTCTCCCTATCTTCTTTAAGTAGTGTAAAGAAGGGTTTGTCTGCTACACCAGGGGTGTCCAAACTTCAGAGCTCCAGATGTTTTGGACCACAACTCCCAGAATTCCAAGCCTAGATTGCCAATGACAAAGGACTCTGGGAGTTGTGGTCCAAAATATCTGGAGGGCCAAAATTTGGACACCACTGGTCTACACTATTTGAAGACAAGTTTCAGTGGGTTTGGTAGCAGGAATGAACAATAATATTCTTATGGTGCTGAATCTTGAAATCTGTACTAACAATTACCCCAATGAGAGGGGAACATGTTATTGTACTCTTGTTCGAAGTAGTACCCTCCACATGTGATGAAGTGGAATGTCTCATACCCAACCTGGCTACTGGCACCAAAATAAAAAAGGAAAAGTTATAGGCGGACAATTCCTCAAAGGAAAAATGGTAAATGTAGTACTTAGGGGAAACGTTTCCCATTTTTCCTTGAACACATTTGTATTCATTGTAACCGTATGCAAGATGAACACATTGACGACTTCTACCAAACATCATTATTTTCATATAAACAATTGAAAGAAAATTTCCAAAACCACAGTTTGCAAAAGCAAAGGTGGACAACACATTTGTTGGATCGCTCAAATATCAGCTTTCGAGCCCTCTGGGATCCTTCTTGAGGCTGGTTGTTGCAAAGGTGGGGTCAGTGGGCAAATGTCCAAAAATCATCAAGGCTAATTGCTGAGAATTTAGAATCTGTCAAGTCCCCAAACCAGAAATGACACATTTCTAAAACCAGCTGGAGGGGTGTTAGTATTGGGTTTCACTTCAGAGGATAGATAAGACTATTGTTTTTCACCAATCCTACTGACAAAAGGATACCAGTCACTCAGGGAACCCTCTGCTGCTTTTTGGCAATGGGTGTGGCTTATGTTTTGGCTGGAAGTAAGGCTGTGAGAAAAGCCAGCCTGTGTGGCCTTGGGCAAGCTGCACAGTTCCAGGGTGACACCAGAAGAAGAGGATGGTATAGCTCTTCTGAGTAGTCCCTGCACAGGGTCACTGTAAGTCAGAATTGCCTTGTTGGTGATTATTATTAAATAGTTAAAGAGCTTTATAGGTAATGATGACCAGCACTTTAAAATGAACACAGAAATTAACAGGGAGCCAATGAAGATGGTCTAAGAATAGGGGTATGTGTTCATATCTGCTGGTATCTGTAACTACTCTGGCAGCTGCATATAGAATCTCCTGAGGTTTCTGTACTGAATTCAAGGGGAGCCCTATGTAGGGGGGCATCACAGTAGTCTAGATTAGAAATTGTGGATGAAGTATGCACTGTTGATAGGCATTTCTTATCCATATAGGGGCCCAGCTGGGCAATCAAATGAAGTTGATTAAAGGCATAGTTGGAAACATCAGATATTTGCACCTCAGAAGGAGAGCTGGTTCCAAATGTACCCCCAGGCTGCAGACCTGATCTTTCCAGAGGAATACACTGCAGAAGTATTTCCATGCCTGTTGATATAAAGTACTAACTAAATGCAATCTTCCAGATGTTACTGAACTACAGTTCCCAGCATCCCTCACCATTAGGTTCATGGGGCTGATGTGACTTGGAGTTTGTTACAGAGGGGGTCACTTGAACAGTCTTCTGAAGGGATCTTAGCTAATTATGTTGTAGCAAAACAACAACTAATCAGGCAAGGAGAGAGGTTTAGATTGAAAGGAAGGAGAGTTAAGTACTAGGTGGAGCCTTGGCTAGCAACACAGACAGATGGGACTTGGATGTTAAAACCACTGGAGACATTTTGGAAATGAGACAAGACGGGATTGGTTGTGGAATCTGACAGATTTGAGGTTACAGGGGATTGATCCAGCATGAGTAACCTCTGTGCTTTTTGTGGGCCAAGGAAAAGTCCTAGAAGGGGCAAAGAGTGCTTTGGAGTGTGTTGTTATAAGCATGTAGTCAATCTGGGAAAGACTGGGTTTTTTTTTAGTGAGTAGTTGCTTCATTTGCTTTAAAATGCTATAGGGCAGTGACGGCGAAACTTTTAGAGACCGAATGCCCAAACTGTAATTCAAAACCCACTAATTTTTCACCACGTATGGCAATTTAACCTGAATACAGGTGGCTGAGTAGGGGCAATGTCAGGTGCCCACAGAAAGATCTCTGGATGCCACCTTTGGCACCTGTGCCATAGGTTCGCCAACACTGCTATAAGGTGTCCATTGAATTCATTAATACAACGAATCCATGTGCCTAGTATAAACCCTGTGTCTTTAAAAAGAATAGCCATTAATCATCAGAATAACCATTACTCATTATTAAGAGTTCGAAAAAGAAACTTCTGTTTCAGTTCTAGAATCTGCTTCAGTGTACTGTACTTTTTCAGCTTATGGGTTTAAAGACATTTTGCAAATACTGGCAATTAAATCTCATCAACCGTGGCTTAAGTGCTATGCTACCACCATTAGAAATTACTGCTATTTATTACATAAAATACAGAGGAAATGCACAGTGATTTGATTTTGCTGGTCTCAGTCAAATTATGAATCTCCCATTTTCAGTGAGAGATTTATCTAGATAGCCACAAGCTTCTTTAACCCTGGAATACCTTCGAGGCTCTTGAATGAACTGGACCGTCATCTTTTCCAGCCAATTGTGCAGACAGGACTGTGACTGAATCTTATCAAGGTTGTCTTTGCTGACTTGCTTTGCAGTCTAGAAACATTAGAAGCAGCACAGCTTTCTGCCTGTCAGTGATTGTTGGCAAAAATATGTGTACTGTGTTCTTTTTTTTTGGGGGGGGGGATAGCTTTTGGGATTGCCTTGTTTCATGGATGGAGTGTTGGGTTTGATGCTTTTATGTTTTGTGAACAGCCCAGAGTAGTAATCCATCACTAGATGGGTGGTATATACATGCAACCAACCAACCAATATTTAATTACAACATATTTTGCAAAACAAGCACCAGACCTGCCCAATATCTCTCTGCACTTCTGCTTGATAACATTTTCAAATTTTCCAACAAATTCTCTTTTAGCTTGTCATCTTCCTACCTGTTAAGCTTCTCCTCTTATGTATTTCATTTAGCAACTGCACACCTTGATATAAAATCCACTTGTTGCTTTCTCTATTTTGCTCACTTCTCTTTTTTTAGTCTATGGGTGAACTATGAAAACTCCACAGTCCTGCAGAACATTAGTGGCCAGGTTTTATGTACCCAAATTAAGATTAGGCTAGGAGATACCTTAATAGGTCACTAATAAAATAAAATAAAACAATGCAAGCTGAGCTTTTGATAGCAGGCTATATCAAAGCATTGTACCAAAATGCATTCTTGATAGAGGATGTAGTTTATCAGGCACTGAGATTCTTTGTGGCAAGATGGAATTCACCAGATGATGGTTAGATGTTGCAGGAGGCAGGGCTGATTTTAAAACTGCATCTAATAAGTCCTGGATAAGAAATGAATGTTACACCTGGTTGAATGGTTTACATTCTTGCCTCCAGGTCTCTGGCTCGTAAGCAGTCTCAAAATAATTTAGAGCACAGTCACATTGTTAAGAGATGATGCAAATTGCCTGGGATAATTATGAAATGATTTATTTGCTAGATTGGCATTCTGCTTTTCAACCATTATGGCTCTTAAAGCTGTTTCCAGAAAACTTGAACATACTGTAATTTAGAAGAGCAGTCAGTGATGGCATTAGAACAACAGACACAAAGTTTTATGCCAAACTCCAGAAGGGTCCCTTGAATAAAAATAACATGATGAAATCTAAGGATGTTTTAGGCACTCCTTCCACTGTGAAACATTACAGTAGGTTTTCACATTCCATTGCTTGCCGAGCTGTTGAATCCAACTCCCACCCTCCTAAGCCAGATGTACTGGCAGAAAATGATGCAAGTTGGCAACTGATCTGGAGGCTGCCACATTGGGGGAGCCTGTGCTGTACAATTAGAATAGGCAGGTAAAATGCAACTCAGATACAAAGTTTTCTGTAGACATGGGGAAAGGATGCAAGCACCATCTCCTTACTACTTTTTCAAAAAAGATGTTTCCAAAAGTGGTACCTCATATGATTAGCTCCTCCAAAGGCAGCCAAGGGAGATCTACAATCATTTCATTCTTACTGCAAAAGCAAAGGAAAGCAAAATGTTCTGCTTATATACCGTCCCATAATGCTTACAGCACTCTCTGGGTGATTTACAGTTTAATTTTGTAGGCTATGCATTGCCTCCCCTCCCAGCAAGCTGGGTGCTCATTTCTCCAACCTTAGAAGAATGGAAGGCTGAGTGAACCTTGTGCCAGCTACCTGGGATTAAACCCCAGGTCATGAGCACAGTTTTAGCTGCAGTACAGGCATTTAACCACTGTGCCACAAGGCAGTGGTTGGTTGACCCTTTCTAGAGTTTCCTAGGTAGACAGCACAGAAATGATTCATTATTTTCTTCTTCTGGGGAGTTCCTGAGACTATGCAGCTTTCCCAAGGCTACACAGGATGCCCTTTCTCTAAGGAAGCCCAATGGGGCATCAAACTTCCAACCTGCAGCTCAGCAGCCAGATACTTAAGCCACTGAGCTCTCCATTTGGCTGAATTGGTACATCCCATTGCAAAAGTGCAGAGCTTACATAATGTTAAATTTGAAAAGCATAACCTCTTTTTTAATTTTTTTGGAGGAGAGGCAAGAGGAGCACCTCTCGTATGTCTTCCAAAGTATTTGTTATGCTTTCCCAGTTGAGTGCTAGCTCAGATATTCACTGCAGTTCCACAAGTTGTTATATCAGTTCAGAGCTATGCCACTTGCTTAAAAACAAAACAAAACAAAACAAACAAACAAAGACACCCCACTGCCAATGTCATGCCAGGACACACCTGTCACTGTTGCTTTGGACAAATGTAGGTTACAGCATATGCCAGAAAGGGTTAAAAAGTGATTTTAGCACCACAAACATACATTATTCCTTGTTGTCTGAATGAAAAGCAATAAATCCCCTTGGGGGGGGGGGATGAGGCTTTTTGTGTGTTGAACAGATATAAAAACATCAGCTTTAAATGAGACACAAGCCACAGAATAAATTGCAATAGTGTTCAGCTGGAAAAAATAAGCAGTCTTTAAAACCCTTTTTTTAATAAAGCACATGCTAAATTTGCTGAAAGTATGGGAAAGGAAATATCCATTGCCAGCTTTTTTATATTCATGGCATTCATCACTCTATCAAGTAGTATATTTGCAAAAGGTAGCAACAATTAGAGAACTATTCAAGTCAATCAATCAATTTCATTTTACAGCCAAAGGCCCAATAAGAAATATTCAAGTGCCCTGCTATATCCTATGTAATGTGGTGTTTCTGCCTCTAAATGTATTTATTTATATTTATATACTGCCCAACTTTCCGAAGGAACTCTGGGCGGTTCACAGCAAGAATAAAAGCTTTTCCCAGAGAACTCTTAATATAAATCCTTGGCTTTAAAGAGAACTGAACAAAAGTTCTACATTGAACTAACAGTCTACATAGGACCATCAAAGGGCCACCCCCCGCCCCCCAATTTTAGGATAGGCCAGTGGCATCTCCAATGCCATGCCAGACCTCCCTCCAGGAATTCCAAGGGGGTTCCACTCACTGCTGTTGCCGTCTTCAGGATCCCTTTGGCCAGCTTGCACCTGGTGCTACAAGTTTGCACATCAAACCTTAGTTGTGCTACAACTCCTGGAACAAATCAGCAGTTCCTCCCTCAGCTGAGCAGTGTTTGCTCCTCGCATTGGCATCAAGGACAGTGAGAGGAGCAGAGATCCCACACAGTAATAAAGCCCCATTCACCGCACCAGCCTCACATGGCCCCTCATCAGCATCTGCCTCTTGTCACCAACTGGCTCTCCGGCTTGTTGGACAATAGATGCTTGCGTCAAGGCTGCCTTAACCCTTTGAGGCACAGTCTTTGTCAAGGAAGAACGGAGACCTGGATGGGAGGGGAGGGGGTCAGGGATCCTTTTGCAAGACATTGCACTGCCTCATCCAGAGGAGCAAACCATACTCCTTACCTGGTTCAAGGTGTAAGGTACTCCAAGCCAAGAAACTTAATATGGGCATATGAGGCAGAATATTTTGCTAGTCATTAAGAACATAAGAACCACCTTGCTGGAACAGGCCACAGCCCATCCAGTCCAGCATTCCGTCTAACACAGCGGCTCACCATTTGCTTCAGGGCATTCCCAAGCAGATGTATTCAGCTGCTTACAATTCCCCGCAAATGGTATTGAGAGATATCCTGCCTATCTCGCCAACCCAGAGGTTGTTTTTAGGCATCCATAATGATAGCCATCAATACCCTTGGTTCTCCATGAAACCTCCCAGAATAGTCTCTCTCTGTCTCTCTATCTGTCCCTGTGGCAAGAATTAATGAATGTAATATGTGCACCTCAATTTAAAAAGGATGTTGACAACCTCGAGCAGGTGCAGAGGAGGGTGACCAGGATGGTTGAGGGTCTGGAGGAAATGTCTTATGTGGAATGGCTTAGGGAACTGGGAATGTTTAGCCTTTCAAAAAGAAGGCTGAGGGGGATATGATAGCTATGTTTAAATATTTGAAAGGATGTCATATTGAAGAGGGAACAGGTTTGTTTTCCATAGCTTCAGAGACTAGGACTCGCGGCAATGGTTTCAAACTACAGGAAAAGAGATTCCATTTGAACATTAGGAAGAACTTCATGATGGTTAGAGCTGTCTGGCAGTGGAATATGCTGCCACGGAGGGTGATGGAGTCTCCTTCTTTGGAGGTTTTTAAGCAGAGGCTGGATGGCCATCTGTCGGGAGTCCTGTGATGGGGATTCCTGCATGGCAGGACGGTGGACTAGATGGCCCTTGAGGTCTCTTCCAACTCTATGATTCTATGATTCTATGATTCTATAAATTGTTCTCTTTTCACATAACTTGAATGATGTGTAAGAGTGCTGCCCAATTCTATTTAATGGCAGTGTCAGACCCTGTACATCTCTGCTATTGCTCAAGATATAATAAACTTACAGGCAGTGACAGCATGTAACCACACCTATGTTCATGTTCCCATACTGTATACATATATTCACTTTCCTAACTTCTCCTTCAGGGTACAGTACTCTGGAAAGTGTTTCCTTTTCAAAGCAGGAAGGAGCACCCGAGCGTCCAGTATCTATTAGGAACAACAGAGGAAAGTCCTAATGCTGGTTGCCTTTTCTCAAGCAAGCCAGGGCAATTCTGGGAAGTTTCCAGGATCTTTACCAGGACAAGCCTTGGCTAGAAGACAGAGATGGAAACCATCTTCACCAGGCAATGTGAGACTTCTTAAGTTTATATGTTCCTTTTATCCTAGGACAATCTATCTTTCCATATCTTTTCCATTTAGAAATTCAGGTGTGGATTCACCTTTAGGTATGTGGTCGAGCAGGACTGGAGAGCCTCTGGTCTAGGTAGATGTCATCAGTATCTAACTCTGTGCAGCCTCAGTCAGCATGGACAGTTGTCAGGGCTGGTAGAAGCTAGTTTGAATGCACATATTAGTAAAGCCTTTGGTTCCACGCCATTGGAAAGGATAGTAGAGTTTATTATGTAAGGGCAGTGGTGCTAGAAGAAACAGTGTGTTATGTGCCATCAAGTGAGAACAATCTTACTGGACTCAATCATCCATAGGGTCCCTTCCAGTCCTACAGATCTTACATTATTATTGTTATTATAGCAAGCCTAATAGGGTTTTCTAGACACATGGGATGTTTATATTGTGCCTTTATCAGTTCTACTGACCGCAGTGAGTTTCCATGTCCATCTGGGTATTTTAACCTAAGTACCCTGAGTTTTAGTCTGTCGTGGCATCATAGAGGATAGACATGTATAGAATTGCATTCCCCACCCCCACCCCAGCGGGGAGGCATTATCAGTGGAAAACCAGCTTTATGGGGGATTTGTCTGGTTGCTCTTGCACTTGAGGATGTATCTTTACTTATAAAGACCATAATTATAAATTTGAGGGGGCAGGGGCAGGGGATGCTGTGTCAGCGAAATTTCTGCTACATTTAGTATAAAATGGTGGAAATTGCTGCGAAGTGTGCAGGCCCCCCCCCATGTTTTGAGTCATTGGTACGATGGCCAGCCTCCTTGTGTGTAGTGCTGCTTGTGCTGTGGCAGTGAGGTCATCAGCTGTAGCAGATTTCTCCAAAGTACAGAATTAACTGGTACATGTGGCACCACCACCTCTACCCAAATCAAAACAAGGGAACTCTTTCATTTGGGGCTATTTGCTGTTCCTGGTGATGTCACTCCTCTTGCTTGCCTTGATACTAGCCAATAGGTTCATTTTTGATATTCCTGGAGAAATCAGGTATAGGACAAAATAATGCCCAAGCAGAGATGACTTTTGGGGCAAAACTAATAAAAGGGGATGGGAGGCTTCCCCATTGCTAAAACCCACCACTATTCAAAGCTGCAATTCTATGCACATTTTTTTTTGGGGGGGGGGGAGCCAAGATAAATTAGTTTTGAAAAAAATATTCATGGGATCAGGCAGAGCAGTTGATTGTTGTCACACACAGCAGTGAAGGGAGGTGCATAGTTTAAGGCAGGCATGTCGAAACTTTGGCCCTCCAGATGTTTTGGACCACAACTCCCACAGTCCTTTGCCACTGGAAATACAGCTTTGGAATTCTGGGAGTTGTGGTCCAAAACATCAGGAGGGCCGAAGTTTGGTCATGCCTGGTTCAATGGGATAGCTTAATATCTCCCCCTTCTTTCAAAGCAGAGATCCTTACTTCTGCCCATATCTGTCTGGATTGGTGATCCCTGAAGCCTTCCCATGATAGAAGCAGGTGGCTGGAGAGAGGAGGCGTCTGATACAGACACTGCCTGACAGTGTCAAGCCAGGCCCCCCTCTCCAGTGGGAACAGAGCATGAGATCACCAAGGAGAGCAGGCTGGTTTCAGGGCACACTGCCAGCTGAGGTCACGTGGATGAAAGAATCAAAACGAGATCACTGGTGGGAGGACCATAAAGAAGAGCAAAGTACCCTCGCCAGCCTGCGGTCCTTCCATCCTAGCTGTTTGCCAAGCTTGGAAGTGTGGAGGAACAAGTGGCTGTGCCCCGTGGACTCTAGCTCTTGGCATGTGATTGAAGTCCATGGTTCCAACCCCGACAGCTTTATGCCAAGCTGATGAAAGAGCAGCTGTGCATTCTAAGCAGTACTTGCCCAAGAACCATGCTGCTGTTGGCACACATGGAATGGCTTAGCGTGTTGCTGCCTATGTTTCTGCTGGAGCACCTGCAGCTGGAAGAGAGGGACCAGAGCCACTTGGGTTTATCAGCTATATTGAGCCTTCACCCATATGGAACAGGCTCTCTTATGCTCTTTCTCAACTCTGGTCTCTAGGGTAGCTTCTAGAAAAAGACAACCAGAGAGGAAGAGTGGTGCTGAAGAGAAACCTCACAAAATTGTCTGATCACTCCTACACGTTTTCTCTTATATATATTCCATCCCTTTTGTAACCTAAACCTGGCAGAGATGGTACAGATGATCTGTAATTAGAAAAGAGAACTCCTTAACTGCTTGACGTGTTTGAGTATAGAGCAAAAGCTTGAAGACATAAGCACAGGAATCCTTTGAAATAGGATTTCTGAAATATGACAGTCTGTCTGAATCATGTCTCCCCAACACTAATGGGTTTTCAGCTCTAACTGCAGACTACATGTCCATCTGTTGCTGCCCTCATGAGCCTAGTTTTGTCAAGCACTGTAGCGTAACAGGAAGTTGAGTCATGTCAACAGGACTTCTTTTCTTGTGGGATCGAAACGTTTGGCTGCTCATCCAAGTACCTTCTTCAGACTGAAGAAGCGTTTTGAATGAGTAGCGAAACATTTTGATCCCACCAGAAAAGAAGTCCAGTTCCCACGACTCAACTCCCAGATAATCTTATTGGGATTACGGGGCATCTCCACAGACTGTAGTTTAAATGACTGTCAAGAGAGTAGGAATTTAAAAAAGGCTAACAAGCCTTTAGTGTGTGTCTATGCAGGGATGCGATAGCATACAAGAAGGAAAGGAAATAAGAGAGAGAGAGAGAATTTTCAGTCTGTGAACCAAAAAATAGGACAGTGTGCTGTGAAGATAAGCACCTGTTTGCTGGTAGGCATGTGAACTTTACTTACCTAGAGCTGATCCTTGCTGTAACAAGGCTCTCGTCTTTTGCCCAGGCTCTGGGGCTGGCTAGGATGCTTATGTCGCATCCTCCTTCCCCTGGAGTTGACTGGTGGGGCATTTCACAAAATGTGACCTGAGGACAACATGAAAATCTGTCTCCTCTCTTTCCCAGCTTGCCTCTGCCTGTCAAGCAACAGGTGCACCTCCTTCCTCCTGCCCATCCACCCGATGCGGCAGCTGATAGGCTTCTCGCTCGTTCTGACCTTTGCCCAGGCAGGCAGGTACATTCTCAAGCTGGGTGGAGAAGGTGGAGACACAACCTGCTGTCGTCCTTGGAAACATTCCAGCTCGGTGACTGTGCGCTTGAGGAAAGCGGAAATAACATTGCTGGCAGAGCAGGGTTAGGAAGGAGGATATATATTACAGGCAGAGGTAGGCAAATACAGAGCAACAGAGATATTCATTAACTCTTACAGGACTGGCTAATTGCAAGGCAGTCGACATTCCCTCTCTCTCCGGTGAAAGCCAAGTCACGATTTGTCTTTTTTGAAGGCTAGTAGGAGCCCTGAGGACAATGTTTCGCGCACAAGGGGGTGCCCGGATTGAAATTCTGTTCATTGATGTGCCACTCTTAACACTTAGTTGCCATGAGCAAAAGGGGGAATCTTTTGACACGTTTCTCAGAAATAAGAAATGTTCCTGTGGGATAAAATGAATTCTTCTGTTGACCCTAAGAACAAGAAGTTATAATACTTTTAGAACAGAAGAGCTGAAAGGAACCCTATTGGTCATTGAATCCACTTCCTATCAATGAGGCACATTGGGAAATCAAATTCCCAACCTCTGACGTGGCAGCCAGAAACCTAAGCCACTGGGTTCTCTAACAGTTCCTACTGAGTAGAATCTCTTCTCTGTTCTTGGTCTCCAAGACCAAGTTCTCTGGTCAGAACACTGCACTAAAATTTAAAGGGCTAAGGGTCTTTAGGCAGATTTAGTGCTATGTATGCAGCTGATAGAGTCTAAATGACAGCAGCAATGCAAATAGATTTTCTTCCTCTTAGCTCTGCGTCCAGTCCCACATGTCATGCAAAACTACTTCTAGCTTGATCTTCCCTAGCTTCAAGAATATGTGTACTGTATTGCTCTAGTGCAGTGATGGCGAACCTTTTAGAGACCGAGTGCCCAAACTGCAGTTCAAAACCGACTAATTTTTTTGCAAAGTGTCAATACAGTAATTTAACCGGTATAAAGGTGGCTATGAAGGGGCGATGTCAGGTGCCCACAGAAAGGGCTCCGCGTACCACCTTTGGCACCCGTGCCATAGGTTCGCCATCACTGCTCTAGTGCTTTCTTCTAACTGTCTCTTATTTTAGACCACCAGACAGGTGACAATTCCTTAAGATAATGTGATTTCTAAGTTGTGCCAAGCTTTAGGATTCTATAACAACATTTTTTTCAAATTTTAATGTAGCTCCTTCTACGCATTGCAATACTGAACATTCCTTTCCCAGAAATGATAATATATGTATCTTCCCACAATGCAAGGAAGAAATGGGTAGGACTTTGATTTTTGAGATTGTTGCTCTGTAGCTCAACACCTCCTTCCAAGTATAATGCCTGATGGTGCGAATCATTACACTATAGTTCATAAGTCTTCTTTCCTTTTGTGGTGCTGTTTTCCCACTATTTTTAGTGTTAACATTTTTCTCCCAGAATGATTCCAGTTTGTACAACTTGGCAAAATAGTTAGCCATTGCTCTCTCAGATGGCCCAAGGTGATCCAAAGAGATGGGTTTTCACAAAGACAGAGTTATACCAGTAGTAGTGTACATGCACTTGAATGCAAATCAAATCCTACAGGTGTTATGATTGATTAAATGTACGTATATACCATCCATCTGGCACCTCTTGGATGCATGCATATTAAAATGCAAATTTAGTGTATTCCAAAAGGGAGGCATGTTTATTAGTACTGTGGAGACACAGCTAAATGCAAACATACATTCCTGTTCAGAAAGCATACCTTGCAGTGCCATCATGATATGAGCATAAAGGTTCTGCTGCCTCAGAATCCAATGAAAAGCTGTATGGCTAACATATCTAACAAGAGCCATATTGCCATTTTCTGGCTGTTTCATGAACAAACTAATTCATGAGTAAGCCTTTAGCACCAGCAATCTGCAGTAAGATGGTTCTTTAGCTCTGTGTTGCTCCTCTGTTCTCCAAACAGGCTGAGATATACTCCTAGGTGTGCTCTCAAGTGGAATCTTATGAAACGTGTGTATATGTCCATGTGAGACTGCAGACACACTTATTTATTTATTTTATTTATTTAGCTTATATACCGCCCGTCTTCTGTGAAAACATATAGGAAAAACTATTCTCCTAAGTGAAACATTTCATCTTGTTGAAGATAACCCCAAATAACATTAGAGTTTTTTTAAAAAACTTGTCAGAAAGATTGTGCCAGTCACCTGACAATTACCAACAAAATGATTTAATCACATCTGCTTTCATTATAATAATACAGTAACTGATGACGAGGTGACAATGATCCAGCATTTGGAGGCAAATGTAGCATCTTTTAGTTTATAGCAAGCAGGCCAAGTAGTTTACTTTGGACAGCAGTCATTGTAACCAGTGCACACTTTAAAAAATTATATCTTTTCATAATTTAGGAAACAAAATTTTACAAATCATCTGATCAAAACTGTTATTATGGAACATGTCTTAGACTGCAGAGGCTGGAGCTTCATATTTTAGTACCTATTATCCTCAAATCAGAGCTTGGACCATTATTTTTTTAAAATTAATGTTTCCTGTTACACATTACCCTTTGGAGGAATGTGTTACACTGCATGTTACACAAGAGCAATTTGCTGCAAAACTCATTAACGGTGTATTATTTTAAAACCCTATTTAAAACGGCAAAGGTGGTCCCACCTCTCCTAACTGATCTTCCTAAGTATCATATTAAGAATAATGAGTAAACAAAATGTTAGTAACATTATGTTTAAATAGTAAGCACGGTAATATCCATTCCTCAAACAATGTTTTAATGGTAATTTTATTTTTAATGTATTGGATCCAACTTCTAAAATCACCTTCTGATCTGGATGCCAATTTGAGACCAGGGATTTGAAAACCCTCATGGGTCCAGCAGTCATTTTTCTTCCCTGGGACCCTCCAGGCCTGCAGAGAACACCGAGAAACCAACAAAAACAAACAAACAACAAAAACAATCAAACCTGAAACTAAAACAGCAAGGAAGTCCACATCTGATTTAAGCAGTGGTGGTGATTATGGCATGCTTAAAATTCGACTCCCTACTGTTGGGAACTTCATGTTTCGCCTCCACCCACGCAAAGACCTTAAGTAGAAAAGCTGGGGACTGGAAAGACCATCTCAGGTGGTCCTCAAACTGCTCTTTGTTCACCGTGGTCTATACAAATCACTGCAGAACTTACTGAATGGTACTCAAAATTGCCTTTGTGAGCTAGTTAATCATTGGTGCATTGTTCAAGAGATGGGTATCAAATGGTCTGGGAGCTCTGTCTTGCTCCCAGGAGTGCTGACCCATCTCACCGTCCCACATCCTCAGGGCTCCTTTTCATGTACCCCACAGACCTTGTTCCATGTAAGCTGAGAAAAAAACAAAGAGGCACTTTAATTAAGGGATGGGTGATCTCAATGAGGCTGAAGGCCAGTTTTTGCAGATATGCTGGCAGCTGAAGCACTGCAGTCGGACAGAGTGGGGTTAAAGGGGAGGGGATGGCCAAAGGGCCATTGATACAAGAGGTTTTCATTAACAGGAAAACGTGTCAAACTTTAAAAGGATGTTTTAAAAAAACACGGAAAAGCCGTCTAGTAAATCCAAATGGCAAACAATAAAAACAAAAAAGAATGGGAAAAGTTGTACCATTTTCAAGCAGTCCCTACTGTCCTTCTCATATCTACTCAAGACAAATTATAAAATGAGAATGTGGTGGGCAAGTGTGTGTGTCCTTTCTGACATATCTGTTTGCATCCAAGTGATGCAGGAGGCCCGTCACCAGTCATGTCTGCTCTAAAAGTTGACAAAACTATGCTATGTAGTAGAGACATGACTTCACATATGTGCAGCAACCTTCTTTCCTTGGAGTTCTCTGTGCTCTTTCACTTGCTTCTCTTGTCTTAGAAACCGGGAACATATTAGTATGAGACAGATAAATCCAGTCTGACTTGTTTATTGTTTCCTTTCACATTTACCTCTGTACAGAGCTTGAGGTGTTTAAAAGAAAAACTGCCCAAACAAAGAGGAAAAACGTCACTGGGGCCAGGCTGGGTTTTTGCTCTAATTACAGATGAAGAGCAACAGATAATTTGAGCCACGATGTAGCCAGCTTCTGCATAGGTCACTCCGTGGGTATAGCACTCTTTTTTTTCCTGTCTAGCACGGGAAGTTTTCCACCTGATGCAGGCCGGAGAGCAAGGGCTCTTTCTTGCCCTTCTCTAAGGTGTTTGATTTCCAACCGCTGCATTTCAATGATCCTCTCTGTTTCTTCCTCTGGATTCAGCCGCAGGATGGCTGGACCTTCGTGGTCAGGGGAGGGAGCTGGAAGACATGGGAAGTCAACCTTTTTAATCATAACTGTAGAACATGCCTCCAGAGACAAACCAGATTGGGACATCCAGAAAAAGAGAATGGACAGAGAAGCAATATAGGTGCTCCAATGTACTGTACTTGATAATATGACCTAGTCAGGTATCAGTATTGTAGATCAACTAGATTCATGGAAACCACCTTGCCTAAGTCCCCATTCTATGAAACTTAGGCCAGAAACAGAAGCTTGAAATAACCTATGCATGTTGTTGTTATGTGTTGTCACATCACATCGAATGTAATGATTTTACCGGTGCCGCCCCCCACTGAGTTTCCATGGCTGAGTAGATTTGAACCCAGGTCTCTTGAATCCTAGTCAGTCACTTTATCTACTACATCCTACTGGCTAGAAGAGGAAAAATTCCTCACTAAGTTTAGTAGCTGAATGTTACAGCAGAGTTTCTATTACTCTTAAGATTATGCAGATTAATTTACTTTGTTTGGTGACTGCTCATCAGGATTTAAGCATGAGACTCCTTTCAGGTTTAGTTTCACAAAGCCTGGAGGCCAGTCTCAATGCTCTCTTCATCCATCATCTTCCTAAAACAGTACTGTGCTTTCTGGTTTAATTGGAAGCTATCTCTAACATCTGGCTTTAGATCAAAGAACTATGTAGCATTCATGTATACCACCATGTTAACAGGAATATTTCTGCAGCTGAGAACACTGATCCATTTAAAATACAGTGCTGGAAGAGATATCTGTGGATATCCTGGATCCAGAAAGACAAACAGGTGAGTCCTGGATCAAATGAAGTCTGAACTATCTCTAGAGGAAAACATGATGAAGCTGAAAATCCTTTGCTTCCATCCTGAGAAGCTAAGATGGAAAAAGGCACTGATGCTGGGGAAAGCGAAAGGCAGAAAGAACAGAGATAGAACAAATATGAGATGGGTTAACTCAGGGAAGCCACAGTCTTGAGTTTGTAAGAGCTGTGCATGGCTGTTGAGGACAGGACACGTTGAAGATCTCTCATTCGTAACGTCTCCATAGGTTGAACTTAACAGCCCATCAGAACACAGTAGCAACAACAGAAATTTGTTTGCAGTGCACAGTTTTGTACAGACTGGAGCATGTACAACAATTTAAGTCTTGGGCTGGATGAACCAGTTTGGTCGGTCTGTTTGGCCCACAGCCTGGAAGTTCTACATCCTTGACATATGTGACTCTTGTACAAAATATAAGTATTATGTGTATTTACTTATCTGACTTTTACTAGCCAGAATTTTCATTTTGTAACTCAAAAGCATGAATCTGTTCAAACAACATACACAGATAGATGTCTGTAAAGATTCTCAGTCATCCAGGTGAGGTTATATGGAAGTTGAGTCATGGCAACTGGACTTCTTTTCTTTTGAGATCGAAACATTCCACTACTCATCCACGTAGCTCAGTCAGTCTGAGGAAATTTAGTGTGAGGCTTCCAAATTGGTTTCAACCTTGGTTTCACACCATTCTGGTCTGAATAGACTCGTTAGGTGGACAGTGGCCTGAATGGGCTTGTTAGCTGGACAATAGCTGGAATAGGCTTGTTGTTAGATGTACAATGCCCTGGAGTGTGTGAAAGTTAAACCATGGAGATGTGAAGTACTTCTGATTTATCTAGGGATCAATGATAGGGCATTATGATTAAGTGGCAGACAGATTGTGCAAGAGGGATTTTCAATACACACATGAATGGCTTCCCTGATCCCTCTCTCGAACCACGTATTATCTCTTTCTAATACGTGTACATCCTCGTCTTTGAATGAGTGTTCCTTGTCCTTCAAACATACATAGATCCAATCAAAGATTGGTGGCCTATTTCACGTATCAGAGACTCGAGGGACAGATAACAGAAAGAAAAAGTCTGAAATACTTTTCATCAAAGTGCAGAGGGCAAGGGCGAAGAAAAGAAAGAAGTGAGTACCTGTGGTTTGCACTGCTTGCTTCTTGTGTTTTCTAAGAAGCCCCAAAGCAGACTGGAGGTCATGAACTTGAGTGCGCGTGACCTTCAGTTCTCTCCGCAGCTCATTTATTTCTTTAATGAGGCTCACATTTTCCTATAGGATTAAGAAACACAGTTTGAAATGATATCTTTTCCTAAAGTACCTAAAGGTTCAAAGACTCATGTGTTAAACTAGAGATTCTGGAGCAGCCACAATCCCAATGAATTTATGTTCTCTCAGTCTGATGGAAATAGAAAGCCTGCAGTGCTTTTAATAGCACAGAGATGTTTGTTAATAACAAAGAGATGTGCTCATAGGTGAGGAAGTATCTTGAGTCCGACTCGACATGGTCCTTCAAGCCAGATGGCTGCATGGATGATTGGCCCCTGCTCCTGTGGAAGAGGGGCTCTCATGACCTCAGCACTCAGTCTTTATAGCGTGGTCTCCCTATGCTGGAACTGGCAGGGAGGAATAGTAAACATTCCTTCTAGAAAGTGGTAGTAAGGGAAAAGACACTACATGCTGAGTGGTCCAAATCCCTTTTCTGATCAAGCCAGCAAGTTATCACATTTGATAAGGTATTCTCAGAATAAGAAATTTGTAATTCAGGCTGTGCCATAGGTTTTTCTTTTCTGTGCTCATGGCTCCCACTACATTGGTGGCACAATATTTGGAAATCAGCATGTAAATGTTTGTGCAGCCAATACATACAAACTCTTTCCCATTCCATACAGCTGGTATGATAGGCAAATGTATGCTGATGTGAAGAACAGTAGCTTCTCATTCCTCTCCTTCCAGTGGTCTGAAGATAGTGCCACCATTGTGGTTTTGGATTTAACAACCCTGAACAACAACTGCTACTTTAACAAACCATTAAGACACTTCTCATTTATGTCAACCAGAAAGGGGGCCTGGAGGTACGTGAAATGCTCAAAAGAATAGTTAACATTTGCTGACTTCCAGTGAGTTTCCATGACCAAGCAGCAATTTGAACCAAGGTCTCCTGTATCCTACTCTGACACTCTATCCCTGATACTGCGTTGGGTATCAGAACAATCGTTTGTTGTTGTTCTTCGCTGCTAAATCACTTCAAAAATAATAACAGCGAAGGTATGCTAAATCAAATGAGATAGGTTCTAAAAGAATGGAGCACTGGCAAATGCCCTCCAGATCTCTACATTTTCTGCTCTTATTACATGCTCCAGCAAAGTCTTACCCTATTGGTTTCCAGTACCTTCCAACTCAGGACGTATTTGGCAATTATTGTTTATACTTATATTTCTGGATATTCTATGGCTAGGAACATTTAGAAAAAATTCACAGGGAATAAATGGAATTTCTTCCTCTTTCTTGTGCTGGTACCTGCATAATGCGCACATAGTCTGTACGATGGATCTCGCCTTCTTTTATCAACTTTTTCTTCAGGGTAGCCAGGTTGCGCTCAAGATGCTCTCGCTGCCGTGTATACTCCAGATGCAAATCTGTCTCAACCCCAACAATTTCCACCTGGAACAGGCAAGGAAATGAGCTCAAAAGAGAGAGGATTGAGAGATACATTGTTGAGAGGGAGGAACGGCGACTTACCATATCTGCCTTCTGCACATACTTTTCATAGATATCCCTGATGCTTTCTTTTAGTTTCTTGGGCTCCTGGATAAGGCCTACACAGTCATGGAGGTCAGTTTTCAATCGCTTGACAAGGGCTTCCATGTCTCGCTCCTGTGGGCAGTGAAAAATTAAAAAAACTGTTTCACCAGAATGCACTGTCTGATGGCTAGGCCTTACTGGTTTGGCCCAGTCTTTCAATACTATTTGTGAAATACATACCAACTAGAGGGGATTCAACCCACAGGGGAAAAATCACGGCAAAACATCTCATCTTCAATGAATTTATATTCGACACAGGGTGTTGGTCACTTTTAGCAGGGGTGGGGAACCCTTGGCCCTTCAGATGTTTTCAACCACAATTCCCATAGTCCTTTATCACTGGCAATATAGGCACAGAATTCTGGGAGTTGCAATCCAAAACATCTGGAGGAGCAAAGATTTCCCCACCCTGAATTATAGCCTTGCTTCTTAGTAATTTATCAGTTCCTATCTGACAGCTAGGATTTGTGAACTATCCTTAGTAAAAAGCTGAACAATGTGTATGATTATTGCATTATTTGTAGGGTAGTTAAAAAAACAGCGAGGAAGGGATAATTTTTACAGTTGTAGACACTTCAGTTTTGTTGCCTGCATTATTAGTAGTTCTTTGGTACAAAAATACAGTATATGTAAAAATATAAATATATTTAATAAAAATGGTATATTTAAAAGAGAAAAATGACTTATTGTGCAAATGCAAACAACAGAGGTGGGTTCAGACAGTTTAGTCCCACCTCTGTCAAGCAGGTCCATGGAGATGATAACTTTCACAGATTAATCTTTGATGGAAAAACCATGACCAAGCGTTTCATGTTACTTCAGCACAGTACACCCTGGGCAATAAAAATTGGACTGTCTGTTTTGTGTCCCTTGACGTCTCTTATCACTTTCTTCACTCATGCTAGACTGACCTTCTGCATCTCTTTGTGCATCTCACGGTCTGTGGCTTTCAGCTTTAGCCTCAACTCTGCGATGTGCAGTTCCAGCTGAGTGTTCTGCTTGTGGAAACGTTCCAGCTCACCCTCCATCTGCAGAGACACATGAGAACGGATGAAACTGTGAGGCAGACGGAACAAACCTCAGAAGAGGGGGTGGGCTGCCTCATGGCTCTCACCTCCTGGATTTGCTCCTTCATGGCCTTGATATCATTCTCACGTGGTTCTATTTGCTTCTTTAACTCCTTGATTTTGTAATCAAGCACAAACTTGAATTTTTCCAGCTCCTGGTTTTTTTTCTTCAGATCATAAATTCGCTTCTCCTGAGGCAAATAAAAACAGGCATGTGAACAAGCAGAATCCAAAGAAGCACAGGTATACAGGCCATACCTTCCTCCCTACGGCCGTTAATCAGGTAATATTGAATCAGAACTGATGTATGTGAGTTAGTGGCACTTAGGAGTGCAGGATGCGTACAGAGCTCCAAGAGCAAGCCGACAGACCAGTAGGCAGACGGAAAGTTGTGGTTTCAAGAGTCAGATGTTTTCTCCCTAGTGGCACTTTGTACTCAAAGAGCAGCTGGGAATTGCTGGGTTGAGGGGGAGAGGGAAGGAGGGAGGGTCAGGTGAAGAACATTGTACCTCGTCTGGGTACAATGGCCCCCTCCTTAGCCTGGGGGGTGTTTCCCTCCAGCCTACGGACAAGGCCAGGAATCTGGGTGTGGTCCTGGATTCAGCCCTCTCCCTGGAAGCCCAGGTGACGGCGGTATCCAGGGCCGTTTTCTTCCAACTCCGCAGGATCGCCCAGATCTGCCCATACCTTGATGAGTCCTCCCTGAGAACAGTTGTGCAGGCCCTCGTTATATCGGGGATTGACTATTGCAACACACTCTACGTGGGGTTGCCCTTGACCATTGTCCGGAGATTGCAGAGGGTGCAAAATGCAGCGACCAGGCTGGTGGTGGGTGCTCGTAAATACGACCATATCACCCCAGTTCTGGCGCGCTTGCATTGGTTGCCCATTGCTCTCCGGATAAGGTTCAAGGTCTTGGTTTTCAAAACCCTCCACGGCTTAGGACCTGAGTACCTGGTGGAGCGGATCCCCCAGAGATCAACTAAGGCCAGACCCACTGGATTGTCGCAGGCGCGCTCACTCAGGGTGGCCACTCCGAGAGAGGTGCAGAAGTCAGCAACCCGTAACCGCGCCTTCTTGGATGAAGGCCCCTCTCTCTGGAATCAACTCCCAAGTGAGCTACGCCTTGCAGAGTCCCTGCCCGCCTCCAAAAGGGCACTGAAAAAGTTGCTCTTTAAGGAGGCATATGGTGACCTTATTTCTGCTTAATTTATTTCTGTTTAATTTCTTTCCCCTTAATTCATCTGCTGCTCCCCGCCAAAGGTTTCCCTCCTTGCCACCTTTATTTTATATTTTTATTTTTATTTTTATTGCATTTTTATCTTTTTTGCAGTTTTAATCGTGTCTGTAGTAGTTTTATCTATTTTATTGTGAACCGCCCTGAGTTCCTATATGGAAAAAGGCTGTGGTATATAAATGCGCCAAATAAATAAATAAATAAATAACAGAGGACAGCTTCTGAGAGACCCCCACCTTGTCTTGGATGGTCTCGTCTCTTTCTTGAATCTCTCTCTTCAAGCCCAGGATGTCCTTCTCTAAGGCCTTAATGATCCCCTGCAGCTTCTGCTGCTCCAGCTTCATTCCCTCAATGTCACTGCAACGTTCCTCAATCTCTTTCTGGAGGCTGTTGAACTAATTAAGAAATAATGACCTTACTAATTTTTGTACTCATGTCAGATATTCATGTGGCATATGATTTCAATTGCCACATGGCCGAGAGACAAAAAGTGCTTCAATCTTATTAAAATTCCAAAGGATCAGCTTTTAAGGCTGATAACAGAGGAAATCTGAACATACCTTTTTCCTCATGATTCCTGTCTCCCCTTTTAGCCGCAGATTGGATTCTCTTTCGTCCCGAAGTCTCCTCTCATATTTGATTTTAATGTCTTGAATTTCTCGATCCTCATCTTCCTCAATCTGTTTCTTAGTTTCCTCAAATTCTCGAAGCTGTTGCCTTGCATCATCTTGCGCCTGAAAGTTAGGATGGGTAAAAACAAGAAGAGGGAGTGAAAGAAGCCTGGACGACATGGCTGGGAATTATATAGAAATACAATAGTGCCTTGTAAGATGAATTTAATTTGTTCTATGAAAATTCATGACGGGGCACGGTTTCCCATAGGAATGCACTGAAAACTGTTCAATGCATCCATTCTGGAGGGAATGGATTAATAGGTTTTCAATACATTCCTATGGGAATGCTGTCTAAATCCCCCTCAATCAAGGGACAGCGGAAGGCTGTTCCCCACCCCTCTGAAGGCGACAGACAGCTGATTTTAACAGCTCAGAGTGTCAGAGTGTTGGGCAGAGGAGGGACCGATGGATCTTCGCCCAGTGATCCACCCCCACCACTTGCCTTGCAAGCCTCCTGAGCTGGGTGAAGATCAATGGGTCTGAGGTCTGCTTGGGTAGAATAGAGACTCATGGATCTTGTCCCAGCCTGGGAGGGTTGCAAGGCAAGCGGTGGTGGCACATCTCCACCACTGCTTCCCTTCCAAGCAGCACGGGCTGGGCAAAGGTCAGTGAATCCCTGCTGTGGCCAAAATTGGTGGGCAAAGCAGGGACCCATTGATCCTCGCCCAGCCTGGTACCCCATAAGATGAATGTAAATGGAATGGAAAAATTGGTCTTACGAGTTTTTCTCATCCCTGGAAATTAAATTCGTCTTACAAGTTTTTCGTCTTAAGTGGCATTCGTCTTATGAGGTATTACTGTACTTAGGATTGTCTGAGAGAGGCAAGACCCCAGGCTAGTATGGGCTTGAAATAAACTGAATATCTCTCTCCTGGGTATATCAAGGAGGAAGTGTGATGTTGCAGTGCTGGAGATCAGAATGATATGCAGCTTAGAATAAAGGGCCTGATTCAAATCACTGAACATGTTGCATCAATGACTTGAGAACACAGAAGACTGGATCTAAACTAATCTAGATACAGTAGTTCTGCAACTTCTAAGTACAGTACAGTGAAAATGGAACAATGAGACTTTGCAACTAGTACCGACTCTAGTGAGGAATTACATGTTAGCATGGCTAGATCAGTATCTGCTGCAAATATTTTTGTATGTAAATGTTACTGAGACATGCTCCAGGCACCTGTTTTTGCAGCAAAACTTGTGAAATTCCCACGGCAGTGTTTACACACTACTGGTTTGCAATGAATAAAGACTATTAGGCAGATATTGAATGCAAAGAGCAAAGAGCTTTGCACACTGACTGGGAAGCTGTCCTGGATGTTGCCCCAGATTTAATGCTGAGGGAGGGAGGGAGGGAGGGAGGGAGGGAACACAGTATCAGCTCATACCTCTTCCAGCATAGTGGTCTTCTCAAGAAGCTTTGCCTCGTAATACTCTGTCAGCTCCTCCATTGCCTGGCTCTTGCTCTCTTCCATTTCATGAAGCTGCTTTTCATATTCCTCCTGCATGCGCTGGGACTTCATTTGCAGCTCCTGGTACTTCTCATACTCCAGCAGCAGCTTTTGGTTGTTGCCAGATTCTGACCAGAGGGTGAAGTTAAAAGAGGAAAAAGAAGAAAAAGAGTGTCCCTCTCTGCATAAGACTGACATCTCTCTGTACTTGGCCTTGTAATTGTTGTAACTGTTCATGAGTACTTGCCATGGCTAGATCTTTAAGCCCTGTTTGTGTTACTTTCACAGATAGGTCTGCACAAGAACAACCCACTCAATCATTTTGGGTAAAAATATTCAAAATAAATATAAATATACCAAATAAATAAATTCCCGACTGAACAACCCAAACCCCAAGCAGAAATAATATAACAGAAAAAAACATTAGCTGTGAGTGGTATGATTATTTCCAACTGTAAAAGTTCAGGTATCTAACCTTATCCTATGTAGTAAATTTTAGCCATATCATACACATTAATTTTATAATGTTTATCCTTTTAAATTATGTTTTCATTTATCCCTACCTTTGCTGGCAGAGAGATGTTATTATACAAAAATCTGAGTCAATTTCAGATTAATTAAACATATTTTCAATAAACATATTTAGAATTCGATGTCTCAGCTACTCCTTTCACATGGCAGAAAACATTCAGCACTGTATTATTTTTTATTAAAACTATCTTCAACCTTTGCCATGAAAACTTTGTTAATAATATATTTTATTCATTTGCCACGAAAACTGAAACCCCTTCTCACATTCCGTTGGCAGCTGTTACTTAAATTCATCCTAACCTAGGTCTTGAACCTCTCTTGACTGCTTCTCAATTAGTTCGGTGAGTTGTTCCTGATGCTGTGCTTCCTGCTTTTCTTTCTCTGTTTTTAATACCTGAAATGTAGACAGATGAAAATTTCACCTGAAACTATGCATACCGACCTTTGTTTCCTTCACGTGTTAGCATAACAGGAAAGGTTTTAAATGAAAAATACAGCAATGCTAAGAGAGGGAGCTGCTGTTGGACCCACACCTGGTTTTTAGTTTTCAGCGACTCCATTTCCTGGACGAATTTCTCAGTTAATTCCTTAATCTTTTCATTATAATTCATATCCTTGAGACGTAGCTGGTACTCATTTTCCATCTTCAGCTCCTCTACACGTGTTTTCAGTTCTACCATGATCTGAGTCTGTAGGGTAGATGAGAGCAGTAGTCATATGGGTTAGAGGCAGGCAACATTTGGTTTTAGAGCTATTCTGAAGGCCCCCAGAATCACTGCCCCCCCAATACTCACACCCCTTCACTCCCCCCACCTCAAAAGACCACCTCGTGTTCTGGAGGCATTGGTGCAATTTTGCTTTGTTATGAAAGGCCCGACACCCATCAGGCCTCTCATAGCCCCAATTTTTTAAAATAAATAAAATTTAACACTAGGGGGCACCAGAGGTTATTTTCTGTTTTAGGATTGTTTCAAAAGTTAAACCTATTTTTCAACTAATGGAAATGTGGAAACTGAGCTTTTGGGGCCCACCCATTAGTCTATTTTCCCTAAGAATCTGGCCCTTGGCCTGACTGGAAAGCTGAAAAATACACACACCCCAGCCCTGTTGAGATTCCTCGCCCTTGACAAAGGCTTAAAATATATACTATATACAATATTAAAGCAATTCTTGCTCTATTATCTTGCTAGATTTATATCTTAAGACTGCTTCGTACAGGGAAAGCCATGCATGTACTGTATGCTCAGAAGTATGTCCCACTGAACTCAGTACAATGTACTTTTAGGACTGCTGCCTAAGTTTGTTGTAGATATGCATAAAAGATGTACAAGATTTTTAACATCTACAGGGGGTCAAGATGGTGTATATGTGTTCAGGGTTACAAATGTACAGTACAGTACGTTGCAATTATGTGTTGTCAGGTTGCTTCCCAATTCGATAGCTTAACTATTAAACAATGCTGGCTCATATTATCAATGATATAGAAACAGGTGATTCAGAATTGGGAAATATACTCTACAGGTCTTGATGCCTGTATTGAAGGTTTCATTTCAATCTCATTTAACACCATGGTTCTTAACTATAACAGCTCTACTGAGACACTGAGTTTAGTTGACATTCATATTCCTGATGGTGTCTTTTTTAGCCCATGGGAATCTTCAAAGAAGAATCTTCTATACTGACCTTCTCTTCCATGTCTGTCTTAGTGATTAACACTTCATCCGAATATGGAACATCCCTCTCCCTTTTTAGTCCCCGTCCCTCCTTGTCATATACTTTCCAAATAAATATGCAGCCATCTTCTGCACCTGTCAGCAAGAACTGATCATCTGCAGTTATGGACATCTGTGCAGAAAAAAATAAGTCAAAATGAAACCTGAAATAGTACTGGGTAGTCCAAGAAAACGAAAAGGTGGGAAAAATCAGATTTCCCTTCTATATTAGTAAAAATATAAATACACTGAACCACTGCTTAGTAAATTTCCTATCTGAGTGGCTTTGGCCATTATTACATGTAATTGGAGAAACAAAATTATGTAGTTTCTGCTCTTGCACTTCCAGGACAAGACATCAAAGTGGAACTCCTGCATCCTTCCCACATTGAAATGGGGACCTGCCAGTAGACGTTACCATTAGCTGTGCTGGCCAGGATTTCTGGAAATGGTAGTCCAACGCCATGTAGGGACCCAAGGTTGGGAACAATTATTCCAGAAATACAGAAGCAAGTGTGATTTACTGAGGTTTTCTGAGGATGTGCAGATAGGCTTGCGTCTACCATGACTTTTCAAACTCTCAAGCTATGCAGGCTAATTCAAAGTCAGAACTGTTGCTATTATTGCAGTCTATGGGAGCATGTTGTAAAAGGTAAAGGCTCCCCCACACATGTGTGCTAGTCCTGTCTGACACTAGGGGCAGTGCTCATCTCCATATTCAAGCAGAAAAGCCAGTGTTATGCAAGTCTATGGCTACGTGACTGGCATGGCTGCAAGGAAACACTGTTTACTTTCCTGCTTTTTATGGTGGTACTATTTATCTACTTGCATTTACATGCTTTCGAACTGCTAGGTTGGCAGGAGCTGGGGTTATCAGCGGGAACTCACTCCACTGCGTGGCACCAGGGATTCGAACCACCAAGCTGCCAACTTTGCAGCCAACAGTTTTTGAAGCCTTAGTCCGCTGAGCCTACCACGCCCCAGTCCAGGGAGCATATTGATCTTCAAGCAAAAAAGCAGAGGTAGCACTGTTCACCGGTAAACATATTCCAAAATCATTATGGGGTTATACCTTTATCAGGCCAACCAAAAAGGACACGAAAAGTGTGCTAGCTTTCAGGGTAATGGATCTCCCTTGTCCAGGCAAGATGCCACAAAATTAAACTAGGAAATGGGAAGGGCTGATCTCAAGTCCTAGCACTGTATAGGTTTTGAGATAAAATGGAGGATAAAATAAAATGAGGCAATAAAATTAAATGATGGAATCATGTTAAGTAGGCTAGGTGGCAACTTGCTGAAAGATGGAAAGTTACAAGAGTTTAGTCCTTCATAGACCATATGAGTGTCCTCAGAGAATTCAGACCTCAGAGACTGGACTGAAGGGCTCCAAAATCAGCAGAAAGCAACAGGTTTTATTCTCAAAGCTGAGATAATTTCAGATTATTCTAATTCGACCAGCTAAGGAGCCTGTAAACACTGCTGGGTAAGGTTGATGGGAGAGACATTCAAATAATATCTGGAGGGCCACAGACTGCCCATCTCTGTTTTATGCAGAACACATTCACATCGTTTTGCCTCTAATTAAGTCTATCAGGTCTGACATCCAGGAATTCCTATTCAGCTACAATGATGTATGAGATACATATTTAGATCAGTTTTGTGAAGGAATTCAGAGAAAAAGTCCAGTTAACAACAAAGGGCTAATTTACAGCATGGTGGTCAAAAGTATCACACTGATGCCATACTGTTGCCACAGAGTAGGTGGGAGAGTTCTAAAAAAGAGCGTTGATTTGCAACTCTTCTTTTGACCACGGAGTCATAGAGTGATTGGGTTGGAAGGGGCCTATACTGTAAGGTCATTAGGTCCAACCCCCTGCTCAAGGCAGGAACCCAGACCAAAGGAGATCTGACATATGGTGGTCCAATTTTCTTTTGAATGCCTCCAATGTTGGGACACCCACCATCACCCAAGATAAATGGGGCCCTTGTTCTACTGCTCTAGCAGTTGGGGTGTTTCCCCTCCATTTCCAACTCAAATGTGTCTTCCTATAGCTTGGTTATTGTGGTCGGCAAATGTGTTATAATATCTCCCCTCAATCTCCTTTTCTCAAGGCTAAGCATGCCCAGTTCTTTCAGTCTTTCCTCACAGGGCTTGGTTTCCAATCCCCTGATCACCTTTGTTGTTCTCCTCTGAACTTCTCCATCCTTCTTAAAGTCCAGTGCCCAGAATAGGACACAGTACTCCATATGAAGCCTAACCAAGACTGAATAGAGGTGGACTTGTACCTTGTGGGATTTGGAGGCTACACCTCTGTTAATGGATCCTAAAATAGCATTTGTCTTTTTTGAAGTCACATTGCACTGTTGCCTCATATTCAGCTTCTGAACTAAAACAATTCCAACATTCTTCTCATTTATAGCATTACTGAGCCAAGTATCTGCCATCTTTTAACTGTAGAATTGGGTCCCCCCCACCTCGGGGTGTAAAACTTTGTGCCTATCTATCCCTGCTATATTTCCCTTTGTATGACACAAAGGGAAATACAAATCAATCCAAAGTCTTCTCCCAACAAATCCATAGATTTCCTCTCCATTAGTGAGGCTACTACATTCTTAAAACTATGAGTCAATTTTGCATCCATTCAAGTATGGGATTGCTTGAACCATTGCAGAAAAGCTGCCAGGAACTGTTAACAAAGCCCTTTGGGACACTTTCATGGGGTACTCTGAAAGACTTAAGAGGGGATAGGTTTTGAACACAATGGATTTTTTTTTCTGGGTGGAATTTTTGGATGCATCCCAAGGATGAGAATGAAGGTTCTTGAAGCATCTTGATACTCTCTGGTTTGTAATTTGTGGTAGATCCTTGCATTTTCAGGTGCAGATTAAAAAAAATGAGATTCACAAAAGTGAGGGCAATCTGGAGGACTGAACCTGATAGAAATGTACTTGGGCTTTCCTTACCTTGGTGACTGGTCCAGCATGGGCTTGATACTCATTAAACTCCTTGTGCACAGGCAGTGGGTATTTCATGGAGCGGATCGTCCCTGTGGAGGTTCCCGTGAACACCATGCGGCCAGAATGAGCTACCACTATGCACGTGTAGACCACATCAAAAGTTGGCACTTCTCGGAGAATCTGAAAGACAGCTCTGTGGTATTGGGGTTGTCTTCATATGTAGCACAACAACCGAGCAAGGACTGGTTTTAAACTTCTGTGTAGCCGGGGTTTCACTGTTTTACCAGCTGTAGCTGAGAAAGTGAATGCTCTGTTCTTTCTCCTCCTATAGTACCACTTATCTGCACTTGACATACTCAGTATTGGAGTTGAGGAAGAAAGTATAGACCAAAATGTATAGCCAAAATGTCTCGGCTTTTTAAACTGCTGCACTGACAAGGGAAAAGGGGCGGGGGGGGGGGTCACTGAAAACTGGCAGTATAAGAAACTGGCAGATTGTCTATCCTTGAGAGCTACATTTAGGCACTTGCAAACCACAGCATTCGGTTCACTGAGGAATAGCTCCACTTTCCTCCACACTATAGGCCCATGAGAATAGCCACACAAGCTCAGCAAAGAGGAAGTCCATAGAATAATCAAGTAAAACAGGGCTACTTGGATACAGGACAACTTTTCTGTAAATTTCGATCAATACAGCACTCATGTGCATGTAATTTATGTCCCACCACGTGTACATAAGAAGATCTAGCAAATGGCTGAGACAATGGCTATTGAAGTAGCTTGCTGTTGGTGAACAATCATCTAATTATCCTAACACTAATTTGTTTTTGAATTTTATAGTACCTGTATTTCATATACATCCATAATTTTAAATTGTGCAATGCTCTGAAATGAAAAAGAAGAAAGGCTTACCGAAGAATCACAGATCTCCTTAATAGAATGATCAGATCCAACAGCAAAGATGACTTTTGAATCTGGAGATATCGCTACTCCACTATAGCTGCAAGACTTGAGAACACATTCAGACTCCCTCTTGCCATTCTGGAGGTTCCATTCATAGACTGCCCCATCAGTGCCACAGGAGACCAATTTGTAGTCATCCATGCTCCACACAACTGAACGCACCTGGAGTAGGGTGAATTAAAAAATAAGCAGTATACTGGCAATTGTTTATCCCCCACTGGAAAGGATTAGTGCTTGCTGCCGTTCCCATTTACCACATCTTAAGTTTTATAAAACAGAATGACAGAACAGAACTTCTTCAATTCCTGGGCATCTCTTGTATTCACAAGTTACTCCTGAGCAGTTAACAGAGTAGGAATAATCTCTATAAACCAAAGCCAGAGTAGTGTGATCATCGAACATGTTGTTAATAATAGATGCAATGAACATGAATAGCAGTAGTTATTGCCCTTATAAGAGCTATCTAGTCAATGCTAAGGATTTTTAAACACAATTTTTTAGTGTTTAATCATTTTAGCAGTAAAATCTGAAAACGCATGATTATCAAGAATGTTGAAACCAGAGATTAAGCTCTACAACCCTAGACATGTCTACTCAGAAGTAAGTCACATTAAATTTAATCAGTCTCACTAACAGGAATGTATAGATAAGACTGCACAGTTAGAAGTGTCTTTATTTTGCCTACTGTACATAGTAAATTAAACAATAATAACTGCTGTACATGGTAAATAAAACAATCTGACTGTAACTTGTATAAAAAGGCTCAAACTATATTTACATTGAAAGAGATCTAGTCAAAATGTTGGACCTTTTAAAAATATATATAGAAAGGACAACTATTTCACTTCCACTCTTGAATTTCTGTTGCTTTGTAAAGAAAATAAGTTGGTTTTAGCCAGAACTTCAATCCTAAATTAAGACGCAGCTATGTTTTTGAATTTCAGAGACCTCTTTCACTGAGGCATTGTTCACTGACCTTCCCATTGTGTCCTTTCAAGTTGATGACATTATCAAAACTTGCGGTGGAGTAAATGTGGATCACATTTCCATTTATTGCTGCAAACAGATGACCTCCTGTACTGAAGGCACACTGTAAAGAGATGCAGGAGACAGTAGGGGGCAATAAAAATGTACATAAACAACCCTTTCTTCCTGAAAGTACAAATTACCCAGAATTTGAAGGCAATAAAAAAGATCAGATCCAGAAGCTAAAATTAACTGCTTGTGTCTTAAACTAAACAAAAGAACAAGCAGACACAGGCAGGGGAAAAGGAATTCAGCCTGTCGTGGATGGGGATATACTCCCCTTGAAATGTCAGTACTTCAGCATGAGTGTGCTGCTGGGTTCAGCCCTGAGCATAGATTTTCAGCAGTGGCCTGGGCAGCATTGACAGAGTGCCCTCTGTACCCATTCCTTGAAAAGTCTCATATGGCTACAGTCACACATGCCTTACTTAAAGCACATATGGCTTTTTGCAATGTGCTTTACCGTGGGGAGGGGGGACTGATTTGATGAGGGTTCAGAAATTTTTGGTTTGATATATTTCAGTCTCTAAATCTGAATCATTTACCCCACCTTTCTCTTTTAAAAGGACCCAAGGTGGCTTACATACAGTAATTAAAAATATTTGGAGGTAACAGTGAGTTTACAAATACTAAAAATGATCAGACATCCTGCTAAAAAATGCAATCAACCCCAATGCACATTCAAAGCAGTAAGGCACAACAATCCATTTGAAAACCTTGCTCAGGCAGCCAGGCACTCAGAGAAGGCTTGCCTGAAGTTCTTCGCCTGCTTGAGGAAAAACAGCAAAGACGATGCCAGCCTAGCCTCCTGTGCGAGGGCGTTCTCAAGTCTGGGAGTAGCAACAGAGAAGGACCTCTCTTGTGTAGCCATCAAACACACACACACACAAACATGATTGTGGCAGAAGCAAGAGAAAAGCCTCTCCTGACGATCTTAACACTCAAGCAGGCTCAAAACGGAGATGCAACACTTGAGAGAAATTGTGCCCAAGTTATTTAGGCTTTGTAGATTAGAACCAATACTTTGAATTCTGACTGGAATTCAGATTACTCACAATTGTTTCTGTATATCTGAAAAAATGTACTAATTTCTGAATCAGCTCTATTAGAACGTATTATCCTACAGAACTAGAGCCACAGCAGGAAATGGCTGCCCAGCATATCTGAGCTAAATTTCCTGCAGTCATTTGTTTTGCCTAGAGGTTATTTCCTGATCATAGAAATGAAGTTGCCAGACATGCAGATGTCCTGTTCAAGTGCAATAACACAATCTCGTCTGCCAGCAAACATGCCAAAATGCTCTTTCTCCTTCTGTCCCATGGCACCTTCCAATAAACTCACAAAGCTTTTCTTCACAGTTTTTCCCTTCTGGTGGTCCCCATTTAAGGTCCTTTGTCTCCCTGAAGTACTCACCCCCCTGCATCCTCGTACAGTGAAGTCTTTGAAAGCCCGGATATCATCAATAAGCAGATTCATAAGTCGGAGTTTGTCTGCAAAACCAACCAAAACATAGAGGCCACTTGGGTGAAGAGCAAGTGCATACGCCTCTTCTTGGTACTCCTTGTATAGATCCAGTGAGCTGCAGTGAGAACAGCCATGTCAATGAATACCCTCCATAACTGCCTTACACCAAATTTGCAACAAGCACTAGGGGTACAAATGCTTAGAAACAGACCACAGTGGGATACTAGGCACTATCTGTTCAATTCAATGCATAGAAGTTGCATGAATATTATTTGGGCATATTTTATACAAGAAATGTTTTTTGTGACTATCACACAGTCATATTCTCTGAGAATAAGCCGCACTTCTCTTTCCCTGAGACATTCACCAGCTATTCAGACTTGCTTCTCCTGACATTACGAGCAAGGGAGCAGCCTTCCTAGTCTGTGGCAGCAAGACAATTTAAAATGGAATTGATGAAGTGGGCTGCACCCTGAGAAGGTTCATGCAAAATAAAATTTGATAGCCTTTATGGAACCACAAGACTTACTGTTGTTTCTCCTAAAGCAAACTCAGAAAAGAATTCTTTATTTTTTGCATATAACTTAGCTGGTAGATTCACTTGAAATGCTGCCGGAATACTTTCTAATTAGACAAAGTGTGTGTGTGTTGTGTCGTTAAAGTCATGACCGACTCTTCGTGACCCCATGTCCATGGAGTTTCTTGGCAGGAATACTGGAGTGGTTTGCCAGTTCCTACTCCAGGTGCCTACAGCACCTGGTATTCCCTGGAGGTCTCCTATTCCAAGTACTAACCAGGGCCGACCCTGCTTAGCTTCTGAAATCAGGTGAGATTGGATGTGCTTAGAGCATCTAGGCAGCTAATTAGACAAAGTATGTTTTATCAAATATTCTGTCTCTCTCATAGAGATGCCCAACACACAAGGTTTCTAAATGTGTACTGTTTTAAAATTTATTTTCCATTTCAGATATCTGAAGCACACATCTGGATTTTGTAGGCTGTCTCCCTTACCTTTTCATGTAGAAGACATGCCACGTGCATACCCATCCTATAAATCTCTTTGGAGGTCTAAGTTCACTGAAATTCATTTGGTACACAAGCAAATTATTAATGCATACTTACTTGGTTTCATAATTCCAGATGCGGACAGATTTGTCCAATGAACAGGTAGCAACAAGTGGCTTGCGAATACAGGTATCCAAGCCAGTGATGGAAGAAGAATGTATTGGATGGTTCAAGTATTCAAAGTGAGCTGTCTCCCCCTAGTGAGATATGATAATAGTACAGTATTATTTATAAATGCTCACATAACAGCCTACTAACTAATAAAAGGCAAAACTGGATTTCTCTTCCTAGAGGAAAAGAAGATTTCAGCACTCATGAAACAGGACAGTCATGTTTTACTGCAGAACTCACACAGAAATAAATCTACATGGCAGATTTCTGACCAAAATCTTGTGTAGCTATGCCTGTGTGAGTTGAAGTTGCAGAAGCAGTTGTGAAAGTCAGAAGTCATCGCCAGCAAAGTTTCCACAGAAATATGACACAACGATTTGCACAATCGGTTGCACAACTAATTGTGCTACCAGGCAAGCAATGTGGAATTCCAGGGCATAGGTCTTTGGGAACCTCTTCAGGTGTAAACTTACTGTATATCAAGTGCAACAGGCTTTCAGCCCACAGGACACTGTCATCTGAGAATGCATTTTTTAAAATTATCAGCTTTCAACTCTTACACTAACTTAACTGCTTACTCTCATTACACTGCTGTTCCAAGTGGAATAATTAAATATGCCCAAACCAATTCAATGGAAGTTTTTGTTTGCTTTTGTTTTCTTCCTAGTCTATGAGTATTGATATACCTTGCAACTATACTGTTATGTTTTGGTATACCCAAACATTACTCTTATTTTTCTAGGCTTTAAAAACATGGCGTTCCCACTCTGGCAAGGCAGTTATGAATGGTGCTGAAAACATGAACAATAAAAAAGGTGTTAGATCTGAGAAGCTGAGAGATGATCCATTCTACTACAAGGCAAATAGAACCCTTTCCCTCCAATAACTCATTGCACCTGCTGGGCCACAGTAACAGAGAAAAGTGCAGTAGAAAAAATAACTACCACTTGCTGTAATTATATAAATGCACACTGCCAATAGTTTGGATGGAGGCACTGGCACAGAGCCCAGATGCTATGAATCATTCAGTCACAACTTTGATTTAAGGTGACTGATGTTTTTCAACAAAGCATTACTAGAAGAGTTGGCCAACAGTTACATTATCATTGGTGAGGTGACTGGACGTTGCCTCTTGATGTCTCCAATTCTTTCTTCAAGAATGTCAGTATTGTTGTGGATGGCTCCACGCAGCCATATTGGCAGACTGTTGGGGTGGCTTCTCTTTCACTGCTGGGATACAAAATTCCTTTGAACACAATGGCTGAAATCCTGTTGTGTGGTTAAGTAAAAGTCATGTGTCAAATTCCCTCAAGTTATGAAATCTGCATGCTGGCTGAAATCTGGTAATAAGTCACAATCATGGTGGTGGTGGTGGTCGTTTCAAGCTGCTTCCAATTTATGGTGACCTTATGAACCATCAATCTCCAATATCTTCTATCCTCAACAGTCCTTGTAGACTCAAGCCCGTAGCTTACTTTAGGGAGTCAGTTCATCTCATATCATAAATGGTCTTCTTATTTTCCTGCTGCCCTGTCAGTATTATTGTCTTTTCCAAAGAATCTTGCTTTCTCATGATATGCCAAAAATAGGACAACCTCAGTTTCAACATTTTCCCCTCCAGGTTTGATGTAATCTAGGACCTGCTTGTTTGTCCTCTTGGCAATCCAAGGAATCTGCAAAATTATTCAGTTAACACACTTCAAGTGAATGAAAAAATCTGCCAGCTTTCTTTCCTATCCAGCTTTTACACTTGTGCGTGATGATTGGAAATGCATGTCCAGTGGTGCACCTCAGATGCAACAGATAATGTCTACTGAGGTTTCTTAATGTCAAACAATTTGCCTCCCAAAATTATACCTTTTACATAGCAAGAGGATTTCAGCCATCTTGTACAAGACCCCCTTTTATTCCTCAGAACACACTGGTAAGAACAAACTCACTTTGGTTATCTCAGCTGATGACATGGAGAGAAAATAGACCTGATTCTTATTTGTGCTAATGAGGAGTGTTTCTTCTGCAGGGCTGAAGGCAATACATACAACCTCCTGCTTGTCTGACTGGTTTGGATCATTGCTGCATTCATCTTGTGGAATCTATAAAATAAACCAACTCAGTTAGGTTTTTTTGTCTACATAAATACTTTTCTAATTCAGTTTTAGAGCAAAATGAAAATAAATAGCTTTATATAAACAGTGATAGTCAGAATATTTTAATTAACCTTATGCTCAAACATTATCAGCTGAAGCATTTTCCAACCTATTTGTTCTCTGAGCCAGCGAACCTGTGACCTCCTGCATATGATGCCTATACAATGGTACCTTGAATCACGAATGCCCTAATTGCGATTAATTCAAAATATGAAGGGAAATCCATCCAAGGCGCAACGCCCCCTGAGAACTGAAGTCTTCCATGAAAACCTCAAGATATGAAAAATTTCCTCTGGGATGCCTCGAGATATGAAAATTTTGTGAAAGGCTTCAATTCCCAGGGTGCATTGTGCCCCATTTGATTTCAAATTACGAAAATTTCTAGATACGTAGTGTCGCAAGGAATGGATTAACTTTGTAATTCGAGGTATCACTGTACAGCTAAACAGGCTACACCTTCTCATGTAATTCACTTGGACCTGGTGGAGTGGTTGTTGTGGGATAGCAAATACCCATTGGCACGTCTGTTTTCTGTCTCCTTTTGTAGCTAAAAGCTTGGAAAGCAACTTTAAGAACAAACTGTATTCTGTTGGCATCTTGATATTTTCTGCTTTTGGCTCCAACGCAAATGTAAAAACAAGTTAGGCCATAACCATGTAAACCCACTGATCAAGGATGAACCTGTATCTCATATTTCCTGATTTTGCAGTATATGTTTATGCTTGAAAAAGAAGAGAAAGAGGACTCAACCACATGTGTAATTTTGCAGGACTCTGAAATAATTACTTGTGAATTATTTAAATCTCAATTTTGTTACTTTAACATGCATTCTTCATGTGTAACAAAATAAATGAGCAAGGACTGTTTTTAGCTGCAAAATGGCTACAGATTCACTGTTTTACAAGCTGAACCTGAGAAAGTAAATGTTCTGTTCTTTCTGTTCCCTGAGTGACATTAATTGAGGACAATTCCACAGCAGTGTGCTCACTAAACATATGTCTATATCTACTACCTATGTGTAGGAGGGGAACACTTTTGATTTCCTTTTCTTTGGTGTTTTTTCCTGTGGGCTCCACTTTCATTTCAAAGATCTTCCTGAAACCAGGCCTTTTAGTAAACCCAAGAACAACAGAAACTTTTGGGATACATTCAGTTTGAAAAGCCAAGGCTTGGAAAATAAGGGCAAGAGGTGGGGGAAGAACATGGCTGGCTTGAGGTAGTGGGAGGACATGACAGGAGGAGAATAAGAAGGGGGCTTGCAGCACCTGGGAGGGAATGACAGGAGGAGGAAAAGAATGGGGATTATGGCAGTGGGGAAGACAGGAGACTTTACATATCTGGGTTAAATTGAGGTAACTTGACAGAGGAAATAGGTAAGAAATTCATAGATTTCATCACCCTCTCTTTTGGAATTCCAAATCTTACAGAGTTCAGATGCTCTCAATCAGGAATCAGGAATCCATAAAAAGACCCCAAAAATGAAAGAACAAGTCTCTTTCAAAGAATTTCAATTTGCATTAACTGAAAAGTTCCATCTCTAAAATCTACTGTTTGAGACGGAAAGGGATGCTGCTATGCCAGACACATAACAGTGACCATCATTTTTGTTGCCTTTTGAACCCTCATGTATGAGATAGAGAACATTGCACAGAGTGATACCTACCCGGATCTCTCGGCTTTCTCTGTAAACTTCCTTGTCATCTGACTTCTCAAAGAGCAGAACAATTCCTGGACCAGCTGCACAAGCAAATCCCTTCGAATATGCAGCAATAGCAGAGACTCGGGGTAGAGATTTTTGCTGCTGTGCTTCTGTTTCAAACACTTTTTCACTAGAGTACTCAGGAGAAGAAGGGGCAGGATACTGAACAAGGCTGTTAAAAGAAACATGTTAAGTCAATCAGCAGCAAATAGAGAAGCCAGGTAATATTAACATGTCACTTATGTATTGTGTAACAATTATTCTTGATTATTTCACACTTGCTGGTTGGCAAAATCCTAATACTATATTAACATTCTACCTGACTGTTTATGATTTTGAAGTTGTAATTTTGTAGACTTATATGAGAACATAAGTCCCAGGGGTGCATATTTCTTAGGAAACATGCTTTGCACACTAAGCTCAACATGTTTAAACACTATAAAATTGCAGTTACACAGGCTAAAACCCTGCAACCTAGTGTAGTCACAAACTAGAGCAGGCCCATTGAATAAGTAGGGATTTTGTGGGTGAGTCAACTGCTCCATAGGTTCCATTGATTCAAATGGCCTACTCTATGTTAAGAAACAGGATTTCAGCTGCTATCTCTTGAATTATACTAAAGTGTGCTGCTTATATACCATCCCGTGTCACTTAAAACACTCTCTGGGCGGTTAACAATTTAATCACAAAGTCATTTTGAAGACTGCCTTCACCTCTCTTTTGACTCTTGTGGTTGTTCCTCTTTCACTTCTTCACTGATTGGCTCTCTGTGCTCAATACTTGTCTCCCAGCGAAGATCACCAGAGTCAAATAAATAGAGCTTGCCTGTGTCAGTGCCCACAATCACCTTCTCTTCAGAAAGCCAGGCATGGGAGAGGTAGTTTTGTGGCTCTCCCCGTAAAAAGTTGGTCTGTTTTAAGGTTCCCTCTGTATATCTAAAGAGCTTAAAAATTCCATTTCCTGTCACACACACTTGGGTGTTATCCTGTGGATTGAAGCTCACCTGTAAGGAAAACATCATTAAATGAGAGGTTACTTGGCAAACACTATGTACAATTGGCAATGAGATTATTTTATTATTTTATAATTTTAGACCCAAAGCCATTACAACATTGTAGTGCAAGCATAATGCTAACGAAACAATGAAACACAAGAATTGTACATTTTTGAAACAGGATAGTGCAGGAAAATGTATCAATATAACAACATACCACAACCAATTTTAGATCATAACTTTGATTTCCCCCCTCCCGGAATCACAGTGAATAATCCCAGTTCAGAACGACAGTTTATTCACTATTGGTTGGTCACTTAAAAGTTTAGACACAGGGGAAAAACTGGCAAAAATCTTTCTCTGGGGGAATTGCAATAAATGATAACGTATTGTACAGTAATAATACGGTAAGTTAATGTATCAATATTTTAGCCACTTCATCCAGTGATGGTTTCAAGCAGGGTTGTTCCCAGACTTGCAGCCTGAAATTCATTTTGATTTGAAATGTTTGGGATTGAATCTCAGATTTCAAAAACCTAGTGTGCTCTGTTGTTGAGGTAAGTTACCTCTTCCTACAAATTGATAGATATATTCCGAAAAATGAGTAATCAGTTGTGTTGTGAGGTGTTGCAATGCTGTGCCCTGACCCATACCTGCAATTTCTATGCTTCAGTGGTACAAAAACATATTATGGAATATGAACTGTACATCTCAGCAAGATTGTTTCACCCATAGCAAGCTCTCTTGTTCTGAATGCCAACTGCTGAGGCAGGAACACTTGGGACAATGACAAATCATGATAACTAGAATTTGATGCCAGAGTATGAGACAAATATGCCCAAGAAGAACTGTCTGTCTCACTATGGCTGTGCTGTTGCTTTTCTGTCAAATTACCTGATAGAGAGGATTGTTCTGAACATCAACTTTAATAATTGCCATTGTTCTTTGCTTTTCCCACATCCAATAGGCAAGATTTGACTCGGGAGGTCCTGTCTGTGCAACGAGATATTTGGAATCAGGAGAAAACCCCATACTAATAAATTCCTGGACAGGAAAATCAAAGGTGTTCAAGATCTTTCGTTTCTTGCATGGTACAGATGACAATTCATAGACTGTGATAGTAGGTTTATCCTGTAGTGTCTCTGAAATGGCCAGATAACGTCGATTTGGACTAATTGCCAGTGCAAGCATGCCTTGGCTTTTCTCTGAACCTATAATAAAACAATTTATTATTTTTATTTTTTTTATTTAAGGACCAACAGAATACAGTTCATTTTCCAACGTATCAATCCTTATACAATTTCCAAAGGTTGTTCGCCCTTCTTTTTCCCTCCCCCCCCACCCCAAGCAAGCAATTAACTGCCATTTTCTCTCATATTATACATTATCAAAGCCTGACGGAAAAGTCTAGCCCATTTCTCATTCTCAGGTTTCCCTTCCAACCATTCTAGAAACTTCTGCCACTCTTTCACAATTCTATTTTTCCCTACAGTTTTTCCTTCTTGCATTATTTGCATCCATTCATTTTGAAAAAAATTGATATAATCTTTCCACTTGTCAGAACCTATAATAAAACAAATATGCAAATCTTCTGTGAATTTAACATTGTAACATTAGGTTTTAATGATCTAAAAAACCTCAGTAAATTCCAGCACTCTACTTGCTCATGTAGCTTTCCACTAATTATCAAATACTCCAAAATAAAAACTTCACAAAGTAACTATGTGACATTGCAGTTAAAAAGCTACAAGATTTTTTCAATTTCATTTTTATTTTTAAATCTAACAAATTAAAACAAATACATTTACTTGTCTCCTGCTGTGTTACATAGATCAAAAAACAATTATTTCCCCAGATATTTCATATTTCCCTTCCCATCTTAAGCGAGATTGTTTTCATACTTTCATATTTGCACATATACTTTCATAGTCCCACTCAGCATAATTAACATAAGGGACTGTGGCAGCTGTACTGAAGCCCAAAATACCTAGCATTGTGTGAATAAGCCTAGGCAAGCCTAAGGCTCACAGATTCTTCCTTCTTCTTTCTGGTACAATCAGGATCAGAACAAAGAAACCAAAACATCTTCCTCTTACTTTAAGAATCCATAGTTTAGTGCAGTATTATATTTAATTCCATAGTCAGTTTCATTACAGTTTGCTGAAGAGCCTTTTGCTCAGTCCAGGCCAATGTGAATACTGTAGCTGCAATCTGAAAACAATTTGTGTACAGGGGGAAAAACTGTTGAACTATGCTCAAATTACTTATATTTCACCTCATTATGGTAAGATCATAAGAGACAAAGAGGCCAATTTGATTATGAACATCAAAGATCTGTGCAAACAGTATAACTGTGAAAGAAAAAGAAAAATATTAAATAGCATAGACCAGACTTTACTATATCTTCTTTGTTCAATATGGTACAGTGGTCCCCTGCCCTATCGCGGTTCATATACTGTGGTCCCGCTATATTGCGGGACCATATTATATGAAAAAAGCCCCCCTTGGGTAAGGGGCAAAGGCTGTTTCTGGCCTCCCATACTTACCCCAGGACTGGTGCTGCCCCGAATGGGCCTGCGGGGGGCCTTCCCAGGGGCTTCCAGAAGGCCTGGGAAGGCTCTCGCAGTCCCATTCGGGGCAGCGTCAGGCTGGGGATAAGTACAAGAGCCCCCAGTTAGGGCCCCCACACCCAACCTGACCTACATCCATGTATCGCGGATTTTCAGTTATCGCAGGTCAGGTCAGGTCCCTAACCCCAGCGATAGGCAGGGGATCACTGTATGTGGACTTCATATATACTCCAGCAGTTTCCACAAGTACGTTTACCCATTTAAACAATGGGTTGCACATATTTTATGTTTTGGCATTTGCACATACTTTGGCTTATATTTTGTACTGCAAGATAGAGCAGCCCTGCTGTGCAGAAGACATGCTTCTCATTTGCCAAACTGATTACAACTAGAGAGGCATCTTTTCAGATTCGGGGTGCCTGCGTGTGGAGGCGATCAGAGGTGGGGTTTTGCACTTTCTGGCTTTCTTTTCCTAAACAGTTCCCTTGTAAATTAGGCAAGGGGTGGGGTGGGGGGGCGGTGTACCTGGAATGAATTTCTGCCATTTCTGCTCTATGTGGTATTTCACACAGGTGTTCCCCGCGGGGTAGACGATGATCTGCTCATCAAAGAAGCAGATATTGTTCGCGACTCGCGACTGGAACCCAAAGATGTGGAGCGCTTGGGCCACGATCACCGACATGATGGTTGCCACCCAGGGGGCCAAGTCCGAAAGGAAGGCGTTGAACACTCTCTCTCTCTCTCTCTCTCTCTCTCTCTCTCTCTCTCTCTCTCTCTCTCTCTCTCTCTCTCTCTTTCTTTCTCCAGAGCAGGTGCCCTTTCGCTTAGCCCTTCCCGGGGATGCGGCTCGTCAGCCCGTCTCGCGGGTCCAAAGCCTCGCTCTCTCTTTTGCTCGCCGCTCCCGACCTCGCCGCCTTCTATAAGCGACCCTCAACTCCGCCCTCCAACTCTCGGGCTCATCAGCGGCCTTCTCTCTGAACAAGAACCACCACAACAACCACAACAAAAAGAAGGGCTGGTTGCCATGGCGACGGCGTCCCGGGTGTAGAGCGGAAGAGGCCGGGCGGAACCGGAAGCGCCCGAGAGGGCCGCGGCATCCCGGAAGCAGGAGCGCGGCGCTCCTCCTCGTGGTTTAGGAGGGTGGTTGAGCAGCGCCTGATGTAAGTAAAAGCGGGATTTGGGGGGATTTGCTAATTCCGTGCACTTAGAATTTCGGAGGTAACTGTAGGATTTACTTATAAATGACCGCGTTGAAGCTGATACAGCTCGACGTCAATCCTAAGGGGACACAGAAACTCCGTGTTGGGCTTAATGCAAAGGTAAACGCAGTCTTGGAGAGGGACCGAAAGTCAACAGGTGAAGCTTCCTTTGAATTGAGGAGTAATGATGAGAAGTGTTTCATATACTGAGTTTTGTCCCGATCGCTACATTGTTAATGGCATACGAGCTCTGTCGAGGTGTGCCTGAAACAACCGATCTGGCTCCCGTTTCCTTCCACGTTCTTGAGCATGGCATGTTCTTTGTGACTATTCTGGTTCGTCCTGCAGGTTGCTGGAGATGAAGGGCCGCTATGCCAAGACAAAAGACATGATGTCTCCAGTAGAAATGGAAGACTCGCTATCATCAGATTCTGAAGAATCTGTTATCACCGACCGTGAGGTCAGTTCCAGTCTACCTCACAGTAGAAGCAGGTTGAATTTCCCTTCAGGGTTCTATTGGTAGTTAGATATAAGAAGATCTGAAAAAAACAAATGCTGAATTCCATATCAGCTTGTGTGATTGTTAATAGTAATTTTAGACTTTGCTTCTGGTTGTTGAACAAGCTGTAATCCCTGCTCACAAGATTCAGTTGTGTGAGGCTGTTAATTTTGCCAGTGTAGTAGGACCTGAATATTGTATTTGCGTGGTAGAGAAACCTAGTAGTTCTTCAACTTAACAAGCTTAAAGTAGTTTCCTTTTCCCCCAGATGTCTTATGAAATCTCAGTAGTACAGAAAAGAACCCAGTAAACATAGTCGTTGAACTGCAGGTGAGGGCTTGAGTCTAAACGAATATCATCTTGTTTAAGCTGATATAATGCAGTAGTTTTTAACATTTGTTCCTCTATCTGTTTTGGGTGTTAATTTTGAAAAGCCTCAGTGGGCATGGGTAGTCATCAAGAATTACAGAAGCCGATGCCCCAAACATTTGGAAAACAAGAAACTGACCTTGCACCTGGGTCACAGTTTCAGTTTACACTATTAGCCTTAGTGCAATACTTTACAGTGAGTCAGAAAGGTGCATTTTGAGCAACTGCAGTTTGTGTGCTTTTGGTTATATCCAGAAACTGAACATGCTGTATCTTCTTTCCCAACACAGCTCCAGGAGGCATTTTCAAAAGGTTCTCTAAAGCCAGGCCTAAATGTTGTGTTAGAGGGAAAACCAAAAGCTTTCAACAATGTGGTGAGTGCTGTATAGTTGTGGAGTAAGCTGGTTTTGGATTCTTAATATTCAGCCAATATAAGTTAGGATAAGTAATCCAGGCAGTTAATGGAATTGGAATTGGGGGCAAGTAAAAAATGTTGGTGTCAACTTGGTTATCATGCCAAAGCTAAAGTGAAATATTTAGTTGAATTGTATTTATTTAAAATATTTAAATATAAGTTGGGTTTTTTCAGATTTGAGGGAAGCACCCTGTGTCTGTGTTGTGATTACCGAAGCTAGCTTTCTATTACTTCTTCCTGTGCAAAGTGTTGAACAAGAAGAGCTTGCATCTTTGGAAACTACATCCACTATTAAGTCACAACAGAAAATGCCTACTAGAGGTCTAAAGCAAATTTGCTGGAGGGGATGGGAACATCAGTGCAAGATCTAATTGAAGAAAGTATGATAGAAGATAGGAGTTTTTCAGACATGGAATACCATTTTGGGTCACATATTGGCCTTCTCCTACAAGATGCCCTCTAACGTGTTAAACTACAAATCTCATCATCCACAGCCAACAGGTCTGAGTGGGGATGAGCGGCTTAATTGCAGAAGGGTGTCCTAACCAGTGTACAGAAGATTCTTTGTGTTGTACTTGAACTGAACTCTTATGTACTTTCCTAGGAAGGGTTGAAGCAGTGCTTATCCGATTTCCAGAAACAATTGGCCTGGGTTGAAAGGCTTGATGTAACCTCTCCACTGACAAATCCTACAGCTTCTAATCAGATCCTTGACAAAGATGCTGTTGACCCTGAGGATGATTTCAAGAGAGAGATGAGCTTGTAAGTCTGTATATATGAGGTAGAGGTTTTCTGGGTATTTTGGAATCAGAAGTGTTTGTTTGTTTCTTTGCTTATTTATTTATTTATTTTATATATTTGTATACTGCCCGTCTTCCTAGCGGAACTCCAGGCAGTTTACAACAAACAGATTTATATCAAAAAAAGAATATATATAAATAAAACATCATCTAAAATAATATACAACAAACAGAACAAAATAAGGCAAATACTAATAAAACTCTGATGAAAATAATCAACTTCCTTAATCATTGCAGAGCAGAAGAAACTCAAGCTTATTGAATATTTAGTGCTGAATAGTTAGTGCTTTCATTGCATAAACTCAGTAGAAGGCTCATTTTATCAATACTATTATAATTGTTTGAAGATGCACACCAAATACAATGGAATGTTTTGTGGCCTTTTAAAATTTTACTAGATAAACAGTCTAGTCATTTGTTTAGCAGCAGAATCTGTCCCCCCCCAGCACTAAATGTATAAGATTTTGCTATCAACTGGATGTAAATATTTTAATATCTTAACCTTTTGTTTCTCTAGTTACCATCAGGCCCAGGCATCTGTTCTAGAAGCCTTGCCTCGGTTACATCAGCTCAAAATCCTTACTCGGAGGCCTGATGACTATTTTGCAGAAATGGCAAAATCTGATCAGCAAATGCAGAAGGTAATTTTTCCATGCAGTTGCTTTTTAGTAGTAGTTGTGGTTGTAGTTGTAGTTCATGGTTGCTTATAATATGCAGAATTGTGGTCTAATATGGCATTTTGCCAATCTAAATGGCTGATATTTCAGAGTAAGAGAGAAGGAATTGGAGAAAAGTAGAACTTCCATGTTCTCTTCCCTGCATATCATGCCTTACATAATTAACTATTAATAACTGGCCATGGGAGATTCTTTTTTGGTCTTTAGAATTTGAGGTAAACTCCTGAGGAAGTATAGTGATGGTTTAGCTTTGGAAGGAATCTCTTGCATTATGAAACAGGAGGGATGTCAAACACTAATTATTATTTGAGGGCAACGAAGCAATTGATCTTTTGTGCCCATATTTATATGTTTATCTAAGATCAGCTTTGTTAAAGATACATCTTTCAGAGAGTGAAGAATAAATTGGAGCAGTCATGAGCATTCACACCTCTTCTAAGCACTGTAGGGGTCTGCTCAGTTGATTTCTGCTTTGATAGTCCTCAGATGGTTCTCATCTGTTGGTACTGTAATTGCAAACAACATTTTACATTCTATTTTTGGCACATGTACAAATGAGTCTGTTTTTGCTTTGCCCTCAGACAAAAAGAGGAGGTACTGGCAAACACAAAACTACCCCTTATTCTGAAAGATCATTCCAAAATCTGCAAAGTATAGCTTCCACCTTGTGATTGAGGTGTTTAAAAAATACCTCCAGCTTCTCTTCTACATAGATTAAAATAAACTAGAATGTTGTGTGCAGAAGTTAATATGAAAGATGTCATAGTTACTGAGTTTTGTGGGTTTTTTTATCTTGGTAAAATAGCTAAAGGCTTTGTCTCTGGTTTTCACAAGCCAACTTGGCTATTTTTATTCGTTCGAACGTTGCAAGGAGATGCTGTCATAGCATCTGACAGCTGTGTTGTTCTGAAGTTACAGTAGTTTCCAAGGTACCATTGCTAACACATTTCACATAAGAGATTATATATCAAACACTTTGTTGCTTTCATCCATCAGACTTTTTCTACTGTTTGGATTGCTTTCATGGTAGCTCATTCTTTTGTGCTACTTTGTACGATGGTCTCCAGTTTTTGCAGTAAATAAATAACAAAACCTATTTCTGCAGCATTTATTTAACAATCTCACATTATTCTATAGTTCCACAGAAATTTGTTTAATTCTCCCATTTGACAGTTATGATGATTTAAAATAAAGGCGCATCTGCCTTATGGAGGTTGTAAACTTCTGACATACAGTGGTACCTTGTATAAAGGAATTAATTTGTTCCACATGAAATTATGTTAATCAAGTTTTCCTTTATACAAATTTCCCATAGGAATGCATTGAAAACAGTAATCCTTAATTGTGACCATTTTTATGTTGTACTGACTCATCCCATAGACGATTCTGTTAAGCAAATTTCCCCTACCTCCAGAATTTTTTATGTTGTACAGATTTTACGTTATACCGAACCGTTTGTTATACGAGGGTCCGCTGTATTCAGAAGATGAGTCAGAGTAAACCTAAAGAGCTACAGTAATGATGAAACATTACTTTTAGGAAAACAAAACTCTTAAAACAGGCTTGTTTTTATGTTTGAAGCTTGAGAGAGGGTCATTGATAGGAATAAATGGAATTTCATGATAATTTGCTTTCACTTGCATCAACACATATTAATGGCTCTGTTTTAATTAGATCCGGCAAAAGCTGAAGAGCAAACAGGAGGCAATGGAGAAATCTGAAAGGGCTAAACAACTGCGTGCTCTTAGGAAGTATGGGAAAAAGGTAAGGTTGTTGCAAGAGCAGGTATTTCATTGAATTGTTGGAGTTCTGCGTGGCAGTTTCCGAATTTGTAGTCAATCGAATTCATGACACACAGCATGTGATGGTATTTCTCTGCATGAGCGTGGAAGGGATTTTTTTTTTTTTAAAAAAAAAGTCTGGGATATGTTGAGGAAGAGAATCCCACAATTCATTTATTATTGGCAGGTACAAATTGAAGTGCTTCAGAAGAGGCAGAAAGAGAAGTCCACAATGTTGAGTGCAATCAAGAAGTACCAGAAAGGTGAGGCATTCTCTCTTTCTCTTTTCACACACACACACACTCACACTGCATCTTATCAGAGGAACAGGAATTGGTGCAATGCAACAGCTTGTGATTGTAAGTGAATAGGTGTCAATAATGCATGGTAGAAGTGGAGTAAAGCAAGTCATGCTAACTTTGAGGGATTGTTCCAGTAAATCTTGCGATGTTCTCCTTCAGTTTCATGCTCAGAAGTGTCATAGATTAAAGTGGAAAGCATGTGCCTGTTTCTGTGGCAGTTTCACATCTGTTATCGGAGAGGAGGTACATGCAAACCTCACAATACACCTTTGTTAGTGATTTGCTGTTTTTTTCATCCCACTGATCCAGTTATATCCTTGGGCTGACACCATTTTGTGTGTACCTGTGTGTATTACTCTGTTTAAAAACAGCTGTGTGGATATGTGCACTCCAGGGGATCAGGCTAGTCTTCATATGACACCCTTGTTGGATTTCTCAGTTTAACAGTTCTCCCTTTTATGCAGGTCTCTCTGACAAGTTGGAATTTCTAGAGGGTGAAAAATCATCAGCTCCTCCAGGAAAGAAAAAAGAGGGCAGTGGAGGCCAACCAGTCAAGAAAGGGTAAGAAATATTTCCAGTAAGGGCTTTTTTTTTTCTTTGCAGTGAAGAGTCCTTCTGTTGAGTACTTTCTGTTTGGTTTACAGTTTCTCATTTCAGTTCTTGATATAATTTGGAACCCAATTGATCTACCTGAAAGCATTTTCTTTACTGTACATCTCTACAATGCAATGGGGAATATTAATTTCTCACAGTACACCATATTTCAGGCACCATATCTCTACCATTTTGAACCTTGACAGTTCAGTTCTAGTTTGATTTTCCTTTTGGTTCCAGTTCTTTTGAAAATGTTAGGATTGTGTGTTCCAATGCCATAGTAGCAGATGGCACAAAGTATTTTCCTTACTCACATTGTTCCATTTGGAAGGAATCATATCATGTTTTTGAACCTTTAGGACTAACACACTCTGAGGCAAGTGTCTTATTACACCATCCTGCTTAATATGTAGCATCTACGTCAGGCATGTCCAAACTTTGGCCCTCCGGATGTTTTGGACCACAACTCCCACAGTCCTTTGCACTGGCAATATAAGCTTAGAATTCTTGGAGTTGTGGTCCAAAACAACAGGAGGGCTGAAGTTTGGACATGCCTGATCTAAGTGCTGTGACATTTTTGCACACATAAGGATCAACGACTGGCCTTCCCAGTGTGGTCCAGAATAATTATCCACTGCTTTTATAAATTTAGAAGAGTCAGAATTCTGTTACACATTTAAAGTTGGGCAGAGATTGGATTATGTTCATTTGTCAGGCAGAGACCACCAGTGAGGAGACAGCATGCAGAATGTTTAGGGCGAGGCGAACAGTTATCCATCATGTCTGACCAGGGTTTTTTCTTTCAGGCCAAGTGCAAAACGACGCTACAAGAATCAGAAATTTGGCTTTGGTGGGAAGAAGAAAGGGTCGAAATGGAACACCAAGGAAAGTTACGACGACGTGTCCAGCTTCCGTGCTAGCAAGGCTCACTACAAGGGTCCTGGGAAAGGAGGGAAAAAGAATGCCAATGTGAGTACCTGCTAGGAATAGAAATGAGGGAATTGGCCCTTGTTAAGATGGCCGTGTTGTAGTCAACCAGAATGGGTGATCATCACAAGGGCAGACAATGTTGGAAGCCTGTGTATGTGTTGCCCTGGGTTTCCTGATGGAAGACAGTGGGGTATAGCAACAATAAGGGTAAATGAGCAGCAGCCATTGCAAAACTTGTTGCTTGGGGAGCATCCCTTCCAGTAACCTCTTGTTGGACACAATGTCTTGCTTAGAAAGTGATGAAGGTAGTGAGATGATAGTCAACCATGTATTTGTTTTCATTTCTCTTTCCAGAAGAGGCCTGGCAAAAAGACAAGGCAGAAAATGAAGAATCGTTCACGATGAGGTGTGAAACGAATGGGCTTCTTTTGTGGGATCTGAAGTCATCCAGAATGCCAGCATATAGTTGTGAACTGATGCCACCTTCTGCCTGGTTGGCCAGTCAGTGTGCTATCAAGGCAGCATCTGATTCTACCAGATACTGGGATCACCAGTATTTACATACAGAACAGTAACTAGATGTGTCTTGTGTACCCCTTTCATACTGATTTGGTTTTTTGAGTCTTCTTTGATATAGGAATTAAATTACATTTTTGTCTAGTTTTAATTGCTTCATCAGTACTTTTATATTGAAAGAGATCCATTCTGGTTTGCTTTCTGAAGGGTTTTGGAATCTTGTAATTCTCTAACTCAGAGAGAGAGAGAGCAGCACTGTGCCTGCAGCTAAAACTTGAAATAGGAACTCTTCAGCTACTTTATGACACCCTTTAAGTAAGAGTATAGGTTGCCACTCATTTATTCGGTGGCAGAAACAGTAATTATTTAGAAATGGGTCTTGAACAACAGATGCCCATACAATTAACCGTGGAACAGATTGTGTTTTTTTATATTACTCCATAAAAATCAAACTGGGAATGTTAGTAGCCAAGGCTTCTCAGTTTAATTAACTGTCAGTTAAGTTGGAGGGCAGCAAAATTTTAATGGTTAAATTAATGCTAAATTGCTGTTTTAAGTAAGGTGACTGCAATAAAGGCTTGCCAAGAAAAATTCTGAAACTGCCACGCAGAACTCCAACAATTCAATGAAATACCTGCTCTTGTTTAGGCCAGAGAGGAGGGAGTGTGTCTGCAACCTTTCTTCTGATCACTTTCATCTGCTTTGGCAGAAGAATGAGGTGCAGAGCCAGTCGAGAGTGCAACAAAAGAGACTTTGCCAACTATATGTACTGTTTCTCAGGTCTTCCCCCATGTGATAGAATAACATAAGCAGGGATGTTTTAAGTCCCATGTTGAATGTAAAAAAATACAGTACAGCAGACTTATAACAAATGGTTTGTAAAACATAAAATCTGTACAACATAAAAAGTTCCAGAGATAGGGGAGATTTGCTTAACAGAATAGTCGATGGGGCAAATCCGTACAACATAAAAATGGTCGCAATTAGGGATTACTCTGTTTTCAATGCATTCCTATGGGAAATTTGTATAAAGGAAAATTTCTTAACATAATTTCCTTTGGAACAAATTAATTCCTTGATACAAGGTACCACTGTAAGTTTAAGTTCAAATTTCTTTAAATTTATGTATAGATTTGAATTCAGATAGAATTTAAGGTAGTTACTCTCCAATTACCCAAAACTTGAACTTGACTGGTGAGCAGAGTGCATATCTGTTGAGGTCTAATAAAAACTTGCCATGTACAAAATAAATACAAGCAGGCAGCAGGGAAGGCAGCAGAGAAAACTGAAGGGCAGGTTTATTGAAAACACTGATGTCTTCCTTACCTATAACTTAACTGGTGCCCTGTAACAATTACAAGATGACGACCATGCAGGCTAATTATCCTATGGTCCTTCCAATAAACTTGAATGCTTCTGTGTTTCTCTTTATTTCTTATCTCTGGACATCTCCTTTAGACGCCATGCAGCAGCCATATATCTACTGATCTCAGTAGTCCGACTTGGGAAGTATAGCCTGTTGTCATTGCGATCGGTATTGATCTGTGAAGGAGAGTGATGCTATCATAAGAACAACTGGAATAAAAGAAACGAGCAACTGCACCCCGCTGAACTTTTCCTTTTCCCCTGCCTTCCTGAAACATTTTTTGACAGTTCATCACAAAGTACCTATGAACGTCAAAGGCTTTCTGTGCAGATATAGCGGCTCAATGATTTGATCTCTTTGTAAAAGCTGAAACATGTAGGTTGTCAACTTAATTCTCGTGAAATAATCCTTGAAACTGCACTCACCAATGGTGTGGTGCACCATCCTATTTCTTGGCTCTCTGTCTGTGGTTCTGTGTATTTTTTGTTTGGTTCGAGTGCAGCATGATGAATAAGCTTCAGAAAGGTAGCTGTTGGATTAAAGCAGGGATATTGAGACTTCTATTTATTAAAGTTGTGTATATTTAGAATAAATTCGGATTTCTTCAGTTATTAAAAATGTTTAAAGGGGGGGGAGCTTCTTACCATCTTCGGGCTCCTCAAGGTTATCATGCCAAGACATAGGCTTTCCAGTTGGGGCATGAACTGAAGGCAAAAGCAGAACAATGCACATTTAGGAAAGGAACTCCAGCTCAGGCTCCCCCACTTGTCCTCCCCGCGCAACCCTGCCATCCTCCTGGGCTGGCTTACCCTTCAAGAGCGGGTTCACGGCGTACTTGGTGTGGAGGCGCTGGCACCGCAGCTCCTTCTGGATCGTCTCCGTGAAGATCTTGTGCCAACTTACCGGGTCTAAAGGTTCCCGAGCAACCCCTTTGATCCCTGCCATGGGTGGGCTTCTGGGGAGCAGTTATAGAATAATAAGCTCCAAACAGCCCCCTGGTGCTTCCGCGGGTGGTGCTTCCCCACCACCCCCACCCACGCGCCCTTGGGCGTCCTAGCAACCGAACGCCCAGGGGAACATGAGGCGAGAGCAGGGAGGGGACATCACAAGCCAATGGCCAGGGAGGGGGCGGAGATTCTGGCCCCGCCTCCTCTTCAAGTGCCTTGTCCTCGTAGTTTAGAACGTTGGCGATCAGTCGCCTGAATGGGTGTTCTAAACAGAGCAGCTGTGCTCACTGGCCCCGCCCCTCGCGTCTTTTGATTGGCCGAGAAGTTAAAGCTCCCCAGACGCGGATAGGCTGTCGTGAACAAACCCGAAGGTTTGAATGAATCCTCGTGCCGAAGAAGGAAAGCGAGTAGAAGGCTCGATGCATGCAGGAGTGAAGCACCGAAAGGTGCAGAGCCGGTGCTTTTTTTTAACCCTCCGATATTGAGAGCATCCCTTTCTGCACACGCTCTACCTCCCGCCCGGCGGCCCCGGTTGCCCAACTCGAATGCAACCGGGCTCCGAAGCCGACGGACAGATTCGCTGCACGGTGGCCATCGAGCACTTGGGCGCGGCGGGAGCCCCGAAGCGGCGTCTGCTCCGCGATGCCTGGGTGACGCTGGGTCGGGACGAGTTCCGGGCGCTGGCTTTGCAAGTGGCCGACGCCGGGCGGCCCGGGTGTCCCCAGAACTTCCCGTTGCGACCGGGCGAAGTGCGCGTCTTCACGCGCTTCGTCAAGGAGGGGAAGAGCTCCCTCCGCCTGGGCCCGGCGGGGCCCCATCATGTGCAGGTGCTCTTCTCCAACTGCCCCCCGGACCGCTTGCGCCGCTTCGTCCAGACGCTGCGCATCAAATGCGAAGCCGCCCAGGAGGGGACCAAGCCCGTCTCGGCACGGAGGAGGCTCCTCTCGAGCCTGCCCCGGTCGTTCGACACCGTCAGCCCGGTGCAAGCCCGGGACTTGCAACAAGCCCGGGCCCGGCCAGCTCTGGCGGATGTTGCAGCCACCCCGGTCAAAGGCGAGACCCGACGACGAGGGGCGCCTGGGAAGCGCCCTCGGATGGAATCAGTCGATGGGGAGCAGCAGGTAAGAGACAAACGCCCGGACAGACTCTCTCAGCAACTGCATATTGCGATCTGTTCTTTTTGTAATGTATTGGTCTTGGAAGAATGATAGAGATCCGTTCACTCTACAAAAGACCTACTCCGGACAGCAATGGAAACTGCTAGGATTAGCTTGACAGTCGTATGCATTTTAGTAGAAGTACTGCAGTAATAATTGTAATTGTGTGCCATCATATTGACTCTTAGCAGCCCTTTTCAGGGTTTTCTAAGTGCAGAATATTTAGAAGGGGTCAACCTTTAATTTTTTCTGGGACTGGTGAGCTTTTGTCCAAGACTGCACAGGCCAGCTCTTCTTCCTGGGGGCACAGCGGGGAATCAAACTCCCAATGCCTGGCTTCACTGCCAGACATCTAAACCACTGAGCTGTTCAGTCAGCTATGTATTGCTGTAGCGACAGTATCTGCATGTAAAAATACTTATTCAGAGCATGAATGTCCAATCCCCTCTTCCAGGGATGCTCTACAATCATTAAAATAATCTTGGAAGACGTGGCACAGTGTTTAAATGCCTGTACTGCAGATGAAACTGTGCTCACTACCTGGGGTTCAATCCCAGGTAGCAGGCTCAAGGTTCACTCAGCCTTCCAGCCTTCCGGGGTCAGTAAAATGAGTACCCAGCTTGCTGGGGAGGCAATGTGTAGCCTGCACACTGTAATTAAAAATTGTAAACCGCCCAGAGACTACTTAAAGTGGTGTGGGGCGGTATATAAGCAGAACACTTTGCTTTGCTTTGCTAAGACATTTCAAAAAATGAAAAGGGTTTAAACAATTTGACAATTCAAGGAAAACAAGAGAAGGAAACTGAAGGGGTGGAAGTTACCCAAGATATGATTTGAATCCTCTTAAAGCACTGATGGTAAACCTTTTAGAGACTGAGTGCACAAACTGTGATTCAAAACCCACTAATTGTTCACAAAGTGCCAGTACAACATGTTAACCTGAATACAGGTGGCTGTGAAGGGGTGATGTTGGGTGCCCACAGAAAGGGCTCCATTTGCCACCTTTGGCACCCGTGCCATAGGTTCGCCAACACTGTCCTAAAGCAAACACAGCTGGCCCTGTCTCTACCAGAAGGAGGGGGGGGGGGGGGGGAAAGGGAGTTGGTGTTTGGTATCATACTAGTGGTTCAGAAGGTATGGATCTAAGGTAGGATTGGATAGTGGGCACAATGGTGTTTCTATTTTGTATTGATAACTACAGGGCCATTTGAGGAGCTCTGGTCAAAAAGCAGCCTTTCCAAGCTCTGGGATGGACTTGCTTGATGTAAGATGGCTTTATCACCCAGTTGTGGAAATAGACATTAAGAGGCAATAATGCCTGTGGCCCAGACTTCTACAGAACTGAGGAAATAAGAAGAGCAGCTCTGTCTGTGTGTGTGTGTGTGTGTGTGTGTGTGTGTGTGTGTGTGTGTGTGT
>JAHTLZ010000129.1:52725983-52758361 GCA_023846285.1 Phrynocephalus versicolor
GTGTGTGTGTGTGTGTGTGTGTGTGTGTGTGTGTGTGTGTGTGTGTGATCATCGTAGCACCTCCTCCAGGCAGCTGTGTCCTTCATAAATGTTTGAGACTGTCAGTAAAAGTAAACATTATAATTCCTGATTCATAAGCACATAGGATTTATACTCTCCAAATATAGGTTGCTTTGTGTAAAGTGGGGCTCAGGAGGGGGAGAGAGAGAGAGAGAGAGATTTTCCTTGGCACAAGTGTTTGGGAGGCTTTGAGGGTGAGACCTCTGCCTTGGGGACTGTGTCTGAGTCACACCATGCAACTTCCTTTCAGGTGACAGAAAGGCAGCAGGCGAAGAAGTCTTGGCCAATGTGTTCACGGGCATCTCTCTCCCAGGAGCAGCGGATGGTGCTGAGCGCCGTGCTGAGTGGGAAGAATGTCTTCTTCACAGGCAGTGCTGGTGAGAGGGGTCAGGGGTCAAGAAGACATGTGCCGTGTTTGGGCCTCCACGGGAAAGGAACTGAAGTGGCCACATCTGGCAAACTGAGGGTCATATTTTCTAGGACTCAAACCATCAGCCATTCTTGTCCCTCATGTAGCCTTAGTATGGACAAAGCCCCCCCAAGGAGACAAGACCTTGCTAGTGATCTCTCTCTGTTTTGGGGACTGGGATGGACCATGGACACTGATCTTTCTTGTTAATACACAGTGCAATTCTAAGTTTGTTTATTCAGAGGTTAGTTTCTTGTTACCTAGAAAGACCACAATAGGGGGTTTGTGGTATGTGAGATGTTCAAGGAGTGTGCTATCTTTGTCCCCTGCCCCTTGAGGTTAGTACCCCAAAGTTAAATCAGATATAATTCCAATTCAGTTGGCTTGCAAGTGCAACCTAAATGCAACCCACATATCAAATTCTGCATGATGCTATTGGAAATGTTCTGATCTTACGAGAAGCTTTGTGAGTCAGTGGCGGCAGAAATAGCAAAGATGTTTTTGGCACCTTAAAGACTAACAGTGTTTGTTTAACCTCAGTTTTTGTAGACTCGTAGTGCTTCTCATCCTCATTCCAGATGTTTGTGGACTGCAGCTCCCAGAAATCCTGGCCAGCTCAGCTAGTGATGAGGAATTCTGGGAGTTGCAGTCCCAGGAACATCCGGGGACCCATTGGTTGAGAACCACAACCTACATGTTCTGTAACTCTTTAAGGACAGCTCTTTAAAGACAACTCTTCTTTCCAAAGGAACCGGAAAGTCCTACCTGTTAAAAAGGATTGTGGCCTCACTGCCTCCAGACAGCACATGTGCCACAGCCAGCACTGGAGTGGCAGCATGTCAGATCAGTGGCACCACCCTTCACGCCTTTGCAGGTAATTAAGAATTGGGCCCTTCGGATGGAAGGCAGGTGGGTCGAAGAAACTAGAGTAAAAATTACTCCTGACATGCTCTCTCCATTTTTCCTTTGCAGGGATTGGTTCAGGAAAGGCCCCCTTACCTCAGTGCATTGAGCTGGCTCAGAGGTCTGGGGTTCGACAGCAGTGGCTGAACTGCCGCCATCTGATCATTGATGAGATCTCCATGGTTGAGGGTGAATTTTTCGATAAACTGGAGGCAGTGGCCAGGTGTGCTAATGCATTCTTTTCTGGATATATTCCTGCACTGATATAAATCCTGTGTAATGGGATCTTAGGGTATTAAGAGGGCAGAATAGCATGTCTTACATAGTTATTTTAAATGTCTAGCTAAAAATCCTCAGCACTTTACTTTTTATGGGGGAGAAAGGAACAAAGCAGAGAGAAAGGGCACCTTTGCTGGAGCATTAGGAGGCCAAGTCTTGTAGGAAACAACCCTAGAACCATTCCTGATTAATACCTGAATGGGCAACCAACAAGAATAGACCAGGGATGGCCTACTCTTGTCGGGAATAGGAGAGAATCCTGCCTGAACCCTGAAAACTGCTGCCAGAGGTCAACCTGGGCTTGGACGGCCAAAGATCTTTCTCAATAAAAGGTAGCTTACCTTGTTTAAAATCAATTAATTTATTTTTAATTTCACAGAGTACCTACTGAGATGGGAGGTGTTAGGAAGTAAGAGTCTCTAGTCTTTGGAAGTGGGAGCATTTGCTTAGCTGCTACGCTGGGAACTTGACCAAGTCTCAAGTTTGCTTTGAGAAGGAGCACCGCCTGAGAGTGACTCTTGTTTTTTTTTTGTGTATGTGTGTGTGTTTTTTTTTTTTTGCCTTATCTGTAGAGCTGTTAGGAAATGCGAAGACCCATTTGGAGGAATCCAGCTCATTATCTGTGGCGATTTCTTACAACTGCCTCCAGTCAGCAAAGCTTCTGAACAACCTAAGTTCTGCTTCCAGGTATACTACTCCTTTTCATCACCTGGAGCTGAAAAATTCCCTCAGCTGCCCCTTGCTATGTCTGTTTTAAGATTGATTGCCTACTTATTTTGTTAGGCTAATTTTATTTGTTCTAGGTTGTTATTAAGTTGCATTATACTTTGTCACTTTACATTATTTTGCATTTTTTTAGTTTTGTGTTTATGTTTGGTTATTGTTAGCTTACAATTTATATAATTTATATTACTGCAAATTGCCTAGAGTAGCCTACGTGCTAGACAGCGGTATACAAATTCAATAAATAAATACATAATACATAAATTCTTTTCCATATGCATTCTGATACTCGTGGGCCATTCATTTGAATCGAGTGCTTTTTTGCAGGCCAAGAGCTGGCGGAAATGTATCCACTTGAACATGGAGCTGACAGAGGTGCGGAGACAAACTGACAGGGAGTTCATCTCTCTTCTGAATATGGTCCGCCTGGGCAGGTAAGATTTTCATCTCCTCTTTCATTCGAGTTACTGGCTGCAAGTGGGAGAAAGAGGTTTAACTTCTTGAGCTGAAATTGCCAACATACCTTGTGCCTACATTCCCCTTCTTCCTGGTTTTACACTTCTGCTAACTTTGAACACTTTCTGAACTGTCCCATGGATTCCTTTGACCATATGACACTACTAGAAATTGAGGCCTCATCTTTAATAAGGGAACCATCAGGACTTATACTCTAGTTCCCAGAACCTTTCTGCCATCATAACCACTGCACTTCCTTTTCCCACTGGTCAAAAATTCCTTACATTGGACAGAATCTAATTGTCTCATGCATCCATGTACGGTCAGTCACATGAATTGTTTCTTGGCTATCCATTCTGCTTCTGGTCTTTCTGTATTTGCAAAAAACTCATGGCATATGCAAAGCACCCGGCTGGCTACTATTATGTACACTTTTTTTTTGGTACAAGGAGCTGCCTATTTAAGTTACTTAAGATACACATTTGAATGCAACAGACCTCAGACCTGGAGTGCAAAACATTATTCTCTGCAGTGCAGTGTTGCCAATATGCCGCCAACAAAGCAGAAGGCAGAACTCAGCATCTTCTAACTATACAACTAAGTGTTTAGAGTTTGTAAACTTGGGAACTGCGTGCACATGTATTCAGCTTTGTTAATGATCAAACTTAAATAGGTTTGAGCTATATTCTTTTTGTTTGTACTCCAACACGTTACTATTAATGATTTTCATTCTACTTTGTAATCAGTAAACTTCTTTTATTTTTATTCAACTTAAAAAACTGTTTGAAGGCTTTAATCTACTAGCAAAGCTAGTTGGTGGCAGCGATAGAAGAAAATCAGAAGTGTTTATCAATAGCCTGTGAAAGGGCCAGGGGTAAGAATGTTAATGCTACAATCATTAATTAAATTTACAATGTAACATACCCATATATACTTGAGTATAAGTCGACCCGAGTATAAGTCGAGCCCCCTAATTTAATCCCCCAAAACTAGGAAAACGTATTGACTCAAGTATAAATCTAGGGTGGGAAATACAGCAGGGCCTGGCAGGTCTTCCTTTGTGAGCTGGGGGAATTGTGTGATGTTTAAAATAACTTTTAGCCACTGATGCAAGTGCTTGGGTCAGTGGCTAAAAGTAATTTTAAACATTGCATGCCGCTCCCCTGTGATGAAGAGGGGGGTCATGAGAAGCGGCATGCAATGTTTAAAATGACTTTTAGCCACAGATGACTTGCCTCAGTGGCTAAAAGTATTGACCCGAATATAAGCCAAGGGCCTCTTTTTTCAGCCCAAAATTAGGGCTGAAAAACTAGGCTTATATTTGAGTATATACAGTAATTATACATTATAATAGTGTGTGAGTGTACACATCTCTTTAATCAAATCACGGGGAAAAGGGAATTATGGGAAATTTATTTCTAACTACTTGCTGCCAAGCTCTATGAAAGTTGCAAGGGCTGTGGGGATGATAGGAGTTGTGTTACAACTCATTTGAAGGGTTGCAGGCTGGAAAAGGCAGGTTTGTGCCATGGGTTTCTTCAGGAAGAAAGGGAATTGAAAGGTATTCTATATTATGGCTATACATTTGTATGTTTAGTCTATTCTAGGGTTGCTGAGATGGCAATTCTCTGTCCTTGCTGATAACAATTAAGCGAGTATGAGTTTGCCCTCATGTTTTGATGATAGTTATGATGTTAGTGTTTGTGTGGAAGAAAGCAGTCAGTTAGATGCAACCAGGAAGATATGCAGTATTTGCTAATCACCTTGAGTTATGCAAGTTAGAAAGATTTTCTTGATCTTTGATGTGCCTTACCAAATACTCAAGATCTTTTTGTTCTTTTGATTTTGGATTTCCTTGTGGGTGTCTGCCAGATGCACAGAGGAGGTCACCAGGCAGTTGACCCTAACAGCTACTCACAGGGTAGAGAGAGATGGAATCCTGGCTACTCGGTTGTGCACCCACAAGGATGATGTGGAGCTTACAAATGCCAGGCAGTTGCACGAGTTATCTGGTGAGAACAACAGAAGGGGCTTTGTGCGGAAGGGTAGCTCTTCTTTCTAGCAGATTTACGGGGATAGGGGGCAGAGATTCCAACTGGGACATCAGCAGGAAAGGGTGGATGCCAGTGCTAGTGAGAGTTTCATGCCATTTTCTTTTTGAGCAAGACAACACTATGGGAGGCATATTTAGAATGGGGATTTAGGGATCCCCATATCTACAGTTTCCCCATTTTCTTTTATAGTGGTCCAGGAAGAGGCAAGGGGAGGGAGGGTTCACTTTGGGGCTGCAGCCTAAAAGTCAAAGTTGTATCAAGAACCCGGAGGAGACGACATCTTTCATTTGAAACTTTGAGGGACTGTGGGATTGTGCTTTAGGATTGCCATGAGAAATGTATTATTTCTAATATCCAGAGCTTGTATTATCCGTACAGATACCATACCAATCGAGAAAGAGCTTTGAGAATCTGTCCTTTCCAGTGGCACTAGTTAATAAAAGCAGATGTGGAAAATCATGAACTTATGGATGTTGATGGCTCCAACTTCCATAATTCTTCACTATTGGCTACATTACCTAGAGATGATTGGGAGCCAAAGCCCAACATAATCTGAAGACCCATGATTTCCCTCAAACGGAGTAAATATAAAGTGGCTGCAACTTCTACGCTTGTCCTTTTCAGGAGAGCAAAGATCCTTCAAGTCAGTGGACAGTGACCCTTTGCAGGTGAAAATGATTGATGCCCAGTGTCCTGTCGGCAGTGTCATTGAGCTCAAGCAAGGTGCACAGGTGAGTAAACACCTTTGAAGACAGTTCAAGGCCATTCTTGAGTTGGTAGCAGTATTTGGCTTCAGTTAAGGAGGTTCTGAACTGATCTTCTGACTTTCTTGTACTAGCACCATAGCCCTTTATTTCTCTTCCTCCTCTTAATGGGATCTTTTAGAAGAAAAATCCCTGTCCTTCTGATCTGGCGTATGAGTACAACAATAATTAAAATACCACATACTCACTGCAGTTTATAAGAGCAGGCAAGTGGGGTATTAGTATAATGACTGAATTCTTTAACAAGTGACTCTTGCATAATCAACCTGAAAGCTGTAACTGCACCAACAGGTATTTTGCTAACAGCAGTTTAGGATCTTAGAGCTTCAGATCTGGACAGTTCATATATGCTAACTGATCCACAATGAATCTGAGGCCTGCACTGAACATGCAGTTATTCCTGTTGGTTCTTCTCTGATACATGCATGGCTATTTAAGATGGCTTACTTCGGGAGTCAGGAAACTAAAGCTCCATCCCAAAATCCTTTCCGATGACTGGCCATGGTTTTCTTTTCAGAGCTAAAGGTACAAATATCTGGAGATGAAGGTTCTCCCCCTGCAGCTTATAGCCTCTTGGCAAGGAATTGTGAATTGTACAGCCACTGGAGGACACCGTTGTATGAGAACCGAGACGATCAGTGCAGAGAAATGATTTCTTTGCATGGGCCAGTCTGCAGTGTGGCTTGTTGCTCTGTATTCCTTGTCTCCAGTGGCAGCTTCAGAGCCTATTGTGGGGGCTGACAGGGACAAGTCCTGGGGATTTCATCTCCTCTTTTGTAACTTTCCCTTCTTTCCTTAGGTGATGCTTGCCAAGAATCTCGATGTGTCCCGAGGGCTGGTGAATGGGGCTCGTGGTGTTGTGATAGGATTTGAATCAGAAGGAAAAGGTAGGTTTTTGAAGTGCATGCTTAGAAGTATCAGCTGGTAGTAAGTGACTGAACTGCTCCTCTGAAACAGTTTTATTATGGAGACCTCTGCTTTTTGTTACACCTTTTTAATCATATATTTTAATTTTCTTGTTATTCCCTTTTGCTCTGGCCAAATCATTACTGAACTGCAAGTGAATACTGTTAGGTCCAAGTAGAATTGCTTGGGTCTACTCTGCAGCATCTACCAGTACTTCCAATTTTGTGGTCCTTTCCCCTTATCATTAAGCCTTTGTTCTTAATACTAGCCATAGGAATCTTCTGGTTTTCTTTTCTTCAACAGGGCTGCCAAAAGTTAGGTTTATGTGTGGTGTCACTATTGTCATTGGATTGGAAAGATGGGTTTTAAAGGGACCAGCAGGAACACATTTGACTCGCCAGCAGCTGCCTCTAAAACTTGCTTGGGCCATCTCTATCCACAAGAGCCAGGTTAGTGTGATACATTGCCCAATATTTGCAGGAAACTTAAGGCTTGTCAGAGTAGTTCACTGTTGACAGCAACAGTATCTGTTAAAGCAGTGATAAAGTTTGACAGCTTTTACTCACATATCATAAATAGTGCCATCCTAATGTTAGTATGTTACAATCTCAAAATCTGCATTACTGTAGAGATTAGTGGAAATCCAGTTTATTTCTGATGCTCTTTCTAATGATGTAGAAATCAGTAGAGCAAAAGAAACTGCAGAGTGATCTTATGTGCCGATTTAACATACTGTTTTCTTTATCAATCCCTTCTACATACACACAGGGGGGGGGGAAGAAATGTGTTAAGATTATAAATTCTCTCTTGCATGCAATAGTTGCAAAAGTTATAGCATGCAGCAAGCTTACAGCAAGAAGAGCAGCTGAAGGATAAGTGATCTTCCCACTTTATTGCCCACCAAACCGTACAGCAACTATATTTGACAATATTATTCCTACCAGTTTCATTGGGTGCTTGCTTCCTTACAGACTTACTCCTTCTCTCCCCTTTTACTAGGGTATGTCTCTAGACTGTGCTGAGATCTCCCTGGCTCGTGTCTTTGAATATGGCCAGGCTTATGTAGCTCTCTCTCGAGCACGTAGTTTTGCTGGACTTCGCGTTCTGGACTTTGACCCCAAGGTAGTGAGAGCCAATCCATATGTGTTGCAGTTCTACAGGCAACTGAGGAGAGACACATTTCTAACCCAGGTAATCCTGTTACTAATCCTCCACCCCCCACCCATTATAATCTTATAGAAATTGGAGAAGAACATGGACATTAGAACGAACAGAACAAAGCGCCTGGTCATCAACTCTCTTGAAGGAGCCACCTGATCAAGTCTGTAGCTCACAACATTTCCAACATGCCTTTGTCTTCCATATACTTAATTCCTTCTAAAGATGAGTACAGGATATTGCAGGAAATAAGCAAAGAACTACGAGTGTAATAGTAAATCCGTATAGGTTCCTTCTAATTGACTGAAATGCTTATTTGCCTAATGATTGTACAGCATCTGATTTACTGTGCATAACTAGTTTCTTTTCCTCTTTAGGGTTCTCTACATTCCTATCTTCAATATGATAAAGAGAACAGAGAAGCTACTTGAAGCATGTTTGACAAGAAGCTGTGGCATCATTTTATGGTCCTTTGTCCCTTTACTGAACAGAGTGCAATATCATTTGAGAAACAATTTGTTCTACAGATCAATACGTAAATTTTAAGTTCTGACACACAGCATGCTAGTCCCAAGCCTGCTTTCTTCTTTATCAGTAAAACAAAGCCCACGGAATATGGTTTTTCACAATCAGCAAAACCATCTGTCACAGTGCAAAAGATGAACACTATATTCTTGGAATGATTGGAAACTCTTTCATGGTAGATCAATCCTTTTGTATCTATGCTTGGTTTAAACATGGACATTATACACGCATGAAAAACCTCGTTCCGTCCAAATCCTATTTTAGAAGACCATGTTCCTAAGGGCAATCATAAAAGTGGTTTCTGCATTTTGTCAGCCATCTAATGTGTGCAACCCAGGTATGTCTGAGCATGCAACTAGAGTTGCCAAACCCTTATATTATTTATAGGGGAATTCTGACCAGTGGCAGATAAAGATCAAGTACTGCAAAAAGGAACTAGTACCTTGTTTAAAACACTGAATGGTATTTTATTTAATAAATACATGCTCGACAAACAAACTGCTTGTTGCTCTCACAGTTGCAGAGCTGGTGGGGGAACGGCCCGAACCCTACTGAATAATCATACTGGCACGCCCAGTGGTATAAATTTCATGCTACAAGTTAAAAGACTGGTGCCTGAATTTCTTGTCATGCCACAGGTCTGCAACAGAAAACACAATCGGCGACTGTCCAACTAGCAACACTTCACCACTGAACGTCTGCTGGGTGTCATAAGGAATAGGATTTTGGTCAAGGTTTGCAAATAAAACACTAATTCCCTCAGCGAAACAGCATACTAGCTGGCAGGGCCATGTGTTCACAGACAGAACAGATGGTGGCACTCTCAATAAAAGTCTCTTAGAAGAGCTGCGGAAAAGCAAGCTACTTGAGCTAATCCTGGCACCTCCACTGCTATGTTAATGAGATAAGCAAAATGTGCTGCTAAACATAAATCTGGTGGTGAAGCAGTTTTAAGGTACTTGTTAGAATCTGAACAAAATAGCTGTAAAATAACGTTAGCTCGGAGTGCTACTTAAGTATTTGAAAACAGTTTCTGAAACTATCTATACCTGTTAGAAGGTATTTGGTAGGCAGTATCAAATGCACTTCCCAAACCCCATCAATCCATTTCTGATAGCATGGAAAGAACCACCACTTATTCAACTGACTATATCAAGAACCATCTGTGATACTAGAACAGATGGCAGCTGCTTAAGGCACAGGGGAAAGACTTCAGGGCTCTGATTAACATCCAAATAACAGCAGCTGGTAGAACATTGTCAAAATTATTAAAAACCCATTATGAAAGGACAGAACAGTGAACACAACTTCATTTTATAAATATGAAATTAGGGTGTAAAGAGCAGGCCCAGCTACCTAAACAAAACGGAATTGCTATGAGAGCTGTTGTAAGGGCACCATGCCTGCTTGGCATGCCACTAGAGCTATTCCAAACTTTTCAGTCTTGGATACAGTTTATTGGATGTTCTGAAACAGAGTTCAATGCAAGCATCTGGCAACAATAGACTCCAGGTGGCTCAGTCCAACTCCTCATTCTTTCTTACCAGAATATCCAGAGGAAATGTGAATGAATTGAGAGGACAGAGACCCAAATCCTTCCAGTCCACAGCTGATGGGACTGGAGTCCCTTCTTTCAAACAGGCAACAGAACTACCACCCTCCTGCTGCTGAGGACAGTTGGTGGCTGGGCCCATGTGCAGAAACGTATCATGTACCTCTTCAATATTGTTTTCAGGCTGGCTGGCTTCTGCCTGTGTTCTTCTCTTCTCATTTTTGTAAGAGGCATGTAATTCCATATAGCGTTTCCACATATGACTGTTGATTTTTTTAAAGTCTAGGTAGTTCAGCTCTTCTGGTAGTGACAGTAACAAATCTAGAAGCACTGCTGACTCTAAAAAAAGCATAAAGGAAGAGAGAGAATAGATAGCTAACTTGACATAATATATATTTTGTTACCTGCTTGTCACATTTTCTCAGATTTTGTCCTGCCTTAACCTTTTCTACAATGTGTGGGAAAAAGTTTTATCTAAATGTAGTTTTAATTTATCCCCTCCCCCAAGGTGCTAAATCATTTACACTTTAACAAAGGCTTGAAATAGCTTTCAATATGAAATCTTTATCATGTAAATTATTTTTTTTAACTTCTTTTACATCATAAGATAATCTGCTATTGCTACTCTATTTTTACGGAGGAACATTTCTCAAATTCATATATTAGAAATATTAAGCAAATATGTGCATGTGTACATGCCATATCAAATCTTTTTTCGTGTTTGTACTGTTTGTGTTGCATTTTGTCAGGAATTTGTCACTGTAGTCAGGCTTTTCTGTAGAGCAGGGGTGCCCAAACTTTTTGTAAGGAGGGCCAGATTTGATGGCTGAGAATGTGTCAGGGGCCAGTTGCTCCCCGACCCTGCCACCCCACTGCAAGCCCCACCCACTGAGCCCTTGCAACCCCACCCGCAGGAAGGAAGGCGGGGACCAAGGGAGGGAGGGAGGGAAGAAGGTGGAAACCAAGAGAGGAAGGAAGGAAGGTGGGGAACAAAGGAAGCACAGGGAGCCATGACCACCGCAGGGGAATGTGTGGGTGAAGGAGGGGGAGGGAGGGTTGGGCCAGCAAGCCGCGGGCCACTCAGAATGGCCTGACGGGCCAGATTTGGCCCCAGGACCGACTTTGGGCAGGCCTGCTGTAGAGTGTTAATTCCTCTGTCTCTTACAAAGAATCAATAATAATAATAATCGTAGTGGTAATAATAATTGCCACAAGAATTATTACTCTGCCTAATTAAACTAGATTTCTTGATTTGGCCAGATATTGGACTCTGTGATCTTTGGGGCCTCGACTAAACTCCACTGTTTAGTGAATTCACTAAAAACCACTGTTTAGAAAAGCAGCACAAATGCCCAGAACTTGCCTCCTCCCTCCTAAATGCAACATATCTTCCTGCTTTGCACAGAAATATCTATCTAGTTCTTGTTACATTATGGATTGCAGTAAAATAGCTACAGTAGGATCCCCATATCCACAGTGGATCCATTCCACAATCTATCGTGAATCTCTGAAACCATGGCTAGTAGTGAACCCTCTATACAATGTGGCGGGACAAAGGGCACAAGGCCTGCCCTATTGTCTGTGCTCCTCAGGGCTGCTGTAAACCCCAAATAACTGAAACCATGGATATCAATGCCACAGATGTGAGGGGCCCAGCTCTATCCAGCCTGAAACCTTGACTTACCACCTGGTGGAAGCTCTGGTGCTTTAAATCCACGTGAGATCGTTGAGATGTATTTGTAGATCTTTTCAAAGTCCACATGAAACTCGTTATTTTCTACAGAGGCTGGTTCTTCTGCATTTGATGATACCTGTGATTCTTGGGATTCTTCACCAGATTTCCCATCTTTGCTTTGAACGGTTGGTGATGAACACCGGCTCTTTTTCCCCTCTACTGATTTTGGGGGCAAAGAATGATGCAGAGAGAGTGGTTCAGCAGATGCAATTGTCAAAACCTAATGTGTGGAAGAAGACACACCATCAAGACAAAAGTAAACTGTATCCCCCAGAGAAGAAACTTATACTTCATTGCTATAAAATTCCAAGCAGTCATGGATTTTTTAGGAGGTAAAATACATTTCCAGATACTCGGCCTCTGTCTTAAAAAAGCTGAGGTGCTTGGCCTGCAAGGACAAGATGGCGAGCATGTACGGTGACAGGTACCTGTTTCAGAGACACTCTGTCGTACCAAAATGGACACTGATTTTGCAAATTACTATTCATGACAAGAATAATCATACAACAGAATGTACACCATTATTACCTGAGAAAAAGCAGCTGTTACAGCATCTTCAAGATGGCCTGTCAATTTCTCAGCTAACTCAGTCCACACCTATGAACAAGCAATTTCAGAAATGTAAATATCTTTCAACCTATCTTGTGCTATATATATTATACTGTATATTCTGTTATATTCTGATTCCTTTTATACCTCAATAGGTGCTAGACGTGGAGCATCCTTCTCTTTAGGCTGGCGATACTGGCATTGTGCCTTGACTGCTTCCTTTGCAACACGCTCTTTCAGGAGGTTCACAAATTCCACAATCTGCAATATATATCAGAAAAGCTTTAGAAAAGATGGCAGCTTCCTTTTAGAGAATACTAAAACTTATTCTGCCAATACAAACACACCGGTACAAGTGAAGCTGAAGTCACATTATAAAGACTGCTATATTTATTTCTGTCACTTCTGGGTAATAACCATAATGCCCAACATGTCTTAAGTTTCTTAATGAATAAAGAATCTTGGCTGGTTTCAATAAACCTATAGTGATAGGCATTGACACTTTTCTTATGGTCCATTATAGGTCTCTTTGTTTTATGGAAGCCAATAATTACACCCCCCACCTGATACATAAAAAGACCAACACATTATGACCTGCAGACCCATATGTCTGTTAGCAGGTATGAGTTTGTAACTAGTCCCATATGTGCAAGATGTAAACTTGTTTTTACCCACACTCCTAACCATTTTAACGCTTCTACACCCTTGATTATCCTCACAAGTATTTTGCTGGGAAGCTCTGACGCCCACCTCCCTTTCAACCTCCAAAACCAGGTTGTGGCTGAACCAAACCTGGCCTATCGGCTCCTTTTTTGTCCATCTACTCCTGCTCGTGGCTGTGGTAGATCCCAGCCCACCCAACGTCGAATCCTGTCCTCCGCCACGTGGCCACGCCAGACCCACCTCGGCTTCCTCTCTCTCAGGCAAGTACTTTTTCAGCAGTTCTGGTCGCAACGGTCCCGGAACCCGAGCGTGAGCATGCAAGCCCTGGAGAAGGCGTCGTTTTTCTCGCTCTGTCCAAACGGGGTTCTTGGGAGGCAGAACATAGCGAGGGGGAGCTGAACGCTTCCTCGACGGCGGCTTCATAATACTGCAATAGAAAAAACCACAGGCAATGGAACTGAAGAAGAACCGGCTACTTGTAACGGTAGTTTAGCCACTACTTTCCTCTGCAACCCCTGCCCCCAGCAGGCCCACCCTTGGCCTCATGGGGACATAGTACAACCCAGAGTCTCTGCTGGTCCCTCGGCCGCCCTCTCTCACAGCAACCCAGCCCCCGTCTCCTTCGAGCTGCGTTTAATGGAGATATAAAAGCGATGCACCAGCCGCTCTTCCCATAGCCGTCGCACACTGATGACGTAACCCCCAACCGAAGCGGGCGAAGTCCAAATGAGGCTAAGATGCAAATGAGCCTTGCAGCGCTTCACTGTGGTGAGCTCTAGGGAGGGCGGCATTGGGTGTAGTAGCTGGTAGCGATGACGTCAAAAAGGGCGCTGGGTACGCTTAGCAACCAAGCGTCTCGTCCTGGAATTGTATTGTTGAAGGGGCTCGGGTCCTCGTTGCCATGGTGACAGAAAAAAGGGACGCGCGGGCCCGCGCTCTGGAGTGGGAGAGCTTGCCCTTCGCTTTGGCTACATGCGTTGCCCGGCGGTCGCAGTTGCTCTGGGGATCCTAGCCTTGTTGTTCTGCGATAGGCCGGGTAGGGAGAGGGGCGTGGGGCTTCGCAGTGGCCTTGGTTCTTTTGACGCTGAGCCTGGGTGGGCACACGAGTGTGAGACACAAAAGTGCCCTGTCGCCGGCCGGCGAGCAGGGCAACGAACGGGTAGAGATGAAAGGTCCGAGGCACTTGCCGGTTACTTAACAGGCGAAGCCCAGGAGCTGCATTTTTCCCGCTTCTGCGTTTGCACGTTGGTGAAAAACACTTGAGTTTGGGCTTGTGATGCAGAGGTCAAAAACGAATTGGCTCCAAAATGAAACAAGCGTTTCAGATCTATGTGGTACCAAATCTTGCAAAACAAATCAGTATTTGACTACAACTCCAAGAATCCCCTAACCATCACAAGGAGTGACCCTAGTTGCTGGAGGAGTCTGGAAACTATAGTCTATTTTACTGGGTTCCCCTGCCTATACAAATTATGAAAAAATTAAGAACAAGTAACAAAGAATGGGGAACAGTGTCCCAGTAAATGAAAAATAGTCGGGTGAGAATGACAGGATGGTGTCGCTTATGCTGTATATTGAATGACTGCATTGCTGTGTTCCATAAAACATACTCTTGAGATAGCTTGTACAGAACAATACAAGTTTATTTTATGTTGGCCTGAACATTTATTTATTGAAATTAAAAATATTCATAGTAAAACACATTTAGATCTAAATTACTATAGATTAGTGATTCTAACCTAGAACATTTAAGAGAGGCTTGCAGAGCTGCCCAAATGCCTCTTCATATTCACTGAGGAATGGTATAGCTGAGTGATAAGTGATTAGAACCAAGTTAGCACTCTCAAATAAATATTTTAGTTAAACTATTTGTAGCCAGAAACTCCTGTAGATCTCTGTATCACCCAGTATTTGATTGTGTTTATAATCTACCATCTGGTGACTCATTCTCTAGATATTTGGAATCTATATGCTGGAGTTCAGAAACCAGGTATTGGTACAGCTTTGGGAACACTGAGGTGTAACAGCCTGGACAGTACAGTAGAGCAAATTTCAAAAGATGGCAGCTTACTGACATGTTAACATCTTTTCAGGCTGTGGACAGACTCCCCCTGAATCTGATACTTACGACTCTCAGAATGACACTTCAGGACTGGAAAATATTGGACAGCCATCACCTCCTGAAGCAACGGGTAGGAACATACTAAAGATAAATTATGTCCAGCGAAACATGAGAATATATCCCTCTGTTTGGGATCACAAACATGTGGCCTTGTTTCATGATTTTTTCAGTGGCCTTAAGTTAATAATTGTGCAACTTCCTTCTGTTTCTCATCTCTACAACTTTAGTTCATAACATTTGGATGAATCATGTTCTCAGACAGGAAAGTTTTCAAAGTCACTTCTATACTGTGATAGCCCTAAATCATTGCAGAGCCTTGTTTTTTGTTTCCAAAATGCTCTCTTGAAAATCATTATAGTTGTTCATTAAGTTAATCTGAAACAGGGCAGTGGTTGTTTGAAATTAGGAGAAAAAGTGCTCTCTGTTTTAGATGGCAGATATTCTTATGGCTGTGTATTCTTTTCCCCTTGCACCAAAGAACAAAAGTTCTACCCCCATTGGCAGCATAGGAAGCTGCCTTATTTATCGATATAGTGTTGTCTACTGCCTGATCATGACTTTCTAGGGCAGGGATGGGACACTGTGACCAGCAGACCTTCATTGCAGCTCCTTAGGTCTCTCAGTACTCCCTATACAAAATTTTGGGTTAAAATACCCCAATTGCAGCCCCCCAGAAGCATCCAAGGGAGATATAAGACAGTTTATACATGTGTCAGCCACCCTGGGCCTGTTTCAGGCCAGACAGAAAAACACACCAATAAGTTGCTGTAGACTGAAAGTGAAAAATCAGTTGGTGTGATCCACTGAGATCCCACTGAGATCCAAGGAGGTGGGAAAATGGCCCTATTCACTTCCACCATTGTCCACTATTGCTCTACCCTATCCATAATTGGATATAGGAGTGAATGTGGGGCCTTCTAAATTTCAGCAGTTCAGGTACCTGACTGTGGAGCCAGAGATTGGAAGCTTGATACCACATTGTGTCTCTTGCAAGTAGACACAGCCTATGTGGCCTTGGGCAAGCTGCACAATTCTTAACCTAACTTTCTCCTTACAGGGACCGAAGGGGGCTATGACTTCTCTCTCCAGAGGAAGGGAAAGGCTGCAAAGTTCCATCTGTCCCACATGGGTAGAGGCCTTGGCACTAGTCTTGCTCTTCTCAACACCTGAACAAGCCTGATAATAGGTGTTATGTAAATGACCATGTGACTGCAGACTCTAGCTAAACATCACATCTCCCTATTCCCATGACATCCAAGACCAAGGGCATTTTTACACAACCCCTAAGATCCGCTGGCAATTTAAATTCGGACCAGAGATCTTGGGGGTTTGCTCCTCTTGCTGTGTTCCCACCCCTCTGCACGCCATTGCTCCTGTCTGCGTGAGGGGAGGGAGAAAAAAAGGGAGAAAAGAATGCAGCCTCATCTCCGCTCTGATGGTCAGAGCAGCCCAGGAAGCATTCCAGTCTCTTAAAGGGGCGGGGGGGGGGAGGAACCAAACAGAAGGCGATGACAGCCCGGCACTCACTGCTTTACAATCTGCATCAGAATTTTTTTTACCTCCGGAGACCAGGTACTTTTAAAATGTGCTGGGGCGCGCTTAGGTGGGCGTGGTCATACTTAATTTTTTTTAAAGTGCACAGCTGTTGGGAAAACAATTTTAAGTTCTGCATCTGGGAGCCCTTTGCCTCGGATTTTAGGGGTCGTGTAAAAGCGCCCCAAGTTCATTTACTTCGTGATTGACTTGCTATTGTTGATTCTTTCAGAGCCCATTTATGTCCATATTGGTGCCAAGGAAATCACTCTACCTTGCAAGCCTACCAAGTCTGAATTTGTTTTTGGTATGAATCCCAGCTACAACTGGAGCCTGGATAATGGAGGTTAGGCATATTTCCTTAGGCATCCAGATTTCTCTGTAGATGTCGGAAACATGTATGTGATTAAGAGAAGAGGAAGGAGCCCTTACTTATTTTTGTGTATATATTAGAACTAAAGATAGCCATGCTAGTCACATAAAAAAAGAATATGCAGTATAGTACTGTATTCCCAGTAGGGGCAACATCTTTGTTAAAACCACCCAGAATTACAAAAACAGTGGAAGCTTTTGGTCTTTCCAGAACTCATCATCAGACTAGATCAGTGATGGTGAACCTTTTAGAGAAGTGCCCAAACTGTGATTCAAAACCCACTTATTTTTCGCAAAGTGCCAATATGGCAATTTAACCTGAATACAGTGGTACCCCAGGCTGCAAATGCTTCCCGAGCTACCCTTTGGGAAAGCAATGCAGGCTTTTGAATTTCCCGTGGTCACATCCTTGCTGTGGCCACAGGAGATTCAAAAACCCGCTCTTTGATTCTCGCTTTCCCAAAAGGTAACACGCCTGCTCTTTGATCCTCATGGCCTCAGGAAATTCAAGCCCCTGCTTTTTGCTCCTCCCTTTCCCAAAGGGTAGCACCCCTGCTCTTCAAGGTGTCACCCATGCTCTGTGGTCCTCACTTTCCCAAAGGGTACCACCCTTTGGAAAAACTAGGATTGAAGAACAGGTTTTTTGATTTCCTGTGGCCACAACACACACTCTGTGGCCACGGAAAAATCAAAAACTTGTTCTTTGATCCTCACTTTACCGAAAGGTAGCATGGGGGGCTGCACTTTGGGAAAGTGAGGACTGAAGAGCAGGCTTTTGAATTTCCCATGGCCACAGCACCCTCGCTGTGGCTATGGGAAATTCAAAAACCTGCACTTTGATCCTCACTTTTCTGAAGGGTAGCACCCCTGCTCTGTGAGACTGACGAGATGGCTCTGTGCAGAGAGGGTAGGCAGCAGTTTGTGGGCTCCTTTGTAGCCCCAGTTTACTTTGCAGCCACACTGCTTTGGGGATGCCCACAAGGAGCCCACAAACCTCTGCCTCCCTTTCACCTGGCTCTCTTCAGGGAGCCACTTCAAGACCACCCAAATGGCTCTGTGAAGAGAGCCAGTCGAAGGGGAGGCAGTGATTTGTTGTTTCCTTTGTAGCCCCCATTTACTCTCCAGCCACACTGCTTTTGGGATGCCCAGAATGGTCTGGCTGGAGAATAAACGAGCTACGAGCGACCCACAAGCCGCTGCCTCCCCTTTGCCTGACTCTCTACATGGGGCACAGTGGCATGCTCCAAGAGGAGGGGGAAGTGCCGTGGCTGTGAGGGGGCGATGTCGTGTGCCTACAGAAAGGGCTCCGTGTGCCACCTTTGGTACCCGTGCCATAGGTTCACCAACACTGGACTAGATGATAAGTATTCTGAAAAAATTGAAAGCCTGAACACTTTTCCAGTAGACTGAGCAGAAGGCTGGACAGAGACTAATGAGCCTAAAACTAGGGAAGATTTACTTCCAGAGAGAGTATTAAAAGGAATATGCTCATCTTGATCTTATTGCTATTTTAATACAATACTTTTTTAATTTTCTAAGAATAATTGTATATTTCTAATTTTCAGCTTTTAAATACTGTACTGTTTTATGATGTAAGACGCTTTGGGTTCTTTCAAGGAAGAAGGCAGATAGAAATATTTTAAATAAATAAATAAATATTGATGCCTTTCTGTTGTCATATGTGTGCTTAGTCCGATAGTTCATTGACCGAGATGGAATCTTTCCCTCTTCAGACTATATGACTCTGCCTTCTTCTTCCAGAAATCCATTCCCTCCCTGGTGATGCTACCCTGACTCTACATATGTTTCGTCCTGAGGACAGTGGACGGTATGAGTGTACCATCACCTATATGAAGGAAGGCCAACTCCACACCAAGACGTTCTATCACACTGTGGTGGGTGAGTATATTCCTGCTGTCCCAAAAGATGGAGAAAGTATAGGTAACTAGACATCTTGCCTGTGTGAGTGCCAAGCAAGAAAACAAGATTGGGCTAGAACCTGTAGAAACAATGGAAGTAAGATATCTGGGGGGAAATGAGAAGAATCTCTTTAACTCTAGTTGGAGCCTTGGAGCCTATAGTCACATGTGTTGTCGAGAATCGTTGTATTGCCTAGGAAATAAGCCAGTGATGGTGAACCTTTTAGAGACCGAGTGCCCAAACTGCAATTCAAAACCCACTAATTTTTTGCAAAGTGCCAATACAGCAATTTAACCTGAATACAAGTGGCTGTGAAGGGGCGATGTTGGGTGCTCACTGAAAGTGCTCCGAGTGCCACCTTTGGCACCCATGCCATAGGTTCGCCAACACTGTACTAAGCCACCATAATATTTGACCCATTCATGGTGGACATGATGCACAGTAGCTTCCAAACATCAATCCACAAATGTCATTGGACTTCATATTTTAGAAAAATTTAGTGACTGTTGCCTAGCTAGGGTCTTCTGAATTCTTGGGATTCTAGTCTCACCATACCTGTGAACCATAGTGACAAGATTTAGACCATGTGATTTCTACAGTGTTGCCAGCCCACGTGCTTGTAAAGAGAGTTATGTTCTAGTCCCTTTAAACCTTTTCTCTTCCCTCAGGGTATCACATACGTGGAGAGCTAGAAGTCCTACTAGTATTTGAGAGCAACTCTTGTGATGAGGTTTTGACTCGTGCCTTCTTGAGGACCTTGCATGGACAGCTGAATCAAGTGGTGTCTCGCATCCACACAGAGCTCATAGTTGGGGATACCACCTGCTTCCCAACCGTGAGCAAGCCTTTGAATGAGTTCAACCTTCAGGTAGAGCTAAAAGGTCAGAGCCTAGAAAGGTAGCAATTTTGAAAATAAAGACACAGAAGGATTGAGTTCAATCACAGTTTGGGGTAGAAATGAAATTTAGGAAAAATTGAGATTCATGGAAAAATCCACACTTTCCAAGCTTGGAAATACTGTACTCTAGAATGGCAGATTTTAGATAAAAGGGAATTTCCTTTGAGTGGTGGAAAGGTCATTTCTTCAGCAATGGTTGCTTTGGAAAGATGTTCTGTCCATGAACTGGACAGAACATCTATACTAAACACATGAAACTCAAGGGTTTTTGTTTGTTTGTTTTCCATTCATAAGTGAAAATGAGTAAGAAGAAGCATGTGGTAAACAAAATCACTGTTTTAGAAAGATGCCAGGAGTTTGGGCAGCATATGCTCTGGTGGATGAATAAAACTATTGGTTAGGAGGACTCATTATAAGGACAGTAATATATTTGTTTTTTCCCCCCTCTGTTTCCTAGTGTCTCCCTTCATCAAGGGCTGGGATGAGGCATGCTCCCCCAAGGTTGATCAGCTGGAATTTCAATGTTATCATTCAGCAGTCCAGACCAATCTCCAAAAGGTGGGCCATGAGAGATAATCTCTACTCTTCTAAGAATAGTTTGCAAGGATTTGCAGCTAGTATGCATGTTTGCTTTAAATGCTTCTGAGGAGCTATCCTTCATGAGGCAAAGGTAAAGGTAAAGGTTCCCCCCTGCACATGGGTGCTAGTTGTGTCTGACTCTAGGGGTAGTGCCCATCTCCATATTCAAGCCAAAGAACCAGTGTTGTGCAAGTCCATGGCCATGAGGCCGGCATGGCTGCAAGGAAACACTGTTTTACCTTCCCGCTTTTTACGGCGGTACCTATTTATCTTCTTGCATTGACATGCTTTCAAACTGCTAGATTGGCAGGAGCTGGGGTTATCAGCGGCAGCTCGCTCTGCTGTTTGGCACCCGGGATTCGAACCGCCAAGCTAGCAATTTTGCAGCCGACAGTTTTCGGAACCTTAGTCCGTTGAGCCACCATGCCCCTTCAGTCATGAGGCAAAGAGCCACCAAATATTTTATCTTTTGCATCAAATGCACTGGAAGAAAGCTACTGTGCAAGTGTTTCTATACTCTGAGAAACTTTTATTTTGGTAGTATAGGTCCTAGGATTCCCTCAGCAAGCCTGATTAATGGTGTGTGTCCTGGTGGATTTTGAGACTTGGTAGTCTGAAAACCCTAGACTGTGAATCTGCTTTTTATTGCAGAGGAAACAAAAGCTGTTTCCTCTGTAACACGAGCTGCATGGATTCCCTATTCAACTCTCTTCGCTTCTTTCACCTACTCTAGGTTTGCCACAGTGACTTCTTCAGCATTTTGTTTTATTTTTGTAGAAAGGATACAGAAAGGGAAAAAGGTTTCAAGGGGGAGCAAGATGGTATTACATTTTTTTCAAAATACTGATGTTTTGGAACTTCACATCATTTGTTACTCTGTCTTACACTTTCTCCTTCATTTATCTGAAATAGATATCTCAGAGACAATATTCACTACATGAAAGTTAGTATTACACATAGGATTTTAGAAGTCTCCATTAATTATGTACCTTATCCATATTGCTAAAGTTCAAAACCATATACCATCAGTTCATTCCCTGCCCCCCCCCCTTATGTTACAGAAAGTCCAACAGGGGCTTCCAGGTTGTTGTGAAAATTGTTAATGATTTTGTCCTTAATTAGTGCTGACAACTTTGTCGCTGTGGATGCATCTTGAACCTACTGTACATTCTGGCACTCAGTAGTAAATGAGCAAAGAGGCTTTCAGTGTTCACTCTGAACCAAAAATTCCACGGTTATAAAACAATTGAATGTACATCCTCACATTGCATTTACAGTAGAATTGCTACACTTTGTTCATTATTTTTAAATGGTCATCAAGTCATCCTATGTGTTTTCTACACTTCTTGTTTTTTTTTTCCTTTTCAAAACCTTTGGGCACAATATGTGATCCTAAGTTTCACGTATCATCCAGCTTGGCCCCTGCATTTCTCAATCTTCTTACTATTTCTTCTCTGGCTCCCTTGCCCATCTCCTCACAGGCCAAGGATGCATTGACGGATTTCCTGGAAAAGAACAAACGTTTCCACTTGGGAGAATCCCTTGGCTCTGGTGGCTCCTTCGTCAACACCTATTTCAACTTCCTAGAGGGCGGAAAATGCCAGAGTGGTTATGGACAGACACAGGAACTAGAGGAGCACTGTCCCGACTGCTGTAGTGAGTGGAGCAGGTGATCCATGAGATGCTGCCTCATCCCTCCAAAAACACTGCCTTTGGCCCCACAGACAGGGATTTCTGATGACTCTCCTAGAAAACTTCTCAACACACTTGTCCCTTGTGGCTATCTCCTTTCCTTGTCTTTTTTATTTGGAGGAGGGAGAGGAGAAGCGGAGCCCTCTGGATCTTGTTGGATTGTGTTTCCTGTTAATTCTACCCAGGGCAGACAACTGGGGTGGATGCTAGGAGTCGTAGTCCAACTATATTTGGAGGACCTCAATTAATTCACCCATGCCCCCTAGAATCTTTTCCATACCTCTCTCAACTATTGCACATCTTTGAGTCCAATGTTAGATTCTGTTCAGAACCCTCCCTCCCAGCCAGTAAGCACTTTATGTTACCAGGGTTTCTCCCAAGTAAAAAATGGGCCCCCTCACCACTTCTTTGAGGAGCTCAAGTTGCATGCGGGATGAGGCTTGTACTGTAAATGGCCATTGTTGAATGTTGTCCCCACCTCCATCAGGCTAGCTTGGTGGAGAAATGAAATCGGTGTCATTTCTACATTCTAGAATTTGTTCTTTTCACTCTACCACACTCTTTTTGTCTTTATTTGCCTTTCTGTGTTGTAGCCTTGTGCCCTCCTGGAACATATAGTGAGGCTGCGGTTGATGGCTGTGTTGTTTGTCCAACGGGGACCTACAGCCTGCACTATGGGACATCCATCTGCATTCTGTGCCAGCACAACTGGCTTACCGCACAGCCTGGTGCCAGAAAACCAGGGGAGTGCATCAGTTCAAGAGGTACTTGTTAGTATTGGGAGTTGTTGCAAACTACCAAGTCTTATTTCTTCAATGTCTCCTCTGGAGGTTCCTATGAGAATTCTCCAGTTGCCAGATTCTAAGGTCTAAATTAGATGGGACAAGAAATGTGGTTTTGCATTTAATGTGTAAGTTTTAAGAAGAGTATATAAATGCATGAAAATAACACCAGCCTGGGGCACAATAGTTGGGCCTGCAGGCAACAGGGATGGGGGCAGGGGAAGGAAACTTTTTTTTTTGCTACACCAATGGAGTATTTCCTGTTAGCTTCAAAGGAGGAATCATACCAGCCCTCCAAATATTCTTTATTTTTTAAAATTGTATGTTAAATGCTCTTAATGCACCTAAAGTTACATTTCTGTTGTATTTCATTTGGACCCCAGCCTCTTGTTTTTCCTATGCTGTCAGAGGCACAAACTTGAGGAAGAGCTCACAAGTAGCATTTCACCACCTCTGAGAATGATTATGAGGTATTGTGGATGTATCTGATATACCAAGGAACCATTGCTTACTCTCAAATCCAACCCAGGAAGTCTGTACTGGGTTGACAGCTGAGAGCATTTTTGGATTTGGTGCTTACTGTCATGCTGCAAGATGTTCCTCAATTCCCTGTTCTCAATACTTGAACATGTCTTAATTGTACTGGACTGTATATTATCCCTCATTACTGTAAGCCACCTTGGGTAAAAATACTCTAAAATAAAATGAATAAATAAAACTCTTACATGCTGTCTGGATAGCGCCCCCCCCCATCTTTCCTCTATAGTAACTGAGTCCTTCTCACATTTTACAATGTGTTTGTGAAAGTGGGAGAGGTAATTGCTACAGCTAGAAGGATGTCTTGGCTATGGAAGCTGCAGTCTATAACACAGAGAGCCAAAGCTCCGTCCTGATTGATCCATGTGCTTTTTCATGCAGCCTTTCCATCACACCGGTTTCCTGTACTGATAATTGGACTTGCCACACTGCCACTTAGTTGCCTTTCTCTCATTGCGCTGTGAGTTCTGAGTTATTGTTTTTCCTCTTTAATATCACTTCTGTAAAGTTTGGTAAGCCAAAGATTTATGATGGTTTTACTGGTCAGTAAAACAGTATGGAGCTGTGAGAGATCCTTAGAGGTTATGGAGACGGTTTATTTATTTTTATACCACACAATCTGGCCAACAGTCACTCTGGGCAGTTTACAAAAGTTAAGACATGGACAATACAATGAATAATAAACAATATTCAATATATAGACTGAAATAAAAACTAATCAATCAAACATAATTAAATCTGACAACAAAGCAAAAACAATGAATCAAATACATACATACATACATATAATTATCAGAAGTACTATGTAGAGATCGGCACAAAATGAATTTTTTATTCATTTCGTTATTCGTTTCATTTCTTAACAAAACAAATAACGAACTGCCCCTCAAAGGAAAATGAAACAAAACAAACATTTTCATTTCATTAATTTTGTTTTTCATTCCCCCACTGCTGCTGCTGACCAACCCCTGCGGAGGGGGCTTCAAAGTGGTGGCGCTGATCAGCTGTAGCGCGGCCAGTGCTTGTAAAAAAAGTGCCCTCAGCTGGCTGTGCTACAGCTGATTGGCGCTTGGGCTCAGCCAAAAAAAATATTTAGACTCTTACCTTTCCCCCCACCCAGTTGGGTGGGGGGAAAAGGTGAGCTTTTAAAACTTTTTAAATTTTTTATTTTTTATTTTAGTTTTTTTACTGAGCCCTAAGTGCTGATCAGCTGTAGTGTGGGCTTGGGGTTGGCAAAAAAAATTTTTTAATCCTTTCCTCTCACCCAATTGGGGGGGGGGGAGAAAGGGGTGATTTTTAAACCTTTTTTTGCCAGCCCCAGGCCCACACTACAGCTGATTGGCGCTTGGGGGCAAAAAAAGTTTTAAAATCCCACCTTTTCCCACAAGCACCACACACACACACACACACACACACACACAGAGAGAGAGAGAGAGAGAGAGAGAGAGAGAGAGAGACAGAGAGAGAGAGAGAGAGAGTACAAAAACATGAAATGAAACAAAACGAAAAACAGAACAATTAAAAAAAATCATTTCAAATGAAATGGAACAGAATGAAATGAAATGAAATGAAAAAGGAAATGAAACACTATTTTAGTGTTTTGTGCCCATCCCTAGATCTAGTCGGAGGGAAATATCAGACCATTGTAAGGATCAAGTAATTAAAGGACACAGAGCAGATTTCCCCCACTGCATGGCACTTTCAATTCCATTCCTTCCACTTGAAAGAGGCAAGTGCAGTGGGCATTCCCAAAACTTCAGAGTTCCTAGGGAAGTGTTGGCGAACCTATGGCACAGGTGCCAAAGGTGGCACTCAGAGCCCTTTCTGTGGGCACCCAACATCGCCCCTTTTACAGCCACCTGTATTCAGGTTAAATTGCTATATTTACAGTTCTGTGAAAAATTAGTGGATTTTGAATCGCACTTTTGGCACTCGGTCTCTAAAAGGTTCGCCATCACTGTCCTAGGTAATGTTATGTTGCCACTTCCAATACAAATGGTTCTGTGTTAGTACATTGTCCCTTTATTAATATTTCAAGCCTTTGACCAGAGAGATTAAATTTGTTTGTTTGCTTGCCTGTTTATTTATTTATTTTTGGATTTATATACTGCCAAACTTAATTCATAAAACAACTCCAGGTGGTGTACAAGGAAAGGTAAAACAACAAAAAAAAACATTTTACTTATATTAAGTAAACATAATATACATACAAAGTAAACAGATATTAATAGGGAGTCAGGTAGGTGACAACATGCAGCATTGCCAAAAGTCTCACGGGAAAGCCAAGTGGATGTCAACTGGTAATTTGTTCCAAAGACCAGGGGCAAACACAGAAAGCCCAGTTTCTCATAACAGTTTTTCAGGCTTCCCTAGGGATGGCTACCCTAGGTGCCAACGCTAAAGAAGATCTAGTTGCACAGGCATTTATTAATCTAAAGGACAGACACTCTGTCATGTATTCAGGTCCCAAGCCGTGATTTAATTTAATCAAAATGCAGGTTTCATCGGTTTAGCCAGTGACAGAGTATTGTATATTGTGGTTACTACTTTGTATTGTATATTTTGGTTATTACTTTGTGTGATTTGTAATTATGTCGTCAGATGGGCTGTAAGCGGTTTTAGAGAGTTCGCATTACTAAGACAGCATAGAAATTAATCAATATTTGCCCATGGGATTCTGGGGCGGGGAGGCGTGCCAGTTGTCCTTCATGATTTCAAGGATGTCTCTATTATCTCATGCAGCTTTTGCTACCGCTTCCGCCATCGCTGGCAGAAGTATGGCTTTTTGGTTACAAAGCATGAGCAGGTCGAGCAGGAAAAAGAAACTCTAGTCATTCATAGAGATGCTGCCCTTCAGGGCTCCCAAGGATATGAATCTCCGGCGCCACCCCCTAGCCTGGAGCAGTCTTACAACGAAGCAGTTCCGTTTCCCTCTCCTGCCGAGCAAGCTGCTGCGCGTGTCCCTGAGGAGTTCCCCTCTCCTGCGGAGGAAGCTGCTGCGTATGTCCCTGAGGGAGCTGCTGAGCCCGGTCCTGAGGGCACTGGCATTCTGGACTACCAAGTACCGGAGTTTGCAGCGCCGCCGTCTCCCAGCCAGGAACAGCCTGCTGATATTGAAGCATCCACATCTCCACCTCCTGCTGCTCTGGAAAATGAGCCAGGTGGGGTTGCATCCCCACCCGCTCCCATGCCTGAAGAATTAACTGTTCTTGAAGACGATGGCTTCCTACCATCTTCACCTGTCACCGATGTAGAAAGTGACAATTTCCAGTAAATTACTGCTCAGCAAGCAGGCCTTGTTCCAGTTTTGTTATTACAGGCGGCTGATAAGCTTCCTCGAAACAGATACTAAGGGTGGCCTATGACAGAAATTCTTCACTAATGGGAGTGGCAGAGGGTCACAGCATGCAAATTTATCTCCTTTCAGATATTATGCAAATTAGCTCGCTTTATGAGTCCTGAGTTCATTTAAAGTCTGATTAAAGTCACTTCTTAGCAACACTGAGCTACTTTCAGCTCTAAAGAGGCAGAAAATCTAGCATCTCTTTCTGGCCTGAAATTTTCTCAGTTCATTCCTTTGCTCCTGTGCCGAGTCCCTAAATTGCTTTCTTCTGGCTTAGGGAGCCTTGGAACCAGAAATAGGGGATAGGAAGCTTTCGGTTAATTTAAAGTAACTTTTACTGGTGCTGGGTGATGATGTCATTGACTTCTACAGGTGTAAATTTATGCAAGAGCAATTTTGCCCATTGTCTCCCTCATCTATCCTACAACACTGGTGTTATGGCTTCTTGAATGAAGCAGCAACACTGCAGTTCTTGTGCCTGCGTGTCCATTGCCCAGCTGGAGAGCAGTCCGTCAACTATTGCTAAGCTTTGGGTTGATAGCTAAAGCCTACATCCCCTGCCTTTCTTCTGAGAATTTGTGCTGATCTTCCTTAAAAGCCAGACAGGAAACAACGGTAGTTGGAAGCTGCAATTGGAAGGAGCTGGAAAACTAGACCAATAAACCCCTGATTTTCCATTTTCTTCCAGGAGCTGAAGCCATGTCTTCCCTCTTTCTGCCCCTTGGCCTACACATAGAATCCAGGGCTTGCAGCCACATAGGTTGCATCAAGTATACCCTCAGCAGAGTATAAGAAGCTTATCATCCAGCAGTGTTCCCAATATTGAGTAACCCAGGTGTTCTTGGACTACAACTCCCAGAAGCTTTCACCACCAGCTATGCTGGCTGGAGTTTCTGGGAGTTATAGCCCAAGAACGCCTGGGTTATCCAAGATTGGGAATCACTGTTCCAGTGGATGTCATGTTCAGTCCTTGATTACACAGAATTGGAGTAAGGCTTGGATAAGTCACATATCACCGAGCGAGAGCAACCGTCCTTGAGAATAACTGGAATATAGGATATTGGCTTCATCCTGGCAACCAATTCCCTTAAAAACTCTACAACACCTTTTGTTTTGTCCACATCCTTCCATCCTATTTGATTGCATGTCCCTTGTGCTCATTCAGCTGTTTGCCAGAATCAGCTGGGTTGTTTCCCTATCAATCCTTCCCCAATCCATAGCAACACTGTGACTTGGTTGGAGTCTGCTCTGCCATCTGTGCTGGTGCTTCAGTGACAACATTGAGCAAGACAGAGCAGATGTGGCTTGCTCATAAAGAACATTCTGACAACAGATAAGTAGGATGGAAATGAAAAAAGAAAATAACCTTTCTATGAGGTTCCTCTATCTAGGCCAGGGGTCCTCAAAGTTTTCAAACAGCGGGCCGGTCCACCACCACCCAGACACCACTGGGGGCCGGATCACAGTCCAAAAGCAGCTGCGGAGGCTGGCTTGCTCACAAAACAGGGGGTAGGCGGCGGGGGGGGGGGGTTGCAATTGGTCCCAGGGGCCGGATTCAAGACCTTGGGGGGCCACATCCGGACCTGGGGCCTTAGGTTGAGGACCCCTGGTCTAGGCCATTGAGTTTTGCCGGAAGAGAAGCAGGAAAAGCAGAGTCTAGCCCCTTTACAATAGCTGCAGGTCATATTCTGTTCTGTTGTGCCCTCCCAGATGAACAGGACTGCACTATTCCAATGACAGGGATAAGGAATCACTCATCTAATGAAAAGACACCAGTAACTACTTCTCTGCTTCATACTATCAGAGAAAGGGTACAGCCGATTTTGCTCTGCCTGGCAAAGCCGAGTATCCAGAGGCGGGGGGTGGGGGATGGGGGGGGAGAAATTTTTAAAAAGCCAAGTACAAGGGAAAGAGTCAAAGCGGCAGCACCAAGGATTACTCCCTTGCTAAACTCTGTGGGCTACATATTTGCTTTTGTTTAACAAATGTTTTATTTTAACCTTTTGCCTAAGATCATTTGGATCGGAAGGTTACATGAAGATATTTGTGCCAGCTGTTGTAATGAAGCTGAGATAGCAAATTATCAGGTTATGCTATAGTAAAACCTCAGCATGTTTCCCTAGAGAGTGGAAAACAACCACTAATCAGTGGCATTGCTGTCAAGATGACATGAACCATTTTTTCCTAAAGGGGGCTCATTGAAGATATTATATTGGATGGCTATGAGGAGTGTTTGGACAACTTACTTTTTGGGATCAGAGCTCCTCGATTCTCCCAGGCAGCATGGCCACAGGGTAGCGAATTGCGAGAGTCATAATCCTAAAGGTAAATGGTCTCGGTTGTGCTATGATGGTCCGGATTCTTAAAAGAGCACTTCCAATTATTCTGCTGGGGTGGGGGAACACCTGTTTCAAGGAGGCAATTTTCAGTGTTGCATCCATGGCAAATGCAATGCATCCTTTGTTCAGATTTACATGTCCTGGAAAAAGGCTGGCGTTGGTTGCTGAGGAACCATGCAGTGCCCTTTCAAAATCCTCTTGACAGAGTGGCCCTGCAATTGCGCAGAAATCAGCCCATAGAACTGTCAGATAGGGGAACCTGCCTTGAAACAAAACAGATACAGTATACTGTATAGAGATTCCGCAAGAGTGACATCTCGTGGGTGTTGTGATCCAAATAACCATCTTTTTGAAATTCTACCATTATATTGCAGCAGATAGCCCTAATCAATTAGGGAAAGTAATTTGGGCTTTAATAGTTAAACACACACCCCGCCACCACCACCACACCACACCACCTTGATTTGTTTGTAACAAATGGGCAAAGATGCTCTGTGGTTCTTGTTTGCAAGCTGAACACTGTTAGGCTTAGTATCAACATAGCTTATTTGCATTCCCCTGCTCAACCAGCCTCAGAGTCAGAATCACAATAACTGCAGAAATGAAACTAGCACAGCACCAGAGAGCCATTATCTCACCTGGAAGCAGCTGCCAGTGACCAGGCATGCACCAGTAGATGCATGGCAGTGGCAAAATGATGTTGCGTCCCAAAAACAATACAAACAGCCACATTTTTTCTTGGTACAATCTGCCATGACATGGACCAAAAACACACAAGATGGACAGCTCTGCAATTAGGAGGCAGAACATATCCTTTGAGAGAGATGCTCAGCTAGCACAGTCAATGTGCAAATAAAAACTTGTTGAAATAGCAAATTATTAAGTTAAGCTATAGTAATACCTCAGCATGTTTCCCTAGGGAGTGGAAAACAACCACTAATCAGTGGCATTGCTGTCAAGATGACATGAACCATTTATTTCTAAAGGGGGCTCATAAAAGATATTATATAGTTTCCCATTGTTTCCTTCTGATGACCAATCACTAAAAAAAAAGAAGCTAACATAACCTGCAAAGGAAAAAAAAACAATGTTAGAAGATGGTCATGCAGCCTTTGCTGCTTAAGTTAGTTCTGCTTCTAATTGCAAAGCTGCCCATCTTGTATGTTTTAGCCAGGTAGATACCTAAGATGCCTGTGTTGAGACCCTCACTCCCAGCTCTTCTTAAGAAGGGTTTTAGACCTCTTGCAGGAACAATGCTATTACTCAGGCATCCCATTACACAGTGCAATATGTTCATATCTTTTTCTTTATGGGAGGAAGCAAGATTTTGCAAAGATGAATACTTGCATGCAAAATGATATCAGAAAACATAGCTGTTATTTCAGTAGAAAACAAAGACAGGAATATGAGATCCAGCTAAGGATTTCTGTAGAACCAAGATCACACAGCCACAGGTAGATACATTATCAGTCTTTGCAGTTTCTGAGAATCTGGCCCATAGTACCTCATTCTACTACCCTCACAGGAGGATGCAGTGTTATCACTCAATAGAAAAAAACAGGCCTTCCTACCAGATGGCTTCACTTCAGTTCTGTCTCCCAGAGGAGGAATGGGAAAATGATACATGAATGACCATTGACTTCAATTGTATGTATATATAGATTGTGTCTTTATTCATTGTTTGTATCCATGAGCTTAAGGGGTTTGTGGCTCCTCTCCTATCCACTTTCATCACAATTAGCCTGTGTGGTAAATTACAGTGTGTGAGAGAATGTCTGTAGCCCATTTCTCATGCTCTAGTCCAACTTTACACTGCTCTGGCCATACAAGTGGCAAACCACAGTAGAATTGAAAGTGGAAGTTAAAGATTTGAGTCTCAGCTCTAGGCTAGAATCACAGACTTCTATTCCAGAATCTTAACTCAGTGATGGAGTTTTTACTAATCTGTTTTATGCCTCATCACAACATCAGCAGTTCCATGTGCCCCTGTCCCTTGCTGCATGTTGTAGAGATGTATTGGCACGTCATCGCTGTGGTGACATCATTTTTTTCCTAGGTGCACAAGGTGCTGTGTTGACACACAGGTGTTTTGGGGCAACTATGCTAACCTAGCAGGCCAGTGACTCCAGGAGAGGATGATGTCAGCTGTATCACGGAATCTGACTGACATTTCTCTTAGTAAAGGTGTTGGGACACCGTCTTTGATAAAGAGCCAGTGCTTGAATGATTTTTTTCAAAGAGTTGTGCTGGATTGGCAACAATCATACTTTTGTCTATAATGGCTAGTTGGAAAGAAGAAGCTGCCAAAGATAACAACAAAAAAAATGGGATGATTCTGTCTAATACAACACTGCAAGGTTAATACAACTAGCCAGTCCCTTCCCATTCATTATGCAGTACTGTAGACTAAAGTAGAGCCAAAGCCCATGACATTATCTCTGTCTCTGTCTGTCTGTCTGTCTGTCTGTCTGTCTGTCTGTCTGTCTGTCTGTCTGTCTGTCTCTCTCTCTCTCTCTCTCTCTCTCTCTCTCTCTCTCTCTCTCTGTATGAGAGAACAATAGATTATTCACTCCTGTCCACCCAATACCTACTTTTGAACAGAGCCTCCACTTGCAGGAGTAATTTATCCAAATTCATGCCATAAAACAAGTTCCACTCTTTATCAGTTCCCTCACTATCCCATTGCCTTCCTCATGTAAACAACTGCATGATAGCCCCTTTTTAAGAGGAACAGTATATAGGTATTTCCCTCCTGTTTCAGTTGTTTAGCTACATGCATATGGGTTGGAGGAAAAGCATCTATGTGTAATTGGCAAAGACCTTCAAAATATGTATATTTAATCCCAGATGTGTCACTTTCCCCTTTCTTGCCTGACATCAGTTCTGACCATCACCCTATTTTGCTGAGTGATTTGTACTGTGTTAGATTTCTGTTCCAGCTGGAGGGCATGCTGTTGTGCAGGCAGTTTTGAAATCAGGATTCCAAAATGGGATGCACACAGACACGTAGACTCCTGTAGTGTCAAGTGGGAAAATCACCTGACTCCTAATGCCTTCAGTGCTGCCTGTGTTCCCTTCTCTCAGCTCCAGGGAGGAGGGGTCCCATGGTTGTATCCCCTTCCCTTGGCCATCTATACCAATGCCTGACTTGGAACACCTGCAGAGGCAGCCCAAAGGGAAACGGGTACAATATTTTCTATTATTCAGGAGCAGAAACTGAGCATACCTACCATTCTGAGCCTGCGTTGGTCATACCTTGCCTTATCCCATAGCTGACTGAGTCCCGGAGCAGCCTTGATAAATACAGTCCCCATGTGTCAGCCCTTGATAAAGAGCTCACAGAATGTCTTGCTAATGGGAAAGAGGAGAAATAGGTCTGAACTGAGGCTTTATATCAGACAAAATGCCTGATTTTAATTTTATTAACAAGGATAAGAAGGGAGGAGATTAGCTGAGTGCATTGCTGCCACTGGCCAATAATAATAATAATAATAATAATAATAATAATAATAATAATAATAATAA